>CM065682.1:22752347-22774292 GCA_017654935.2 Phymorhynchus buccinoides
AAGTACTACTCTCTCTCTCTCTCTCCTCTCTCTCTCTCTCTCTGCATGCGCGAGGTCAAAGTCGAAATGATTATGAAACACTCTTTCTGTGATAGGTCAAGATGTGCCCCCCCCCCCCCCCCCCCCCCCCCCCCACCCCCCCCCCCCCCCTGAAAAAGAAAGACCGGTAAAGGGTAAAGATGTGCCACCCCACCCCCCACCCCTGCATTTCTCGGTTAATTCTATTTTTTCCGTTTTTGCCTTTCTTAGCATACATAAAGCTGTATTTTAGGAAATTTTTTAGCTAATAACCTCTTTTGGAATACTAACCCTAGCCCTAACCCTAGCCCTAAACCTAACCCTACATCCCCACTATGTACTTGTACTGCAGTACACCGCGATTTGTCACAGTTGTGCCTTCGTTGCGTTTTTCCGTCTTATAGGGTGGGGGGTAGGGTTAGGTTTAGGGCTTAGGGTTAGGGATAGGGTTAGTATTAAAAAAAAAGAAGGTTATTAGTTTTGGGGGGGAAAAAAATGTTCCTAAAATACAGCTTTATGTATGGTAATGAAAGGCAATAACGGAAAAATAAGAATTAACCGAGATTAGTAGTGGGGGGGGGTGGGGGCACATCTTGCAGATAAGTCCCGGAGCAAGTAAATGTGGGGAGGGGGTAGCCTTGACTAACCCTTTCACATAGTGTGTGTATGGCTGTGGCCCAAGGCCAATGTGTGAATAAAACAGTGTCAGTGGTTGTGTGTTTCGCTCTCTCTCTCAGTGTCTCTGGTGGTTCTCTCTGTCTCTCTTCTCTATCTCTGTCGTCTCTCTCTTCTCTGCTGTCTCTGAGGGTGGTCTCTCTATGTGGGTCTCTGGGTCTGACTATTTGAATGTGTCTCTCGTCGATTCTCTCTGTTCCTTCAGTCTCTTTCTCTCTCTCTCCTCTCTCAATTTCTCTCACTCTGTCTCTCTCTCCTAGATCTGTTCTCCCCCGACGTCAGGTCATGATCGTCATCTCTCTCTTCTTACTTAGGCTTTCTCTCTTTCTCCTGATGCATCTATTTTCATCTCTCCTCTCAGGCTCAAATTCTCTTTCTCTCTCGTCTACCCATTCTCCTTCCGAACTGGTCGTAGAACTACAACTCTCTCTCTCTAGCATGAGTCGAAAAAAAAGTCATGCTAGCACCAGATAGGGAAGCGGGGGGGGTGGGTGGGGGGGGGGGGCGCCACGACAACCCCGAGGGTGCGCGCGTGCGGCGAACTCAAAGTTTAAATTCATTATTTTTCACTTTCAAACATACCTCAAGATGTGCCTTAGCGGCAATACATTTCTCAGTTAATGTCTTGCAATATCTCACTGTCTGTCTGTGGCAATATCGTGCCTGTTTTTCGGGCGGAGGACGTTAAACAAATGTTTCACTCATCCAACCGGAAAAGCAGTTATTATCTTTGCTCTCTGTCTATGTCCTCAACTGTCTGTCTGTTTCTCGCCTATGTACTTCTTCTTGAATTTGGAAGTAGATAAAAAGAAACGGGACGGAGACGATCCATGTGCCAAACCGGTGGGGTGGTGGGGGGAGCCGGGGGTCGATGGTGAATGGGGGATGGTGTGGGCGTGGCACGATTACCAACGGGATGAGACGACACGTATCTGTATCATTAAAAAATGCGGGACTTTACTGGTTTAGACTGCCTCCGGGCATTGACTCCTAGCTTGCAAGATTGTTCCCACAATCTTTGTATTTACAAATGATTATGAACCACTCTTTCTGCGATAGGTCAAGATGTGCCCCCCCCCCCCCCTACATTGCAGAGGGGGGGGGGGGGGGGGGGGCGGGGTGCGCCACGACGTCGCAGTCTGTCTGTCTCTGTCTCTCATCTCTCTGTCTGTCTCTCTATCGTATTTGTCTGTCTGTCGATCTCTGTGTGTCCTCTCTCATCTGAACTGTCTGTCTCTGTATCTGTCTGTCTCTGTCTCTCTCGGTTGTTATGTCTCTCTCTCTCTCTCTCTCTCTATCTCTCTCTCTATCTCCTCTCTCTCTCTCTCTTGTCTGTCTGGTCTGTCTGCCTACATGTAGCCTGCTCCAGAGGAGGACGGGGGTTGGAGGGGTGAGGGGGGCTGGAGAGGGGGAGGGGGGCTGGAGGGGAGTGGGGAAGGTGTGTGGGGGGTGTTCAAGGGGGGGATGGCGGGGAGGGGGATGGTTTGGGGGGTTGGGGTACAGTAGGGTGGTGTGTCATGGAGAAGAATGAATGCGGGTTGTTGCTTTAGTTGTGGGTACCCCAGAACGCGATTTTTAAAAAGGAGCTACAATGGTGCACAACCAGAAAATTAAGAACCTCTCTGGTTTAGACTAAATAGAAATGTTCAGTTCGTTTTTGCATTGTTGTACTTTGCCGATCTGTCTACGATCGCAAAGGAAGTATGTTTTCGTTCAGGTTTGTTTCATTTTTTTGTTTGTTTGTTTCTTAATTTTCTTTCTAAATACCCAAGGATATCCCGAACCGCTTGACCGAATCGCGACCAAATTTGATGTGGTTGTGTGTCCCCATGAGAGGAGGGCATCCACGCAAAACGTTTTGCCGTCCTGACCTTGACGGTTGGTGTATGACTTGAAAAACCGAAAATTGTTAAGGGGCCATAACCTTCCACACCGTAGGTGACTAGAGTCTTCATAACTTGGCATGATTAGGTACTTTCCCTTATGTCCGTTATGCTGATGGCGAACCAATGAAGGTCAAGTGTCAAGGACAGGGAGATCAGTGGTGACTTAAGTGATCCCGCGCGACCCCGCTTTCTTTATTTCTTATCTTACACCCCCACCCCCCTCTCTCCCCTTTTCATTTCTTCTGTCCGGCCGCCACTTTGATTGCCATCCACCATCAAAAGGACGCCAATTAAGGCATTTGTCTCTTTGAATCCCAATTTACCTCCCCATCACGAGAAAGTGTCACCGCCCCCCACCCCTACCCCCACAAGCAGTCAGCGCCCTTTGAACCCTTCCTTTCCAATCACGAGAAGGATAGGAATGTCGGCATGTGATAAGGATGTAATCGGCGCGTGATTGTTCGGTACTACATGTATGCATAATATTATAGCATCATCTTGTGACGTGACGACTGCTATAAACCAATCACAGGCTCTCATTGTTTGAAAGCTAGCACCTCCCCTACCTGTAATTTGAGTAGTGAGAAAAAGTTAGCCTACACATACTTTCACACAAGACGCTGAAACCTAGCTGGGAGCAACATTGCAGACTCAACCTCTCTCCCAGCCAGTCATCATACACCCAACTAGTGAGTATTATTGACAGCAAGTGATCGAGATCTTGTTTTTTATTTGACACTATTTTTGATCTAGATCCTATGTTCAATGATGAATAAGGAGCAGATACATATGTTATTGAAAAGAAGTAGTAAACATTCTGTTCTATTTATGTGCACTGACTATTTGTGTGTGTGTTTTTTTGACTTTAACACTTTTGGTACCATAACACGGATTTATTTATGCCTACTAACCCTATTGTCTATTTTTAGTATGAAACCTATAGTCTGCAATCTTGCTAACTATGATACCCATCCCTTTCCAGGTGTTGGATGGAGAGTGTTGTTGTCTTGATCACCTTTTATGTTTAACTGATCTCAGTTTGTTAACTGAAATCTCAGATTATGTGTTCTGTAGTGCTATTATACAAGGGGAGCCTTCAAGCCGGTTGGGATCCACTAAGTCCGTGCCGGTTGAAGGCCCTTGTCTCTAAGCCATAGAGATCTACATCCACCTTCTCCTGTGATTATCAGGAGGGCATCGTGGGCAGGAAGCACTATCCCTGACTCACAAGCACCAAGACGGTAACGCCGCCAAGACTCCGCGAGGAGACCACACCTGAACCGTGCCATCCCGTGAAGCCGTAACCGGAATGACTGGGAGCTACTCTCACCTGAAGAGCAAGCCAAGTCACCACAGCACTCACCGATCCCTACGGAGGAACTTCAGCACAGACATGAGTTAAGTCCCCACGACAGTGCCAAAACACTAAACTGGAACCCAGGACACTTAGTGACCCTTCCTGTTTGGGGCTAACCTTCTAGAAAGACAAAAGTCTTGTAAATCCTTTCGGATTTCATTGTTTTTCATTCACATTTTGTTTTGGCGCCATTGAGCTGCTTTATTATTATTGTTGCAAAATCTTATGCAGATTTTGTGAGTAAATAAATACAAGTGTCAAATAATCCTGAACCCTTTGGTCAGACTGATGAGAGTGGGCGTCTTGTAATTTCATGTAAAACCTTACTTCTCTCTGTCTGCCATTAAGAGCAAATCAACCCACTTGTATTTCTTACAACTCATACGAAGCCAGAACCCGGGGCACAAATACAAATATATATTTTGCTCATCTCCCATACCCTAGAGAAGTGGGTTAAAGGCAAATTTTCTACTTGAAAATTTAACACACTAAAAGTCGTTCCTAGAGGCATTCAGCCTTTTAACCCATTACCATCGTCACAATCGGTATGCCTTGAAAGTGGTAGGGGTCTAATAATTGCGGTTTTCTGTCCCACGCATATCTCCCGAACCGCTTCACCGAATCGTTTCCAGTTTTTGTGTGGTGGCGTGTCACCATGAGCGGAAGGCATCCGCACATACATTGAAAACCGAAAATATTTAAGGGGCTATAACTTCCACACCGTTGGTCTTAGGGACTTCAAACTTGGCATGTAGGTACTTTGGCTTACGGTTTTTCTGATGATTGCATACCGATCAAGGTCACGGTCAAGGTCATGGAGATCGGTAGGCCTTGAAAGTAGTAGGGGTCTAAAAATTGGGTTTTCAGCCATAAAAATAAAAATATAATATTTCACGGACCCAACGAAACCGGTACTCAGAGTTACCGGTACTTGGCGTTACCTGTATTAGGCGTTACCAGTATTAGGCATTACCAGTACGGGGCGTTGCGCTAGTAAATAAATAAAATGCCATTGCACCCAGAAAGAATGTAAAGCGTTCGTTATCTAGACAAACAAGTTGTTGATGGTGATTTTAACTGTCCAAAGGCTATGGGAGATAATGTTTTCTTCACAATCACCTCTTATCAACATGCCTGAGTAGGCTTCTTACATCGGACAGCAACGTCTTGTTGTTCTCGCTTGACACTTTAAAGTTTTTAGAAAGTTGCATAACTTCTAGTCTGTACTTGATGGATAGTTACATATCTTTTTTGGGCTATCACGTTAGAAAATGTTCTGGAAAATAATGTTTTTTTAAATTCAAAACTTCTCTTGTAAAATAGCCTACGGTCAAGGTTGGTTTCAGCAGACATAGGCCTACGCGATGTCTATCGCTTTCCATCGATAGCATTCAATGTATCATAAACTTTTCTGTTTAATTAAATAGCTGTAGTTTTATCTTATTTCGGTATTCCTAATCCAAGCCAGTAAAAATGATTCGATTGAAGATGTAAGATTAAACAAAAATATGTTGTGGTGTTGCTAAGCTTAACCTTTGCCCAAAAATAGAACTTGTGTAGCTCAATGAAACTGATTTTCTTCTTTCAAATGACTTTTTAAAAAGTATATTTCAATGATAGGCTTATCCATTTGTTTTCCCAACATGCCTATCAATAACACACGCGCGCGGGCGCGCACGCGCACACACACTGTAAAAATCAAATTTCAACTTGTAAAACCGCATGGAAGTAGCTCACCACAAACATAAATATTAACAAAATGTAGGGCCTGAAGTTCCTTTCTAAGGAGATTATTATTTTTACCTCCATGACAATTTTTCCGGCGCGTTTGCCCCCAATGGCAATATCAAAGAAACACTTAGGTTTAGCCATGATTCTTGAAATTTACACACTTTACACTTTCGAACAGCCGCGAGGAAGTACAGTGGTGCAATGAAGTTGAATGCTTCAACGCGTGTCCTACCAATGTGAAGGGTAAAAGCAAGGTCAACCCGAGAGCTAAAATAGTTCCTCCTTTTTTTTCAAAAAGACTACCATTAAAAAACAAATTGGGCCTAGGTAATGCACTTGGTATTCTGAAAAAAACGATGTATTCACATTACAACAGGGGCAGGAGGGGAGGTGGGGGGGGGGTAAAATTATTAACAAATTGATCTTCTGCTTGTCGACGATTCCTCATTATATTTCACAAATATAAACACAAGATGGCGAGCCACATAAACGAACTCCCACTTCTTTGAGAAAGAGAGAGAGAGAGCAAGAGAGAGAGAGGAAAGAGAGAGAGAGAGAGAGAGAGAGAGAGAGAGAGAGAGAGAGAGAGAGAGAGAGAGAGAGAGAGAGAGAGAGAGAGAGAGAAGAGAGAGAGAGAGATGAGAGAGACAGACAGAAAAAAGACAGAGAGACAGAGAGAGAGAGACAGAAAGTAACCATCTACCTTATGTGCTGTATTTCTGTCATCCGACAAGGATTTCCAAACTCTAATCAAACGAGTCTTCAAAAACTGGGTGTCTGGCTTGTGAAGGGCCATCTCTGCCTTCATAATAAATCTCATTCGGGATGTGTCTCCGAGTGTGTGTGTGTGTGTTGTGTGTGTGTGGGAGTGTTTGTGTGTGTGTGTGTGTGTGTGTGTGTGTGTGTGTGTGTGTGTGTGTGTCTGTCTATTTGTCCTATAACTTATGAACCAGTATACAGAACCGCTTAAAATTGTGTGGGGTGGTGTATCATTATACACGGATGTCCCATAGGAAAAACATGTGACAGTGATGACATTGACCTTAAAAACCGAAATGTCCTTCTTTGACCGCTATACATTTTATGTCATAGCTGTATCTCTTGAACCAGTGTACAGAATGGCTTCAACTTTTGTGTGGAGGTGTATCGCCGCGCAAAACAATAGTCCCGTAGAAAAGGTTATAACTGTGTTGAATTTGACCTTGAAGCTTGACCTTGAAAACCAAAATTTCTTCTTGAGGCCATATCTTTCACATCGTTTGGATTTACATTGTTGATTTACATTGCTCAAACTTGGGCTGGGGATGCATTGGCTAATGCTGTTATAAGCGCAGCCTCAGCCTTTTAGGAAATTAGAGGGGGGGGGGGGGAAATTAACAGCTAAATAAATGTGCCACAAATCCTGACGAATTGCTACATGAAGGATTACTGCCAGTCTCAGGCTCCCTCCACCGCCCAGACATAGGGAAACCAAGAATACCGAAACTTTCCTCGAAATAACCTATGTTTACTGAATGCGCCTCAGAACCAACTGCCATATGGGTGCCCTCCTTGCAAACATGTGAGTGCGGAGCTGTCGCCTCACTAGACACCTCCTGAACCGAGTGTCCAGCACTGGCTGACACCACGGACACCACTCTGGGTGTACAGGCACACCCCCGGCCTCAGAGCTTACGACTTTCTTTACGCCTCACCCCTCCCTGGGATCGAGCAATGAAGAGTCCCTGACCGTAGCCCTAATCTCGAGTAGTCTTGGCGCCTTGTTCTACAGCCAACCACTTCGACAAATCGATCAGGGGTAAGCCACGCCGAAAAAGACTAAGGGTATCCTAGGCTACTCTTGTAGGCCAAGGAAGCCCAGCGTCTTAACGCCTGTCCTCTGGCCTGTGTGGCTGGGGATTTCTTAGCAAAAACCCGCTATAAAACGCGCACTTTGATGCCATAAAGCGTGCACGGATTAAGCTACTTGAATACAGTGCACGCTATAAAACGCGCACTTTGATGCCATAAAAGCGCGCACGGCCATAAAGCGTGCACGGATTAAGCTACTTGAATACAGTGCACGCTATAAAACGCGCAGTTTGATGCTATAAAAGAGCGCACTGCTATAAAGCGCGCAGAAAAAAAAGATATAAAGCGCGCACTTTGTTGCCATAAAGCGCGCACGGATTTCGCTACTTGAATACAGTGCACATTATAAAACGCGCACTGTTGGATGCCATAAAGCGCGCACATAATTAGCAACAATAAAACGCACACTTCCACTTCGGCCTGATGTTCCATGAATAGCGCTGGTTTCAATCTTAATATTTTTTATGTGAGTCGTCATTGCTGCTGTTACGTTTATAACAATTGATATGATGACAAAGTTGTGTGATTGCAAAATAACATTTCTAATGAGAGAGATTGTTTTCATTTTATTTTTATTTTTATTTTCAATAAATATGAGTACATATTTTTCGACATGTTTTATTTTAAATCAATCTGAGTGACAAATGTTCAAATTCCAAGTTGTTGTGTGGAGAGAGAAATGACAAATGACAAATGACAATTACTTATTGACAATAGTTTTACAGCCAAGGGGGTACATGCGCAATAATGTAGATAAACTAAGAAGCACAATATAATAGAGTTAACACAAAAAAACTAAATGCATTGTAAATAATAAGGTAATAAAACAATTAATATATAGAAAACTTATAAGAAATGCGACCATCCATCCAACAATTGCAATTAAATGAATACTTTTCTTATCAAACATAATTTTCACGATAACATTTTAAGTTAATGTTTTACGTTTTTTCTCTCTACAATGAAATGCATCCGCCACATATTTAGCAAATGAGGTCAGAATATCTTCTCTCTCACACGACAAAATAGCAGTAAGATTATGGGTTTGACCTAAGTAAGAACTGAAAACAACACAATCATTTCTAAATATACTATACTCTTGACATCGGAAAATAAAATGATGTTCATCTTCAGTGTGTGAGAGAGAGAGAGAGAGAGAGAGAGAGAGAGAGAGAGAGAGAGAGAAGCCGATGAGAGAAGAGAGAAGAGAGGACAAAGACTCGAGAGAGAGGCTTATGGGAGGGAGAGGATTGATCGAGAGAAGAGAGAAGAGAGAGAGAGAGAGAGAGAGATGGCGCATGCTTTCCAGACAGTCGAATTCCTCCTGTGTAGTGCGAGTTTTGTGGCATTTGAAACTATATGGAAAGCCAAATACCTCAAACCCGTTTCTGAAATGCGCCCGTATTTTATTAAGAATGCGCGCGCATTTTATCAGAACTGCTCGCCCATCTTGATGCTGATTGGTCGAAAATTTTCTGAGCGCGCAGATCCGTAAACGCCGCGCCGCTCAAAAGTCCGCGCGCAGTTTCTAAACTGGGGTCGCACTTTTGCTTTGAACATAAAAACTTAGATCAGAAAAGTTACTGAAACGAAAGAAAGTGTTTATTAATTGACGCCCTTTACTTTACTGAACAAATTCAAGTACAAGCCATAAACACAAGTGTTCTTCGCGAAAAGCCAAGAACAAAAAGGTGTGACTTATTTTCTGTGATTTATTTTCTGTGGCCTTTTTTTCTCTGACTTTTTTTCTTGTGACTTTATTTCCGCCAATCTTAGGATCAACCTATGATTACATTCATAAAACAGAAAGAATCAGATTTGAACAGAAGGAGAGGGGGGAGGGGGGACACAGAGATCGAGACAATGGGTGAGAGAGACAGAGATCGAGAGAAAGAGACGAGAGAGACACAGAGAGAGGAGAGAGGGGGGAGAGAGAGGAGAGAGAGAGAGGGGGTGGGGCGAGAGAAAGAAACAGAGATAAAGAAAGTAAGTGAGAGAGAGACTCAGTCAATGAGTAACAGAAACACGCACACTGACACCCACAAAGAAGACAGTGTCTCCGAGGTAAGCTTAACAAGAACACTTATTCCGCTTACTTTCCAATTCAAGTTTTTAAAGAACTCCTAGGTAACTGCGCGAGGAAATGGGGACCAATCAGCATCAAGATGGGTGAGCAGTTTTGATAAAATGCGCGCGCATTTCAGAACGAGTTTGAGGTATTTGGCTTTCCATTATATTGAACAAGCTGAAATCGCGCGCTAACTGACAGTGCGCGTTTCAGCGCGCTAAAAGGACGCAGCCGCAAATGTCACTTCATCCTTCTCTTTCACCCACTCCTCTTTCGAGCTGCATGGTTCTGTTTTCCCTGAGCTCCCCACAAGTTGTTCATTCAACAAGAAGAACAAGTCGTCTGATTCCGGGTGTGTTTCTCTCCGAGTTTGCCGCCCTTCTAGAACATTGCACCTTCTTTCTGGCAAAACTATTATTACAGGTGACCTGAACGTTCATTTTCATGTGTTAAATAACAATACCACACATAAAGTGCTTGATCTATTGGGTGAATTTCAGCTATCTCAATCAGATGATTTCACAACTCACGAACGTGGTCACACGCTTGATCCCGTTATTTATAGAGAAGAGGACTTGATTCTACGTTCTGTCTCTCCCTGCTCCCCCCTTCCGACCACGTGCCTGACAGGTGATCCAGCGCAAATCTTCACCAAGGTACAGCTTGATGGCCACTGAACTACGTGCCCTCAAGGTGGAGAGGAGACGGGAGGAGCTGTTTTGACACATTTTGTCGCCGATCACATTTTGTCGCCGGTGACAAAATGTGACTTGACATTTTTTGTCGCCGATCACTTTTTCAACTTCTGTACGTTAGAAGGGTAAATCTATGGGACTGAGCAGTGGTCATTTTGGCCTATTTTGACTGTTTGACTGCAAATTAGTGTATTAGGAGTTCAAATGAACAATTTTTGATGTGGTTGACCAGTGATCAGTGTCACTTGATGTGGTTGATGTGGTTGACGTGGTCACACGCTTGATCCCGTTATTTATAGAGAAGAGGACTTGATTCTACGTTCTGTCTCTCCCTGCTCCCCCCCTTCCGACCACGTGCCTGTCATTTGTCATCTAGACATTGCAAAACCCCCAAAGCGCCCTGTGTTCCGGTCCGTCAGGGACCTCCAGAAGATGGACAAGGCGCAGTTCCAGCTGGATGTTGCTGCCGCACTGAGGGAAGAACCCCCCCAAGTCCTTTGAGGAGTTCAACGGTCGGCTAAGAGCTGTCCTCGGTGTCCATGCTCCAGAGACACAGCGACAGGTGATCCAGCGCAAATCTTCACCAAGGTGGAGAGGAGACGGGAGGAGCTGTTATGACACATTTTGTCGCCGATCACATTTTGACGCCGGCGACAAAATGTGACGTACTACAAGTCACATTTTGACGCCCGCGACAAAATGTGACTTGTTTTGTCGCCGATCACTTTTTCAACTTCTGTTCGTTAGAAGGGTAAATCTATGGGACTGAGCAGTGGTTATTTTGGCCTATTTTGACTGTTTGACTGCAAATTAGTGTATTAGGAGTTCAAATGAACAATTTTTGATGTGGTTGACCAGTGATCAGTGTTACTTGATGTGGTTGACCACTGGTCAGTGTCACTGACCTGTGGTCACTTTGGCCTATTTTCACTGTTTGACTGCAAATTAGTGTATTAGGAGTTCAAATGAACAATTTTTTATGTTGTTGACCGTCAGTGACACTGAACAGTGGTCATTTTGGCCCATTTTCACTATTTGATCGCAAATTAGTGTATTAGGAGTTCAAATGAACAATTTTTGATGTGGTTGACCAGTGGCCAGTGTCACTGACAAGTGGTCGTTACGGCCTAGCCTATTTTCACTGTTTGCAAATTAGTGTATGTGGTTCACCGGTGGTCAGTGTCACTGACCAGTGGTCACTTTGGCCTATTTTCACTCTTTGATCGCAAATTAGTGTCTTAGGAGTTCAAATGAACAATTTTTGATGTGGTTGACCAGTGGTCAGTGTCACTGACCAGTGGTCATTTTGGCCTATTTTCACTGTTTGACTGCAAATTAGTGTATTAAGAGTTCAAATGAACAAGGTTTGATGTGGTTGACCAGTGGTCAGTATCAAGAGTGAAAATAGGCCAAAATGACCACTGGTCAGTGACACTGACCACTGGTCAACCACATCAAAAATTGTTCATTTGAACTCCTAATACACTAATTTGCGATCAAAGAGTGAAAATATGCCAAAATGACCACTGCTCAGTGTCACTGACCACTGGTCAACAACATAAAAAAAATGTTCATTTGAACTCCTAATACACTAATTTGCAGTCAAACAGTGAAAATAGGCCAAAGTGACCACTGGTCAGTCACACTGACCACTGGTCAACCACATCAAGTGACACTGGCCACTGGTCAACCACATCAAAAATTGTTCATTTGAACTCCTAATACACTAATTTGCGATCAAATAGTGAAAATAGGCCAAAATGACCACTGGTCAGTGTCACTGACCACTGGTCAACAACATAAAAAAATTGTTCATTTGAACTCCTAATACACTAATTTGCAGTCAAACAGTGAAAATAGGCCAAAGTGACCACTGGTCAGTAACACTGACCACTGGTCAGCCACATCAAGTGACACTGACCACTGGTCAACCACATCAAAAATTGTTCATTTGAACTCCTATTACACTAATTTGCAGTCAAACAGTCAAAATAGGCCAAAATGACCACTGGTCAGTAACACTGACCACTGGTCAACCACATCAAAAATTGTTTAATTAGTGTGTGTATATATGAGTATGTGTGTGTGTGTGTGGGGGGGGGTCTAAGTGAACGCGCATGCTTGTTTGCGTGCAGAGAGCGAGAGAGAGAGAGAGAGAGAGAGAGAGAGAGAGAGAGAGAGAGAGAGAGAGAGAGAGAGAGAGAGAGAGAGAGAGAGAGAGAGAGAGGACGACAGAAAGAAAGAGAGAACATTACACAGAGAGAAGCAAACAGACAGACAGACGGTTAAAGAATGGGCTGACATCATAAGAGCACAAGTTAAAGCCATTCTCCTCATCTATCAATGTTTATTAATGAGCCAAAGAATGATGAAAGCGAAGAACATTCTTTGCAAATGAAAAAGGTCAAGAAACAAAAAAGCGCAAAACAATTATATTCCTTAGAAAACAGCTGTTACAATCCGGTAACAAAGAATCTGTCATGTTCAAAATAATGGTCTCACAGAGGCTAAGCTTGAAACGTTGCATATTTTAAACTTTTCTTTTAATCTTAACTAACAAAGTCAACACCTGAACATTTGTATTATAAACCCTTGATTTTGATGAAATAATTTTAATACATAAGCATGTCAGTCCATTTGTGTAGTTGTCCTTGTTGTTGTTTATTCACAATGGACTCAGAAGGCGTTGTGGTGTGCACCCTGAATGCCAGTCATGTCTTTAAAAAGAAAAGAAAAAGAAGTTAAGTTTGGGGGGAAAAGACAGAAGCAACAGGCTTCATACCCAGATAGTACCCTGAAGATCATTATGCAAATTGCCAAGATAAACCAATACTGCAGAGAGAAAAAAAACGTATTGGTAAACTGGATTATATTATTTCAAGAAATAGATCAAAAGTCAATTCAAAAGGTCCCCCGTCGGGATACCAGGGGGTCTTTTGTAAAAAATAGTTCCCCCACCTTCTGGAAGCTATGTGCTTGCAACTTCCTCTAACCTGTCACTCTCTTTGACTCTGCCTTTTCCCTTTAGTTAGTCATCTACTGTCTTTCTGCCTTACCGGTCCGTTCTTCACCCTGTGTTCCTGAAACTCTTATAAAGCTTTTCCCAGCCGAAGATGGACATGCTGAGTCTAACGTGGACAGATGGACAACATGCTGAGCCTAGCATAACGGCAGCATGGCGCATCTACGTTCATATGACAGAGGACTGTCTGAGCTATCGACAAACAAACAACAACAAAATCGAAAAGCTCTTTTCATTTACAGAAAGAAACAGATTGAGTGGACCCAGCTCAAGAATCTTAAGGGAGTAGACCTACCCTACGAGAGGTCACAATCTTCTTTCGGTCATAACAATAAATCTATTTCACAAAATTATCCCAAGTTTAATCTGAAAGTCAAATACAGCCTATAAAATGTAAATAAAGTGTTGTATGGTTGAAAATTATATTTGTCATTGCAAAATAAAACAATAAATGAAAACAAATACCTGGCAGTACAACTAAATTAAGTCACTTTTTCACTAAAATGTATAAGATTTTTGTTTATTGCTTTGAAAGTTGTTGTAAACATAAATGAATGTCATATATGGGTTTCGTCATGGGAGATAACATGTGTAGCAACTTTCACATTTTATTATTTATGATGTGCACAATTTATTGAAATAAAAAGATACTAAATATGTCAAAAAATTAAACATAATCAATTATTTTCAAAACAGCATTGACAAAATCCAGACAATTAGGTTGTAGAACTGTGTTCAAAATTCCAAGCAAATTTCTATTATCGCTTTTGTTTTTAAATATCTGGTCAAAATTGCAAAAACGCTCAATGTTCAGTTTTAGTGTTCAAGTTCTGTGTATTAATATTATTTCGCATGGCACAAAATCCATAAAGCAAAGAACAAACTTTAAATTTCATATGAAAACATAATCATCTGGGTACTAAGAAATTCCAATATAACTTCAAGGAAAATAGTGTTTTTTTCTCTGTTGTTTGGTAGGTCTACCCCCTGAATTAAACGATGTGCGTGAGACCCAGATGACCATGCCATTCAGATTGAAGCTGATCACTATGTGTCATGACCAGTGCTGCAGAACTAATAAATAGTATAGCAAAGCTGGAGTGCACAAATACAGGAAATCGACAATAAACTAAAAGGTACTTTACGATGACACAAAAAATAGACATGAATGCTTCTAGTGGACAGAACTTCAATGAAATTAACACTGTCCACAGTCGACAATCTTCACTTCTACTGAAGGTGTCCCACTGTCTTCGCCCACATTCTCCATCCTCTTCACCACATCCATGCCCTCCACCACACTGCCAAACACCACGTTCTTCCCGTCCAGCCTGCACACCACAACCAACACATTAATAAATAAAATTTAAAAAATAACAAAACGGAAACAGACTGCAACGTCACTGACCAAAGTACCACACAAACAAATACACAACAAGTGCAGAGTGACGTTATTTTATTGACGAAACAAAACAGAACGTGTAATATTTCAACAAAAAATGTCTTTTTCAAACAACATAGACAACACAACAATACTTCCCCTCTTCACAGTCGAGCAGTCTCCCAAATCCACAACACATTATAATTATATACATAGTCTGTGTTAATTAAAAGTGCTTCTAAGCAGGAGTGAATGAGTTTAAAAACGTATCCCAGCAATGCAATATTAATTCGAACACAAAACCTTTTCCTTGACAAGATAGTTATGTTCCCTCAGCGGTCACACTAGCCTACTAACTTGCTTACAAAATATAAAAATGAGATTCCAAGAAGGACGGCTGAAATTCAGTTTGTATTGAAATCAATAAAGAATATAGGCCTGCATGATATGCTGTTTGTGTCAAACTAACCATGATGTTTTCACGTTGCAGATGAAGAACTGGGACCCATTGGTGTTGGGACCTGTGTTGGCCATCGACAGGATGCCTGAAACACAGCCATGGTTTTTCATCCCTCAGTCATTTAACAGTATCACACATAATACATTTGTCCCAAAACATTAATTGCTTGTCTGTCATGATTGGATATCATGGGTAAAAGAGCAATTAGTGTCTGGGGGAAAAGCAATGAGTCTTTTGGGACAAACGTATCACCGATCATATGACTAGGCACAGTGACAAAAGTGGTACTTAACTTTTGTTGAGCAGTATAATACCATCATGAATATCAAGCCTACCCGACTGTAGAACATAGAAGAAGCGGATCCATTTCATTTTTTCATAAAAAGCAAATTTGTCAGCTAATACTCAGCATGCAGGAGCGTCTCAACTTCCACAAAGAATCCGAAATTTTCAAACTTTTCTTTGTCGATCGCTCTGACAGTTTCCTGTCATATGAGCGCAGATGCGTCATGCTGCTGTTATGCGCCTAACTACTTACGCCAAGCATGTCCGTCTTCGACTGGAGAAAATCTAGCAAGAAATTCTAGAACAAAGGCCTGTAAAATGGACCTGTAAGCCAGAAAGATGGTAGATAACACTAAGCAAAGGGGAAAAACAGAGACAAAGAGTAATAGATTAGACGAAGTTACAAGCACAGAAACTTGGGAAACTATTTGTACTGAAAGACACCCACCACCAGTGTCCCCAGGAGGAGAGGCACCAGGCATCCATTGCCCCTATTTTACAAATTCTGCAATAAAACATTTCCCTCCTACCAATCATATCCATCCAAAAGTGTTTTAATGATTTTTGTTATTTGCCTTTTAAGTTGTCAAAGAATAGCAGTTATTCACATTTTCTTGACCCACACGTTGAATAAGGCAACTACTGTTGTCTGTGAGCTGTCTGCTCTTAAAGGTGGACCCTGACGGATGTGTTTTTGCAAGAAACACGTCGATATCACCATGAAAAACACCATTTACAGAGATCGCAACACTCACTTTGGTCTGGTTTCCTAAAAATCAAACCGTCAAATCGGCGATTCCTCCTTGGCGGAGGTGCTGGAAGTCAAATTATTTCACTGAAAGAGAAGGCGTGTGCCGTCTCTTTTGTAATGGCGGCCTGAGTTTAGACCAAATTGTTTGCACGAAATTTCCGCAACACAAGCCTTTTTTATTTTTTTATTTTTTTTTACATTTTATTGAGTTTATCTAAATGAGTTTCGCTCACAACAAAGGAAGTATCTTCATGGTTTTGTTTTTTTACTGCATTTCAAAATAGAAAAAGCTTCAACAACAATTGGTTTGGCCTCCACCCACCCCATCCAAAAGTGGCTTCTCTCTCCGGCATCTCCGCCAAGGAGGAATCGCCGATTTGATGGTTTGAATTCTAGGAAACCAGAGCAAAGTGAGTGTTGCAAAAACTCTTCCGTCAGGGTCCACCTTTAAGTGTTGCTCCACAACCCTAACAATATTGAATTTCATCTAAACAGAACAGGCACATTCTAAATACTAAACAAACAAAACATGCAAGACACAAGTTCAAATTAAAGATTAAGAGAGCTCATAGTAAAGGGGCTGGCGCATGACTGTTCTTGTGTTGGTAGGGCATGTGGGCCAAGTGCATCTCATGATCCCGTCAGCACCTGGGCGTGTTTCTTTTTCATTCGTTTTGCTCTTTTGGGATGGCTCTAAGGAAAGACCAAGCGACTATAAGGAAAGAGATACAGACTCTAGCATTCTAGGTATCCCTTTGGAGACACGCAAATCTGATTGTCTGGAAACGTTAACTGACCTCACCTGTCCTTGGAGTGGGGCTGTAGGATGCGTGCTGAATAGCTAAATGGTGATGCTTATTGCCTGTGGGCTCTGCAGTCATGAAAAACAGGCTGACACACCCATGGAGACACTTCCACAGGGCCCTCTGTGTGGCACCTGATGGTCACCAAGTGGAGAGCAGCTAGGTGCTCATGTACACTTATGGAATAAGTGTATCACACACGTGTATCACAACACGGGCTTCCAGGGTTGACAAAGAGCTGCCCTCGTGTTGGTAGGACAAGTGGAGGCTTGTGCGTCTCCGGGTCCTTTAAGCCCCTTCGGTGTTTAATTTCTTTTTTTTTCAATAGTGTGTTTGAAGGGGAAAATATATATATAAACAGAAAATGTACTCTAAATGTTCTACTAAATTACCTTCCCCAGTGTGCTTCAGCTGGAAGTTCTCATCCTCAAATGTACTCTAAATGTTCTACTAAATTACCTTCCCCAGTGTGCTTCAGCTGGAAGTTCTCATCCTCAAATGTACTCTAAATGTTCTACTAAATTACCTTCCCCAGTGTGCTTCAGCTGGAAGTTCTCATCCTCAAATGTACTCTAAATGTTCTACTAAATTACCTTCCCCAGTGTGCTTCAGCTGGAAGTTCTCATCCTCAAATGTACTCTAAATGTTCTACTAAATTACCTTCCCCAGTGTGCTTCAGCTGGAAGTTCTCATCCTCAAATGTACTCTAAATGTTCTACTAAATTACCTTCCCCAGTGTGCTTCAGCCTGAAGTTCTCATCCTCAAATGTACTCTAAATGTTCTACTAAATTACCTTCCCCAGTGTGCTTCAGCTGGAAGTTCTCATCCTCAAATGTACTCTAAATGTTCTACTAAATTACCTTCCCCAGTGTGCTTCAGCTGGAAGTTCTCATCCTCAAATGTACTCTAAATGTTCTACTAAATTACCTTCCCCAGTGTGCTTCAGCTGGAAGTTCTCATCCTCAAATGTACTCTAAATGTTCTACTACATTACCTTCCCCAGTGTGCTTCAGCTGGAAGTTCTCATCCTCAAATGTACTCTAAATGTTCTACTAAATTACCTTCCCCAGTGTGCCTCAGCTGGAAGTTCTCATCCTCAAATGTACTCTAAATGTTCTACTAAATTACCTGGTCCAGTGTGCTTCAGCTGGAAGTTTTCATCTGCAAACGTCTCGCCATAGATGCTCTTGCCCCCAGTGCCGTTGTTGTTTATGAAGTCCCCGCCCTCACATCTAAAACCAGGAATGATGCTATAGAATATGGAGTCCTTGTAGCCAAAGCCCTTTTCCCCTGTGCACAAGGCCCTGAAGTTTTCTGGAACGTAACAGTGTCAAGATTACTAGAAGAAATGGAAAAAAACCCTGAAATAAATTAAAAAAATATATATATGCTACTTCGTCTGAAACAAGAGTTACATTTGGCCTACCACAACATAACTACACTTCTTTGACGATGTTACGCTTTAACAGGGCTCCCAATCGTCCCGCAAAACAAGGGGTCCCAGGGACTCCTTCACTTACAGTATAGAGGGTCCTAGAGGCGGGATAGAAGGTCCCAGTGGCATTGCGAATGCTAAAAATATTTTTTTCTAGTGCATCCCTGGGACCCCCTGCACATACTTTTAGAGGGTCCTTTAGAATTTTAGTACTTCATAGACCCCCAAATGGGGGTCCATGGGAGCCCTGCGCTTAGGTGTACTTAAAACACATATGTATAGTTATCCCCCAAAAATAACTTCGTTCCTAAAAATAATATTCTCGTAAACACAAGAGTGTCACTGTTACTGTTGCGAAAAGAAACTACAGTTCCTCGAAACAAAATAATATCGTCGTTTTTCAACTAGTTCTCCATAAACATAACAGTGTCCTTGTTGGTTCTCTGAAACGTAAGTGTCACACACGGCAGTGAAAAGTCGATAAGAGCAGGGAATCTCGCTGCCTGGTATGCACCAAATCAATGGCTAGGTTTCCCGAGGTCCCCCCCCCCCCCCCTCTTACCCCCTTCCCCCTCCAAAACAAGACATAGGTGGCACTGTACTGCAGCGACGCGCTCTCCAGTTGGGGTCAGTCCGATTTTTCACAGAGAACAGAAACGTGTCTCTGTGACTAGAGAATAATAGTCTACAAATACAAATGTTAGTCAATTGCTATAATTATTCAATTCGTTTTCAATGACTATAGAACAGAAAGGTTTTTTTTAAACTAACCTGCTGTTTTGGGAACAATATCAGCACGCAACTGAAAATAGAAAAGCATTTCTTTTAATTCAATTGCATTGTGACAGAATAAACTCACACCTTCAATTTAACACGCGCACACGCACGCACGCACACACACACACACACACACACACACACACACACACACACACACACACACACACACACACACACATATATATATATACAGAGATACAGAGAGAGAGAGAGAGAGAGAGAGAGAGAGAGAGAGAGAGAGAGAGAGAGAGAGAGAGAGAGAGAGAGAGAGAGAGAGAGAGAGAGATGTTTGTAAATACGGTGAGCAAGATATACGATCACAGCAGTTTGACTGTATCAGGCTTCTTTCACTGGATTATTGGGAATTGCATTTTTTCATTTATGATCTGGTTCAGCATATTTTATAGTATCAATTGGGTTGGGGTTTTTTAATGGACTTACTGAGTGAGCGTATTCAATAAACAAAGAACTCTCCATCTCTTGAAGATATGGGACTACCATTAGGGTTACCTACAGCACAAACTGGCCTAGCTCTGTGCAAGAAAAAAAAGGCATATAGAGGAGCAAATTGCCTACGAACTTCCTATTAAAAACAAAGGGGTGGGGGGGGGGGGCAAGTTTGTTAATACATGTATAATTATTCCTCGCCCAAAACAGAACACAGCAACCAAGACAAAAGAAATGTGCATACATATATTAATATTCCTTCAAGAATATTGGAAGGTTCTAGTTCTAATCTTGAGTTGGCCTGTAGTAGACATACCCCGGCGCCATACAGGACAATTAGGTAACGCAGAACGCAGAAACATTTCAAACCAATGAGGCTTCAAAAGGATAAGACAATTCCATAAAACAAAGATAGAGACTTCTAATCCATAAAAGGCACACAATTACTGTACAGTGTACACGTTTATTTTTGTATCTATTATTTAGTTTCTTAAAGTGTGTACAATTACTTCTGTATTAAGAAGTTGGTCACCACCACTGAATAAGAAGAAGAAGAAGAAGAAGAAGAAGAAGAAGGAAGTTTCAAAAGGAACAGTAAATTCTGCCAAGTTTCATTACGATTGGTTAAGTGGTTAAGGCTGTAAAGGAAGGAATCTAAAGTCCATTATCACGCAGAGTGACAAATAAATATCAGCATAAAGGCTTCTCACGCACGCACGCACGCGCACACACACGCGCGCCCGAGACAGAGAGGGTTGTGTGTGTGTGTGTGTGCGTGCGTGTGTGTGTGTGTGTGTGTGTGTGTGTGTTAAAATTTTGTTGTCTTTTCTATGTAAAAGTGTCATAATTATTTACAAAATGTGCATGCCAGGCAGCGAACTTCTTTGCTTTTTGTGAAGACGCTAACATGATTGAATTGAATTGCGAGAGAGGGAGTGCGGCTTTTATCAAGCGAGCAAAACAGATTTTTATTGTGCAAGTTTATTGGGTAGGCAAAAACCTGTCGAGCAGGAATATAGTTGAGTCTAAAACCTAGATTCCGTGACTCTGTGAAGACACTAACATGATTGAATTGAATTGAATTGAATTGAATTGCGAGAGAGAGAGAGCGGCTTTTATCAAGCGAGCAAAACAGATTTTTATTGTGCAAGTTTATTGGGTAGGCAAAAACCTGTCGAGCAGGAATATAGTTGAGTCTAAAACCTAGATTCCGTGACTCTGGCTAGTAAAGTTTGACGATTGATTTGACCTCTTTGGGCCTTTTGTAAAAGATTTAGCCCCCATGTCCCTCTGAAAAATGCTGGCATTTTTTGCTAGAGGCCAAAATCCAAAATGGCCGCTGGTGCGAACCTAAAAATAGAAGTTTTGAACCAAAGCACATAGAATCATGTACAAAGATATTTTCTAGGGTAAATCGAGCATGAGGATTGCGATTCTGACATCCTTTTAACAATATGACATGATTTTCACCCTCAAATTCAAGATGGCCGCCATTAGATAGCGCTAAAGGGTATCAACGAAAAAGCTCATTCAGTTAAGTTTATTATGGTCATGCAATTAAAATTCCATACAATAAATCTGATCTTTGTCTATTTTACATCATGTAAATACAAGATTTGTTTCTGTTTTCTGTGTTTTCAGGGATTTTGAAGCAAGTGACACAGTGCAATATGTGATGCTGTGAAGATGGACATCTTCGGTGTGAATTCAGAAGATAGCATATGACAATGTCTACTGTTCCGTGTGTCCTACAGTGTGGCAAACTTTGCAATAAAGCTACAGATGCCATTGCCACCTCTCAGAGTTGGGAAAATCTCAAGCGAAAATCCCAATTATGGAGTGGTCTTGACAAATTTGGAAGTGTCTTTTCAACGGTTGATTGGGATAAAAGTCCCGGTGAACATTTTGTCCATGACATGTAAATTGACATTATGCAATGCCAAGAAGCTGGAACAGGCTCGAACAAGACAGAAGAAGCAAGAGGTTGAAGAATGCCAATCCCAGTCACCTTCAACATCTGAGGCTTTCTCCCCAGATACTGCTCCACCTGCCAAGCGGCTGCGGTCGAGTATGGAAGGGCCGGTGCATGACAAAACAACATGTGTCTGGTGCTGCAAGCCTGAGTCAGGCAAACACCCAGAATCTAAGTTGTCCCTCATTTCATATGCCCATGCATGGGCAATTTTCAAAAGCCATACAGTAACCCTGGAAGATCAGAACATGCGAGACAGAATCAACTGTCTGATTGACTATGCAGCTGATCAGCCCTACGCAATTGAAATCAGATATCACAGTAAAT
>CM065682.1:22774792-22797676 GCA_017654935.2 Phymorhynchus buccinoides
GCGCGCTTAAATTGAAGGTGTGAGTTTATTCTGTCACAATGCAATTGAATTAAAAGAAATGCTTTTCTATTTTCAGTTGCGTGCTGATATTGTTCCCAAAACAGCAGGTTAGTTTAAAAAAAACCTTTCTGTTCTATAGTCATTGAAAACGAATTGAATAATTATAGCAATTGACTAACATTTGTATTTGTAGACTATTATTCTTTAGTCACAGAGACACGTTTCTCTTCTCTGTGAAAAATCGGACTGACCCCAACTGGAGAGCGCGTCGCTGCAGTACAGTGCCACCTATGTCTTGTTTTGGAGGGGGAAGGGGGTAAGAGGGTGGGGGGGGACCTCGGGAAACCTAGCCATTGATTTGGTGCATACCAGGCAGCGAGATTCCCTGCTCTTATCGACTTTTCACTGCCGTGTGTGACACTTACGTTTCAGGTAACCAACAAGGACACTGTTATGTTATGGAGAACTAGCTAAAAACAACGACGATATTATTTTGTTTCGAGGAACTGTAGTTTCTTTTCGCAACAGTAACAGTGACACTCTTGTGTTTACGAGAATATTATTTTTAGGAACGAAGTTATTTTTGGGGGATAACTATACATATGTGTTTTAAGTACACCTAAGCGCAGGGCTCCCATGGACCCCCATTTGGGGGTCTATGAAGTACACAAATTCTGAAGGACCCTCTAAAAGTATGTGCAGGGGGTCCCAGGGATGTACTATAAAAACATCTTTTTAGCATTCGCAATGCCACTGGGACCTTCTATCCCGCCTCTAGGACCCTCTATACTGTAAGTGAAGGAGTCCCTGGGACCCCTTGTTTTGCGGGACGATTGGGAGCCCTGTTAAAGCGTAACATCGTCAAAGAAGTGTAGTTATGTTGTGGTAGGCCAAATGTAACTCTTGTTTCAGACGAAGTAGCATATATATATTTTTTTAATTTATTTCAGGGTTTTTTTCCATTTCTTCTAGTAATCTTGACACTGTTACGTTCCAGAAAACTTCAGGGCCTTGTGCACAGGGGAAAAGGGCTTTGGCTACAAGGACTCCATGTTCTATCGCATCATTCCTGATTTTAAGTGTGAGGGCGGGGACTTTGATAACAACAACGGCTCTGGGGGCAAGAGCATCTATGGCGAGACGTTTGCAGATGAGAACTTCCAGCTGAAGCACACTGGACCAGGTAATTTAGTAGAACATTTAGAGTACATTTGAGGATGAGAACTTCCAGCTGAAGCACACTGGGGAAGGTAATTTAGTAGAACATTTAGAGTACATTTGAGGATGAGAACTTCCAGCTGAAGCACACTGGGGAAGGTAATGTAGTAGAACATTTAGAGTACATTTGAGGATGAGAACTTCCAGCTGAAGCACACTGGGGAAGGTAATTTAGTAGAACATTTAGAGTACATTTGAGGATGATAACTTCCAGCTGAAGCACACTGGGGAAGGTAATTTAGTAGAACATTTAGAGTACATTTGAGGATGAGAACTTCCAGCTGAAGCACACTGGGGAAGGTAATTTAGTAGAACATTTAGAGTACATTTGAGGATGAGAACTTCCAGCTGAAGCACACTGGGGAAGGTAATTTAGTAGAACATTTAGAGTACATTTGAGGATGAGAACTTCCAGCTGAAGCACACTGGGGAAGGTAATTTAGTAGAACATTTAGAGTACATTTGAGGATGAGAACTTCCAGCTGAAGCACACTGGGGAAGGTAATTTAGTAGAACATTTAGAGTACATTTGAGGATGAGAACTTCAGGCTGAAGCACACTGGGGAAGGTAATTTAGTAGAACATTTAGAGTACATTTGAGGATGAGAACTTCCAGCTGAAGCACACTGGGGAAGGTAATTTAGTAGAACATTTAGAGTACATTTGAGGATGAGAACTTCCAGCTGAAGCACACTGGGGAAGGTAATTTAGTAGAACATTTAGAGTACATTTTCTGTTTATATATATATTTTCCCCTTCAAACACACTATTGAAAAAAAAAGAAATTAAACACCGAAGGGGCTTAAAGGACCCGGAGACGCACAAGCCTCCACTTGTCCTACCAACACGAGGGCAGCTCTTTGTCAACCCTGGAAGCCCGTGTTGTGATACACGTGTGTGATACACTTATTCCATAAGTGTACATGAGCACCTAGCTGCTCTCCACTTGGTGACCATCAGGTGCCACACAGAGGGCCCTGTGGAAGTGTCTCCATGGGTGTGTCAGCCTGTTTTTCATGACTGCAGAGCCCACAGGCAATAAGCATCACCATTTAGCTATTCAGCACGCATCCTACAGCCCCACTCCAAGGACAGGTGAGGTCAGTTAACGTTTCCAGACAATCAGATTTGCGTGTCTCCAAAGGGATACCTAGAATGCTAGAGTCTGTATCTCTTTCCTTATAGTCGCTTGGGCTTTCCCTAGAGCCATCCCAAAAGAGCAACACGAATGAAAAAGAAACACGCCCAGGTGCTGACGGGATCATGAGATGCACTTGGCCCACATGCCCTACCAACACAAGAACAGTCATGCGCCAGCCCCTTTACTATGAGCTCTCTTAATCTTTAATTTGAACTTGTGTCTTGCATGTTTTGTTTGTTTAGTATTTAGAATGTGCCTGTTCTGTTTAGATGAAATTCAATATTGTTAGGGTTGTGGAGCAACACTTAAAGGTGGACCCTGACGGAAGAGTTTTTGCAACACTCACTTTGCTCTGGTTTCCTAGAATTCAAACCATCAAATCGGCGATTCCTCCTTGGCGGAGATGCCGGAGAGAGAAGCCATTTTGGATGGGGTGGGTGGAGGCCAAACCAATTGTGGTTGAAGCTTTTTCTTTTTTGTAATGCAGTAAAAAAAAACAAAACCATGAAGATACTTCCTTTGTTGTGAGCGAAACTCATTTAGATAAACTCAATAAAATGTAAAAAAAAATAAAAAAATAAAAAGGCTTGTGTTGCGGAAATTTCGTGCAAGCAATTGGTCTAAACTCAGGCCGCCATTACAAAAGAGACGCACACGCCTTCTCTTTCAGTGAAATAATTTGACTTCCAGCACCTCTTCCAAGGAGGAATCACCGATTTGACGGTTTGATTTTTAGGAAACCAGACCAAAGTGAGTGTTGCGATCTCTGTAAATGGTGCTTTTATGGTGATATCGACGTGTTTCTTGCAAAAACACATCCGTCAGGGTCCACCTTTAAGAGCAGACAGCTCACAGACAACAGTAGTTGCCTTATTCAACGTGTGGGTCAAGAAAATGTGAATAACTGCTATTCTTTGACAACTTAAAAGGCAAATAACAAAAATCATTAAAACACTTTTGGATGGATATGATTGGTAGGAGGGAAATGTTTTATTGCAGAATTTGTAAAATAGGGGCAATGGATGCCTGGTGCCTCTCCTCCTGGGGACACTGGTGGTGGGTGTCTTTCAGTACAAATAGTTTCCCAAGTTCTGTGCTTGTAACTTCGTCTAATCTATTACTCTTTGTCTCTGTTTTTCCCCTTTGCTTAGTGTTATCTACCATCTTTCTGGCTTACAGGTCCATTTTACAGGCCTTTGTTCTAGAATTTCTTGCTAGATTTTCTCCAGTCGAAGACGGACATGCTTGGCGTAAGTAGTTAGGCGCATAACAGCAGCATGACACATCAGCGCTCATATGACAGGAAACTGTCAGAGCGATCGACAAAGAAAAGTTTGAACATTTCGAATTCTTTGTGGAAGTTGAGACGCTCCTGCATGCTGAGTATTAGCTGACAAATTTGCTTTTTATGAAAAAATGAAATGGATCCGCTTCTTCTATGTTCTACAGTCGGGTAGGCTTGATATTCATGATGGTATTATACTGCTCAACAAAAGTTAAGTACCACTTTTGTCACTGTGCCTAGTCATATGATCGGTGATACGTTTGTCCCAAAAGACTCATTGCTTTTCCCCCAGACACTAATTGCTCTTTTACCCATGATATCCAATCATGACAGACAAGCAATTAATGTTTTGGGACAAATGTATTATGTGTGATACTGTTAAATGACTGAGGGATGAAAAACCATGGCTGTGTTTCAGGCATCCTGTCGATGGCCAACACAGGTCCCAACACCAATGGGTCCCAGTTCTTCATCTGCAACGTGAAAACATCATGGTTAGTTTGACACAAACAGCATATCATGCAGGCCTATATTCTTTATTGATTTCAATACAAACTGAATTTCAGCCGTCCTTCTTGGAATCTCATTTTTATATTTTGTAAGCAAGTTAGTAGGCTAGTGTGACCGCTGAGGGAACATAACTATCTTGTCAAGGAAAAGGTTTTGTGTTCGAATTAATATTGCATTGCTGGGATACGTTTTTAAACTCATTCACTCCTGCTTAGAAGCACTTTTAATTAACACAGACTATGTATATAATTATAATGTGTTGTGGATTTGGGAGACTGCTCGACTGTGAAGAGGGGAAGTATTGTTGTGTTGTTTATGTTGTTTGAAAAAGACATTTTGTTGTTGAAATATTACACGTTCTGTTTTGTTTCGTCTATAAAATAACGTTACTCTGCACTTGTTGTGTATTTGTTTGTGTGGTACTTTGGCCAGTGACGTTGCAGTCTGTTTCCGTTTTGTTATTTTTTAAATTTTATTTATTAATGTGTTGGTTGTGGTGTGCAGGCTGGACGGGAAGAACGTGGTGTTTGGCAGTGTGGTGGAGGGCATGGATGTGGTGAAGAGGATGGAGAATGTGGGCGAAGACAGTGGGACACCTTCAGTAGAAGTGAAGATTGTCGACTGTGGACAGTGTTAATTTCATTGAAGTTCTGTCCACTAGAAGCATTCATGTCTATTTTTTGTGTCATCGTAAAGTACCTTTTAGTTTATTGTCGATTTCCTGTATTTGTGCACTCCAGCTTTGCTATACTATTTATTAGTTCTGCAGCACTGGTCATGACACATAGTGATCAGCTTCAATCTGAATGGCATGGTCATCTGGGTCTCACGCACATCGTTTAATTCAGGGGGTAGACCTACCAAACAACAGAGAAAAAAACACTATTTTCCTTGAAGTTATATTGGAATTTCTTAGTACCCAGATGATTATGTTTTCATATGAAATTTAAAGTTTGTTCTTTGCTTTATGGATTTTGTGCCATGCGAAATAATATTAATACACAGAACTTGAACACTAAAACTGAACATTGAGCGTTTTTGCAATTTTGACCAGATATTTAAAAACAAAAGCGATAATAGAAATTTGCTTGGAATTTTGAACACAGTTCTACAACCTAATTGTCTGGATTTTGTCAATGCTGTTTTGAAAATAATTGATTATGTTTAATTTTTTGACATATTTAGTATCTTTTTATTTCAATAAATTGTGCACATCATAAATAATAAAATGTGAAAGTTGCTACACATGTTATCTCCCATGACGAAACCCATATATGACATTCATTTATGTTTACAACAACTTTCAAAGCAATAAACAAAAATCTTATACATTTTAGTGAAAAAGTGACTTAATTTAGTTGTACTGCCAGGTATTTGTTTTCATTTATTGTTTTATTTTGCAATGACAAATATAATTTTCAACCATACAACACTTTATTTACATTTTATAGGCTGTATTTGACTTTCAGATTAAACTTGGGATAATTTTGTGAAATAGATTTATTGTTATGACCGAAAGAAGATTGTGACCTCTCGTAGGGTAGGTCTACTCCCTTAAGATTCTTGAGCTGGGTCCACTCAATCTGTTTCTTTCTGTAAATGAAAAGAGCTTTTCGATTTTGTTGTTGTTTGTTTGTCGATAGCTCAGACAGTCCTCTGTCATATGAACGTAGATGCGCCATGCTGCCGTTATGCTAGGCTCAGCATGTTGTCCATCTGTCCACGTTAGACTCAGCATGTCCATCTTCGGCTGGGAAAAGCTTTATAAGAGTTTCAGGAACACAGGGTGAAGAACGGACCGGTAAGGCAGAAAGACAGTAGATGACTAACTAAAGGGAAAAGGCAGAGTCAAAGAGAGTGACAGGTTAGAGGAAGTTGCAAGCACATAGCTTCCAGAATGTGGCGGAACATTTTGTACAAAAGACCCCCTGGTATCCCGACGGGGGACCTTTTGAATTGACTTTTGATCTATTTCTTGAAATAATATAATCCAGTTTACCAATACGTTTTTTTTCTCTCTGCAGTATTGGTTTATCTTGGCAATTTGCATAATGATCTTCAGGGTACTATCTGGGTATGAAGCCTGTTGCTTCTGTCTTTTCCCCCCAAACTTAACTTCTTTTTCTTTTCTTTTTAAAGACATGACTGGCATTCAGGGTGCACACCACAACGCCTTCTGAGTCCATTGTGAATAAACAACAACAAGGACAACTACACAAATGGACTGACATGCTTATGTATTAAAATTATTTCATCAAAATCAAGGGTTTATAATACAAATGTTCAGGTGTTGACTTTGTTAGTTAAGATTAAAAGAAAAGTTTAAAATATGCAACGTTTCAAGCTTAGCCTCTGTGAGACCATTATTTTGAACATGACAGATTCTTTGTTACCGGATTGTAACAGCTGTTTTCTAAGGAATATAATTGTTTTGCGCTTTTTTGTTTCTTGACCTTTTTCATTTGCAAAGAATGTTCTTCGCTTTCATCATTCTTTGGCTCATTAATAAACATTGATAGATGAGGAGAATGGCTTTAACTTGTGCTCTTATGATGTCAGCCCATTCTTTAACCGTCTGTCTGTCTGTTTGCTTCTCTCTGTGTAATGTTCTCTCTTTCTTTCTGTCGTCCTCTCTCTCTCTCTCTCTCTCTCTCGTTCTCTCTCTCTCTCTCTCTCTCTCTCTCTCTCTCTCTCTCTCTCTCTCTCTCTCTCTCTCTCGCTCTCTGCACGCAAACAAGCATGCGCGTTCACTTAGACCCCCCCCCACACACACACACACACATACATACATATATACACACACTAATTAAACAATTTTTGATGTGGTTGACCAGTGGTCAGTGTTACTGACCAGTGGTCATTTTGGCCTATTTTGACTGTTTGACTGCAAATTAGTGTAATAGGAGTTCAAATGAACAATTTTTGATGTGGTTGACCAGTGGTCAGTGTCACTTGATGTGGTTGACCAGTGGTCAGTGTTACTGACCAGTGGTCACTTTGGCCTATTTTCACTGTTTGACTGCAAATTAGTGTATTAGGAGTTCAAATGAACAATTTTTTTATGTTGTTGACCAATCAGTGACACTGAACAGTGGTCATTTTGGCCTATTTTCACTATTTGATCGCAAATTAGTGTATTAGGAGTTCAAATGAACAATTTTTGATGTGGTTGACCAGTGGCCAGTGTCACTTGATGTGGTTGACCAGTGGTCAGTGTGACTGACCAGTGGTCACTTTGGCCTATTTTCACTGTTTGACTGCAAATTAGTGTATTAGGAGTTCAAATGAACATTTTTTTTATGTTGTTGACCAGTGGTCAGTGACACTGAGCAGTGGTCATTTTGGCATATTTTCACTCTTTGATCGCAAATTAGTGTATTAGGAGTTCAAATGAACAATTTTTGATGTGGTTGACCAGTGGTCAGTGTCACTGACCAGTGGTCATTTTGGCCTATTTTCACTCTTGATACTGACCACTGGTCAACCACATCAAACCTTGTTCATTTGAACTCCTAATACACTAATTTGCAGTCAAACAGTGAAAATAGGCCAAAATGACCACTGGTCAGTGACACTGACCACTGGTCAACCACATCAAAAAATGTTCATTTGAACTCCTAAGACACTAATTTGCGATCAAAGAGTGAAAATAGGCCAAATGTGACCACTGGTCAGTGACACTGACCACCGGTGAACCACATACACTAATTTGCAAACAGTGAAAATAGGCTAGGCCGTAACGACCACTTGTCAGTGACACTGGCCACTGGTCAACCACATCAAAAAAATGTTCATTTGAACTCCTAATACACTAATTTGCGATCAAATAGTGAAAATGGGCCAAAATGACCACTGTTCAGTGTCACTGACCACTGGTCAACAACATAAAAAATTGTTCATTTGAACTCCTAATACACTAATTTGCAGTCAAACAGTGAAAATAGGCCAAAGTGACCACAGGTCAGTGACACTGACCAGTGGTCAACCACATCAAGTAACACTGATCACTGGTCAACCACATCAAAAATTGTTCATTTGAACTCCTAATACACTAATTTGCAGTCAAACAGTCAAAATAGGCCAAAATAACCACTGCTCAGTCCCATAGATTTACCCTTCTAACGAACAGAAGTTGAAAAAGTGATCGGCGACAAAACAAGTCACATTTTGTCGCGGGCGTCAAAATGTGACTTGTAGTACGTCACATTTTGTCGCCGGCGTCAAAATGTGATCGGCGACAAAATGTGTCATAACAGCTCCTCCCGTCTCCTCTCCACCTTGGTGAAGATTTGCGCTGGATCACCTGTCGCTGTGTCTCTGGAGCATGGACACCGAGGACAGCTCTTAGCCGACCGTTGAACTCCTCAAAGGACTTGGGGGGGTTCTTCCCTCAGTGCGGCAGCAACATCCAGCTGGAACTGCGCCTTGTCCATCTTCTGGAGGTCCCTGACGGACCGGAACACAGGGCGCTTTGGGGGTTTTGCAATGTCTAGATGACAAATGACAGGCACGTGGTCGGAAGGGGGGGAGCAGGGAGAGACAGAACGTAGAATCAAGTCCTCTTCTCTATAAATAACGGGATCAAGCGTGTGACCACGTCAACCACATCAACCACATCAAGTGACACTGATCACTGGTCAACCACATCAAAAATTGTTCATTTGAACTCCTAATACACTAATTTGCAGTCAAACAGTCAAAATAGGCCAAAATGACCACTGCTCAGTCCCATAGATTTACCCTTCTAACGTACAGAAGTTGAAAAAGTGATCGGCGACAAAACAAGTCACATTTTGTCACCGGCGACAAAATGTGATCGGCGACAAAATGTGTCAAAACAGCTCCTCCCGTCTCCTCTCCACCTTGAGGGCACGTAGTTCAGTGGCCATCAAGCTGTACCTTGGTGAAGATTTGCGCTGGATCACCTGTCAGGCACGTGGTCGGAAGGGGGGAGCAGGGAGAGACAGAACGTAGAATCAAGTCCTCTTCTCTATAAATAACGGGATCAAGCGTGTGACCACGTTCGTGAGTTGTGAAATCATCTGATTGAGATAGCTGAAATTCACCCAATAGATCAAGCACTTTATGTGTGGTATTGTTATTTAACACATGAAAATGAACGTTCAGATCACCTGTAATAATAGTTTTGCCAGAAAGAAGGTGCAATGTTCTAGAAGGGCGGCAAACTCGGAGAGAAACACACCCGGAATCAGACGACTTGTTCTTCTTGTTGAATGAACAACTTGTGGGGAGCTCAGGGAAAACAGAACCATGCAGCTCGAAAGAGGAGTGGGTGAAAGAGAAGGATGAAGTGACATTTGCGGCTGCGTCCTTTTAGCGCGCTGAAACGCGCACTGTCAGTTAGCGCGCGATTTCAGCTTGTTCAATATAATGGAAAGCCAAATACCTCAAACTCGTTCTGAAATGCGCGCGCATTTTATCAAAACTGCTCACCCATCTTGATGCTGATTGGTCCCCATTTCCTCGCGCAGTTACCTAGGAGTTCTTTAAAAACTTGAATTGGAAAGTAAGCGGAATAAGTGTTCTTGTTAAGCTTACCTCGGAGACACTGTCTCCTTTGTGGGTGTCAGTGTGCGTGTTTCTGTTACTCATTGACTGAGTCTCTCTCTCACTTACTTTCTTTATCTCTGTTTCTTTCTCTCCCCCCCCTCTCTCTCTCTCTCTCCCCCCTCTCTCTCTCTCTGTGTCTCTCTCGTCTCTTTCTCTCGATCTCTGTCTCTCTCACCCATTGTCTCGATCTCTGTGTCCCCCTCCCCCCTCTCCTTCTGTTCAAATCTGATTCTTTCTGTTTTATGAATGTAATCATAGGTTGATCCTAAGATTGGCGGAAATAAAGTCACAAGAAAAAAAGTCAGAGAAAAAAAGGCCACAGAAAATAAATCACAGAAAATAAGTCACACCTTTTTGTTCTTGGCTTTTCGCGAAGAACACTTGTGTTTATGGCTTGTACTTGAATTTGTTCAGTAAAGTAAAGGGCGTCAATTAATAAACACTTTCTTTCGTTTCAGTAACTTTTCTGATCTAAGTTTTTATGTTCAAAGCAAAAGTGCGACCCCAGTTTAGAAACTGCGCGCGGACTTTTGAGCGGCGCGGCGTTTACGGATCTGCGCGATCAGAAAATGTCCCACCAATCAGCATCAAGATGGGCGAGCAGTTCTGATAAAATGCGCGCGCATTCTTAATAAAATACGGGCGTATTTCAGAAGCGGGTTTGAGGTATTTGGCTTTCTATATAGTTCAATGCCACAAAACGCGCACTTCGACTGTCTGGAAAGCATGCGCCATCTCTCTCTCTCTCTCTCTCTCTCTCTCTCTCTCTCTCTCTCTCTCTCTCTCTCTCTCTCTCTCTCTCTCTCTCTCTCTCTCTCTCTCTCTCTCTCTCTCTCTCTCCACACACTGAAGATGAACATCATTTTATTTTCCGATGTCAAGAGTATAGTATATTTAGAAATGATTGTGTTGTTTTCAGTTCTTACTTAGGTCAAACCCATAATCTTACTGCTATTTTGTCGTGTGAGAGAAGATATTCTGACCTCATTTGCTAAATATGTGGCGGATGCATTTCATTGTAGACAGAAAAACAACAACAACATTAACTTAAAATGTTATCGTGAAAATTATGTTTGATAAGAAAAGTATTCATTTAATTGCAATTGTTGGATGGATGGTCGCATTTCTTATAAGTTTTCTATATATTAATTGTTTTATTACCTTATTATTTACAATGCATTTAGTTTTTTTGTGTTAACTCTATTATATTGTGCTTCTTAGTTTATCTACACTATTGCGCATGTACCCCCTTGGCTGTAAAACTATTGTCAATAAGTAATTGTCATTTGTCATTTGTCATTTGTCTCTCCACACACAACTTGGAATTTGAACATTTGTCACTCATATTGATTTAAAATAAAACATTCGAAAAATTACTCATATTTATTTAAAATAAAATAAAAATAAAATGAAACAATCTCTCTCATAGAAATGTTATTTTGCATCACACAACTTTGTCATCATATCAATTGCTATAAACGTAACAGCAGCAATGACAGAAAAAATATTTAAAGATTGAAACCAGCGCTATTCATGGAACATCAGGCCGAAGTGGAAGTGTGCGTTTTATTGTTGCTAATTATGTGCGCGCTTTATGGCATCAAAGTGCGCGTTTTATAGCGTGCACTGTATTCAAGTAGCTAAATCCGTGCGCGCTTTATGGCATCAAAGTGCGCGTTTTATAGCGTGCACTGTATTCAAGTAGCAAAATCCGTGCGCGCTTTATGGCATCAAAGTGCGCGTTTTATAGCGTGCACTGTATTCAAGTAGCTTAATCCGTGCACGCTTTATGGCATCAAAGTGCGCGTTTTATAGCGGGTTTTTCTGCGCGCTTTATAGCAGTGCCCGCTTTCTACCAGACGCCACAGTTGCATGGCCCATGATACTGTCCTGTGCTAAAATAGCGAGACCTCCGCCCCGTGTAGCACGAGGGAAAGATCGGAGTCTGTATTTATTTATTTAAGATGTTAATTCCCCCCCCCCCCCTCTAATTTCCTAAAAGGCTGAGGCTGCGCTTATAACAGCATTAGCCAATGCATCCCCAGCCCAAGTTTGAGCAATGTAAATCCAACGATGTGAAAGATATGGCCTCAAGAAGAAATTTTGGTTTCAAGGTCAAGCTTCAAGGTCAAGTTCAACACAGTTATAACCTTTTCTACGGGACTATTGTTTTGCGCGGCGATACACCTCCACACAAAAGTTGAAGCCATTCTGTCCACTGGTTCAAGAGATACAGCTATGACATAAAATGTATAGCGGCCAAAGAAGGACATTTCGGTTTTTAAGGTCAATGTCATCACTGTCACATGTTTTTCCTATGGGACATCCGTGTATAGTGATACACCACCCCACACAATTTTAAGCGATTCTGTATACTGGTTCATAAGTTATAGGGCAAATAGACACACACACACACACACACACTCGGAGACACATCCCGAATGAAATTTATTATGAAGGCAGAGATGGCCCTTCACATACATACATGGCAAGCCATACAAGTTCACAGACACCCAGTTTTTGAAGACTCGTTTGATTAGAGTTTGGAAATCCTTGTCGGATGACAGAAATACAGCCACATAAGGTAGATGGTTACTTTCTGTCTCTCTCTCTCTGTCTCTGTCTCTGTCTCTGTCTCTGTCTCTCTCTCTCTCTCTCTCTCTCTCTCTCTCTCTCTCTCTCTCTCTCTCTCTCTCTCTCTCTCTCTCTCTCTCTCTCTCTCTCTCTCTCTCTCTCTCTCTCTCTCTCTCTCTCTCTCTCTCTCTCTCTCTCTCTCGGGGGTCAAGGTTGCTATCTAACTGGATGCATGTCAGTTTGTGAGCTGCATTGTTTATGGTGAAGTTTTGTGGTTTATTGTGACTGTTGAGTGGTGATACTGTGCAAGGAGGTAGGTTAGTCACCATGCCTTCTTCTCCCCTGCTGTTTCGTGCAGTATGTGGTGGATTTCATCCAGTATTCATTGGTTTCATGTTGAAGCGTGCGAAGTTGAAGGCTGCCATGTTTCAAAGGGTGTTGACCTTACGGAAAAGAACAGACGGTGTTATGGCAGGTTTGCTCCTCTTTTTGTTGTTCTTTGGCAATCTGATCCATCAGTGTGGGGATGTGGAGAAGAACCCAGGGCCTCCAGAACCAGATAAGCAAGACAAGCAAAACAAGCAAGATGGGTTCATACAGACACGACTGATGACTGAAAGAGGCAGTTTGGACAGATCAGCAGGTGAGAACTCGACAGCAAGCGAGCCTACTCTGACTGAAATTGCGCAAATGTTAGCCAACTTGGCAACAAAGGTTGATAATCAGTCTGATAAATTTGATGACAAGTTTGATGACATGAAAAATGACTTAAAGGAGTTGAAAGAAAGCTACACTGATCTGAAGAAAAACTTCCGTGACATCAAGAGTTCTGTTGACAACATGAAAAGAGAAAACACACAGCTGAAGGAAGAAAACAAAACTCTGAGGGAAAAAATGGAGAACTTGAAGAAAAAGACTGATGATCTGGAAGGTCGTTCCAAAAGGAATAACGTAATCATCCACGGCATGCCAAATAAGTCAGAGAAGGAAACGTGGGAGGACTGTGAGGACTTAGTCAGTGAAATGATAGTTGAGAAACTTGATATTCCAACAAACATCCGGTTTGATAGAGTGCATCGGCTCAACGCAAATCCAAAGTCCCCCATTGTAGCCAGATTCACGTTTTACAAAGACAAGGAGAACGTCTTGAGGGAGAAGAAGAAGCTGAAGGGCACAGACATCTTCATCGGTGAAGACTTCTCCTGGAGGGTCAGGGAAACCAGAAGAAAGCTGATACCATTCCTGAAGACTGCTAGAGAACAAGGGAAGAGGGCCAGCATGTCCTTTGATCACTTAATGATTGACAGTAAAAAGTTCTTCCTAGATGCAAATGACCAACTGAAGGAGACTAGATAGGGTGTTGGCAGGCTCTTTAAAAATTGTCCACCTAGTAGAGGGTGTAAGTTTATAGGTGGGTACAAATTTAGGGAAGCACCTAGTCAAACCTGTCAATCTAACACAAGGCAAACATTCCAACCCAAAAATGGAAAAGCACGTGCAAGTGGGAAGGGTGAGGGGCGTTGTGAAGGCTATAGTGGTGTATTGAAGGGAGATGAGTGTAGTGGCCCTGCCCCTGAAGCTGCATGTTTTAACAAACACGTGAAAAGTATTACTAGAAAGAAAAGGATAGTGAAGGACACTTGGTTTTTTTCCAGTGTTCAAAAAAATATTAATGAACGCGTGTGTGTGGACAGTAATACTGTGTTTTTGGATGAAAGGGAGCATGTTTCGGGTTGTGCTAATAAAGTAATGGATAATGTTGAAGAAATTGTGACACAAAACACACACACTCACAGTTTGGATATTGTAAATACTGTATACGTTGTTGATGGTATGGATGATAACGAAATGACGAGGAGTGATGATTGCGTTATTAATTGTACGAATAACGATGTACACTGTGTGGAAAACGATGCTAAATATGTATCTCACGGCAACAATGGAATACTAATTGATGATGTTACCAATGAAGTTTGTGACGATACAATCCATACTGATGTTCAACATGTTCAATATATGAACGATGATAACAATATAATGATAAACGATGTTAATATTGTGAAAGACGTTGATTTTCATATGAAACTTATGATAGATGAAAGATGTAATGAAAATGAACATAGCACAGCATGCTTAAGAGGAAAGGAAAGTGGGGGTGAAGAGGAAAATGACGAGGGAAGGAAAAAGGGAAGGAAAGAAGGGTCAGGTGAAGTGAGTGCGGAAAACAATTGCGTGCTAGGTGTGGAGAGAGGGAGAGGTGGGTTGGGAAGGGTGAGTGAGGGTGAAATTGATAGGGAAAGTGAGCTAGGTGAATACGGGGATGGTGATGGTGGTTCAATGAATGAAACCAACATTATGGGGAGAGTTGAAATGGGTGAAGGGAGACAGAGTGAAGAAGGGAGGGTGGGTGAGGACGGGGAGGATGACGATGGTGGTACAGGGGAAGGAGTCGGTGGTGTGGAGAATGATCAAACTAGCTCTACTAGTTCCGTGGAAGTGGAGAAATATGTAAACAAATTTTCTTTTTTGCACTGGAATGTGTGCGGTTTGTTGTCCAAATTGGATGACACAGATTTTGTTCAGTTTATTTCCTCCTTTGACTTTGTTTGCCTTGTGGAAACTTTTGTTAACAAATTTGATTCTAATTTATTTAATGATCACGTTATTTTCGTAAAACCTGCTGTTAGATTAACTCGTCATGGGAGATGTTTGGGTGGGATTATATGCTTATTACGCAAAACATTGGTTCCATATGTTCAGTATGTTAATGATGACAGTGAATGTTGAATGTATTTTGTATTGGATAACATTTTTTTTAGATTTCCTAAAAATGTTCTATTTGTTTGTACGTACTTACCACCAGAGAATTCGCCGTTTTATTCTACTAGTACTTATGATGACGGAATTAGTGTATTAGAAGACAGCCTTGTTAGTAACATGTTTTTGTTTGATGACGCTGATGTAATACTGTGTGGGGATTTGAATGCAAGAACCTCTGATTGTTCTCCTGAATATTTAGATGTAAGTAGTTTGCATGAACATTATACAAAAGACGATTCAGAACAAGTGAAAAGATGTTATCAGGACACAGTCGTCAATAGTTATGGTAAAAAGTTATTGGCCTTAAGCGCCGCTTTAGGATTGTGTATTTTAAATGGTTTTTGTACTGGTGATGAAAAGGGTTGCTATACTTACGTGTCTGATCAAGGTTGTAGTGTGAATGATTATTTTTTGTGACGTAAGTGTCCCGCGCGACCCCTCTTTCTTATCTACACACCCCCCCCCCCCCACTCTCCTTTTCATTTCTCTGTCCGGCGGCCACTTTAATTGCCATCCACCATCAAAAGAACGCCGATTAAGGCATTTGTCTCTTTGAAGCCCGATTTACCTCCCCTGTCAGCATGTACCACCTACAGAGGTTATCTCCCTTTACCCCCCCCCCCCCTTATCTCCGTTCCCCATCACGAGAAAGTGATAGCAACAGTCGGTGTCCTTTGAAGACGATTTTCCCTTCCGAGCACGAGAAGGATAGGAATGACGTGATAACAATGTAACCGGCGCGTGATTGTTCGGTACTAGTATGCATAAAATTATAGCATCATCTTGTGACGTGTCAATTGCTATAAACCAACCACAGGCTTTCATTGTTTGAAAGTGAAGGCTATAATTGGAGTAGTGAGAAAAAGTTTTCACACAAGACGCTGAAACCTAGCTAGAGCAACATTGCAGACTCAACCTCTCTCCAGCCAGTCATATTAAGCCCAACTAGTGAGTATTATTGATGGCTGGTGATTGAGATTTGTTTGTTTGATCCTAGTTTTGATCTAGATCCTATGTTCAATGATGAATAAGGAGTAGATAGATATGTTATTGAAGAGAAGTGGTAAACATTCTGTTCTATTTATGTGCACTGATTATTTGTGTGTGTGTGTGTTTTTGACTTTAACACTTTTGGTACCAGAACCGGATTTTATGCCTACTAACCCTTTTGTCTATTTTTAGTAGGAAACCTGTGGGTTGCAATCTTGCACTTTATGATACCATTCCTTTCCAGGTGTTGGATGGAGAGTGATGTTGGCTTGATCACCTTTTATGTTTTACTGATCTCAGTTTGTTAACTGAAATTCAGATTATGTGTTCTTAGTGCTATTGTACAAGGGAAGCCTTCTAGCCGGTTGGGATTCACTAATTCCCTGCCGACTGAAGCCCCTTGTCTCTAAGCCATAGAGACCTACATCCACCTTCTCCTGTGATTATCAGCAGGGCATCGTGGGCAGGACGATAATCCCTGACTCACAAGCACCAAGACGGGACCGCCGCCAAGACGCCCCGCACCCAGAATCCGCGAGGAGACCACGCCTGAACCGTGCCATCCCGCGAAGCCGTAACCGGAACGACTGGGAGCTACTCTCACCTGACGAGCAAGCCCAGCCAACCCAGCACTCGCCGATCACTACGGAGGAACTTGACAACAGCTAAGTCCACCGGACCGCGCCAATCATTTGAACTTTCCTCCGGACACTGAAAATAATTAGTAACCCTTCTCGCTTGGGGCTAACCTTCTAGAAAGACAAAAGTCTTGTAAATCCTTTTGGATTTCATTGTTTTTCATTCACATTTTGTTTTGGCGCCATTGAGCTGCTTTATTATTATTGTTGCATAATCTTATGCAGATTTTGTGAGTAAATAAAATACAAGTGTCAAATAATCCTGAACCCTTTGGTCAGACTGATGAGAGTGGGAGTCTTGTAATTTCATGTAAAACCCTACTTCTCTCTGTCTGCCATTTAGAGCAATTCAACCACTTGTATTTCTTACAACCATACGAGCCAGAACCCGGGCACAAATATAAATTTATTAGATGAAAAGGGGCCGGGAAAGTTGCTCATCTCCCATACCCTAGAGAAGTGGGCTAAAGGCAAATTTTCTACTTGAAAATTTAACACACTAAAAGTCTTCCCTAGAGGCTTAGCCTTTTAACCCATTACCTCGTCACATCTAATTGGGGGCTCGCGTCCGGGATATTTTTTTTCATAAAGTCTAACAAATTTCAATTCAAACTTTATTTACTTTCCAAAACTCATCTTGTGTCCACTGGGAAAGTTATTGTGATTTGGTTCACTGTGTTTTGATTTGATTTGTTTGAATGTTATTTATGACTTTATTTTGATGTGCATGCTATTTCTGTTTATGTTGAAATAGTTAAGTGTTGTTTGATACATTCAACTCAGCAGCTTTGTTTTTATTTTGAATAGTTGTATTTACAACCATGGCTGAGATTGTTAAACTTAGGAGGGAACTTAAAGAATGGGGAGAATCTCTAGGATTGTCAGGCCAAGAGTTAGCCAATTTTGTCATATCTGAATATGACAAAGAGAAAGCTCGCGAGGCTCAAGAGACTGACAAAGTTCGGGAGGCTCAAGAGGCTGACAAACAGAGAGCCCATGAGGCGGAAGAGGCGGATAAAGCTCGCGAGGAAGCTGAGAAAGATAAGCAGAGAGCTCATGATGCTGCCGAGCAAGAGCAAATCCGTACTCATGAGTTAAGGCAGAGGCAACTAGTGCAGGACGCCAAAAATAAAGAACTCGAACTTGAGGCCACTGAGCGGGAAAAAGGCGCGAGACCATGAGCTAGCTATGAAGCAGCTTGAAAACTCAGCAGACTCCGAGACTGCTGCCCCTCAAAATTTTCACCCTCCCAGTCAGACCCCAGCCATGACCTTCACATTGGAGGCATTCAATGAGGCAACCGAGTCTATCGATGCTTTCCTCGATAGGTTTGAAAGACTGGCCCAGGAATTTGAGCTTGCTCCGGAAAAGTACAACCTCAAGCTTGCCCAAAGTCTCAGGGGTGTGGCTTATGAGGTGTACAGCAAACTTCCATCAAGCCAAATTACCGACTACCCAGCTTTGAAAGAAGCCCTGCTCAACAGATACCAGTTGACAGCTGACGCCTACCGGAAAAAGTTCCGGTCAACCAGAAAAGGTAGGGGAGAGTCCTATGCCCAATTTTCAGATAGACTGGGGAACTATCTGACAAAATGGGTGTCCCTTTCTGCCAAATCAGAGTCCTATGAGGATCTCCGGGAACTGATGGTTGGCGAGCAACTGCGCGAAACCATGTCCCCAGAGTTACGCACCTTTACTGCCGAACAAGGTGCCACAACTCTGGCTGACCTCATCCAGCTAAGTGATAGGTACACTCTAGCCCATGATGAACCTAGCGCCCCTAAAAGGCCAAAACTACAGCAAGTTGTTGGGTCCACTGCTTCACAGCAGAGCAAGTTTAACCCCAACTCCAACAGTGGGTCCAACAGTTCTACCCATGAACGACAACCACTGGGACAACCCCTATACTGCTCATACTGCAAGTCGAACACCCACAATCGGGATGACTGCAGGAAACTTGCTTACAAGCGGCAAAATGTTGCAACTATGCAAGTCGTCTCGACTTCGCAGAACTGCACCAACCCCTCCCCAATCCAGTGTCCAGGCACACCGTCAGTCGTTGGACAGGCGACTGTCAACAACATCCCTGTTCAGTGTCTCTATGACACTGGACTGTCATGCGACGCCATCGTCTGCGGATCCCTAGTCCCCGCGTCAGCATACACGGGAGACTTCATCTCTCTGCAGGGCCCTGATGCTGCACTCCCCCCATCCACTTTGCCAGTCGCCATAATCAATGTCGACACCAGATATGTTAAGGGACCCATCAAGGCAGTGCTCATGGACAGTCCTGTCTATGACCTCATACTGGGATCACAGTATGTGTTTTTAGGGCACCCCTCTCAACCTGCCATAGTTTCAGCAGCATTCCCTTCTCCCCAATCCACAAACCAACTCCCTCCCTCCTTCCCAAAGAGCAAATCTCCCTCAGCGGGGAAGAAACCTCTCAACGCGGCAAACCAAATTGCCGCGCGAGCCAATCCAGATTGTCCCAAGTCCCCAAGTCCGCCACAACTTGGAAAATCCTTCCCAAGGAATGTCCGCCTAACGACCCAAGACCACTCGCCACCGGTACCTCAGGTGAAAGGCAGCACTGGACCCGCAAACACCCACCGAAGGTACTATCGGGACAGGCCGCCGCACATACAGCCGTCACCTACCCCTCCCTTTCAGCGAGTGGCAGTCGACTTGGTCAGGCCTCTACCTCAACGGAAGAAGAAATTCCGGTACATAGTCACCGTGGTCGACATATGTACCATGAAGAGTGATGCCGCCCCAATCTCCTCACTTGATGCTAGCCAGGTAGCTGCGGCACTCAAAGCCATTTTCGCCCGAATCGGCCTACCAAACCACATCATCAGCAATGATGAATCCAGGCTAAAGGGGAAACTCAGGCAAGAGGTGTTTGCTATCCTGCAATCAACCTTGGGACAACTCAACACAGGATTGCCGCAACAACCTCAGTCGGAATCCATTCCACTGATCTCCAACCCACCTGCTCCTTTGAACTCTGTGTTGCGACCAGATGTTCCACCATTCCAGCCGACCCAGTCTCACCACTAATTTGTCCCTGTCGCCCAAGTCGAAAGTGGAGTCGGCGTTCCACAGGAAGATTCCGGTACCAGAATCTTTTCTTCGGGGGGCCTCTGTGACGTAAGTGTCCCGCGCGACCCCTCTTTCTTATCTACACCCCCCCCCCCCCTCTCCTTTTCATTTCTCTGTCCGGCCGCCACTTTAATTGCCATCCACCATCAAAAGAACGCCGATTAAGGCATTTGTCTCTTTGAAGCCCGATTTACCTCCCCTGTCAGCATGTACCACCTACAGAGGTTATCTCCCTTTACCCCCCCCCCCCCCCTTATCTCCGTTCCCCATCACGAGAAAGTGATAGCAACAGTCGGTGTCCTTTGAAGACGATTTTCCCTTCCGAGCACGAGAAGGATAACAATGTAACCGGCGCGTGATTGTTTGGTACTAGTATGCATAAAATTATAGCATCATCTTGTGACGTGTCAATTGCTATAAACCAACCACAGGCTTTCATTGTTTGAAAGTGAAGGCTATAATTGGAGTAGTGAGAAAAAGTTTTCACACAAGACGCTGAAACCTAGCTAGAGCAACATTGCAGACTCAACCTCTCCCAGCCAGTCATAATAGCCCAACTAGTGAGTATTATTGATGGCTGGTGATTGAGATTTGGTTTGTTTGATCCTAGTTTTGATCTAGATCCTATGTTCAATGATGAATAAGGAGTAGATAGAGATGTTATTGAAGAGAAGGGGTAAACATTCTGTTCTATTTATGTGCACTGATTATTTGTGTGTGTGTGTGTTTTTGACTTTAACACTTTTGGTACCAGAACCAGATTTTATGCCTACTAACCCTTTTGTCTATTTTTAGTAGGAAACCTGTGGGTTGCAATCTTGCACTTTATGATACCATTCCTTTCCAGGTGTTGGATGGAGAGTGATGTTGGCTTGATCACCTTTTATGTTTTACTGATCTCAGTTTGTTAACTGAAATTCAGATTATGTGTTCTTAGTGCTATTGTACAAGGGAAGCCTTCTAGCCGGTTGGGATTCACTAATTCCCTGCCGACTGAAGCCCCTTGTCTCTAAGCCATAGAGACCTACATCCACCTTCTCCTGTGATTATCAGCAGGGCATCGTGGGCAGGACGATCATCCCTGACTCACAAGCAAATAAGACGGGACCGCCGCCAAGACGCCCCGCACCCAGAATCCGCGAGGAGACCACGCCTGAACCGTGCCATCCCGCGAAGCCGTAACCGGAACGACTGGGAGCTACTCTCACCTGACGAGCAAGCCCAGCCAACCCAGCACTCGCCGATCACTACGGAGGAACTTGACAACAGCTAAGTCCAGCGGACCGCGCCAATCATTTGAACTTTCCTCCGGACACTGAAAATAATTAGTAACCCTTCTCGCTTGGGGCTAACCTTCTAGAAAGACAAAAGTCTTGTAAATCCTTTCGGATTCCATTGTTTTTCATTCACATTTTGTTTTGGCGCCATTGAGCTGCTTTATTATTATTGTTGCATAATCTTATGCAGATTTTGTGAGTAAATAAAATACAAGTTTCAAATAATCCTGAACCCTTTGGTCAGACTGATGAGAGTGGGAGTCTTGTAATTTCATGTAAAACCCTACTTCTCTCTGTCTGCCATTTAAAGCAATTCAACCACTTGTATTTCTTACAACCATACGAGCCAGAACCCGGGCACAAATATAAATTTATTAGATGAAAAGGGGCCGGGAAAGTTGCTCATCTCCCATACCCTAGAGAAGTGGGTTAAAGGCAAATTTTCTACTTGAAAATTTAACACACTAAAAGTCTTCCCTAGAGGCTTAGCCTTTTAACACATTACCTCGTCACAGACTTGAATCTGACCACTTGCCTGTTCTCTTATGCTTTGATAGTCGAGAAAAGATGAAAACTACTAGGAATGTTGAACAGAAAAAGGAGGAGATCTTTATTGTTAAGTATAAATGGGATGAATTGCATGCACAGTCTTTTTTTGATTCAATGAACTCAGATGAGGTGAAGGAGAAAATAAGAATAGCTACTGATCTGATTAATACTGATGTTGATAATGCGATAGAGATGTTTAATATAATCATTAAAGATCAGGCAGAACCCATGAAAAAACGTATATCACTCTGTAACCAATTTAGCAAAAAGTGGTTCGATAAGGTTTGTAAAGCAAGTAAGTGGAAAGTGAAGGGATTACGTAGAATATTTAAACAATCTTTGGATAAAAAAGACAGGGTTAAATTTTGCATATCTAAAAGAGAGTACAAAAATATGATTGCAAGGAAGAAAAAAGAGTTTAATGATAATGTATTGAAAGGATTAATAGAATCTGTCCAGTGCCAAAAAACGTTTTGGCAAACGGTTAAAAGATTATCTTGCAAAAAATCACAGCCACATAATGATATATCTATGGATCAGTGGTTTACCTATTTTAAATTTGTGCTTGAAAAAGAAACCGATGATAGGTCAGATGATGATGCTGTAGAAGAAACAGGAGAAATATTTGATCGCCCAATATCCAGAGATGAAGTTAAGTTAGCTATCAGAAAACTAAAAAATGGGAAAGCCGCTGGACCCGATGAGTTAATTGGGGAATTTTTCAAAACTTCTGGTGAATTTGTTATAGACTTTTTAGTTGCTCTTTTCAATTATTTCTTTGATTGTGGTATATACCCAGAAGCATGGACAGAATAAATTATTTTGCCACTTTTTAAGAAGGGAGACGTTAATAACACTAACAATTACTGAGGTATTTCGTTGTCTAACCTAAGTAGTAAATTGTATAGTTCAATAATAAATACCAGATTGCAAGAATGGGTAGATTCAAATAATATAACGGGAGAACATCAGGCTGGCTTCAAGAAAGATTATTGTACCATAGACCATATATTTACATTGCTTGCTGCTGTTCAAAAACAGTTTTCTAGTAATCAAAAACTTTATGTAGCCTTTGTAGATTTTGAAAAGGCTTTTGATAGTGTTTCCCGGAAATTATTGTGGCCTGTATTGTTGAAGAATAATGTTAATGGTAAATTGCACAAGTGTATAAAAAGTATGTATAAAGATGTAAAAGCTAGGATAAGA
>CM065682.1:22798176-22818176 GCA_017654935.2 Phymorhynchus buccinoides
ATAAGTTAAGCATCGGTTGTATTTGACAGTCGAATAGTTTAAAAAAATAAATGGGGACAGTGATTACCAAGTTTTCATAATATTTTTTAGTATACATAGCACTGACGTTTTTGCTCTAGTTGCTATATCGTTAAGAGAGTGAGAAAAGGTTAACCCAGTTGAGAAAATAATCCCTAAGTACTTATACTGGTTTAACAACTTCTATTTTCTCATGACCATAAAAGCATTTTTCACTGAGTGCGAGATGCCCACCCTTTCTGAACACTACGATTTTAGATTTATCTAAATTGACAGTGAGCCTAAGTTTATCTGCAGTGTTTTTTTAAATATTGAGTTGTTGTTGAAGTCCAATAATGGAGTAAGACAAAAGAATGATATCATCAGCGAATAACATTATTAGAATTTCTATGAGATCAGGTGAAATTGGAATGCCATGTTTGCCCTTTAAGATTATTTCGTTTGCTAATTCGTTAATGAAGAGTGAAAATAATATGGGGCTGCATATGTCTCCTTGTTTTAAGTCCCGTGGGCAGAAAAAGGTATCTGTAAGGTCACTTTTACAGCGTACTTTTGCTTTAACAACTGAGTACATATTTTTTAAAGCCATAAACATTTTCCCTTTAATTCCGTTTTTCTTTAATACCCCCCATAGTAAATTTCTGTCAACAAGATCAAATACTTTTTTAAAATCAATGAATGCAATATATAGTTTTTGATTGTTAGTTGTTTTTTTTACTAAAGCAAAAAGAGTATAGATGTGGTCTATCGTACTGTATTTTTTTCTGAACCCGGCTTGCATTTCATTGATTAAATTATTACTTTCAACCCACAAAGTTAAACGTTTATTTAGAATATAACTATATAATTTCCCACTAATGTTCAAAAGTGAAATTCCTCGATAGTTGTCTGGTAAATTAATATTGCCCTTCTTGTGTATTGGTTGTATTAAAGCTTCAGACCAATTAGTAGGGAACAGTCCAGAGTCAAACAGTTTATTAAAGTAAATTGTAAGAAAGGGAATAACTTGGGTGTCAGCATATTTATAACACTCACTACATAACCCATCTGGTCCAGCAGCTTTATTATTTTTTAAAGCTTTTATGGCATCCTTGACCTCAATTTCAGAAATTTCTTTTTCTAGTATAGAAATATCATAATCTGGGTCTTTTATATTTGTACTATGATTAATATCATCCGAGTTGTCTAAATCTTGCATAAGAGATTCGAAATTAAATACTTTACTAAAATGCGGAAACCATTGGTCATTTATTATATCATTAGTGGTTGGTGTGACTTTTGATACACTTTTTATAGTTTTCCAAAATAGTTTTGGATCATTCTTGCTATCATCTATTGTTTTTATTAAATGGTTTTTATGCTCTCGTTCTTTCTCATTTAATGTGTGCTTGTAATTTCTTAATATATTACAATATGTCACTCTAATTTCTTCTTTTATTACTGCTATGTTACACTGTTTAAACTGGCGTAAAGCTAATCTAGCTTGTTGTCTTTCCCTCCAAAAATCTGAATCAAACCAAGGCTTCTTTTTATCCTTGCCAATAGTAATTATTTTGTGCATACAGTTACCTGCTTTATATAAAGCTTCATTGAATCTACCAAGTGTCAAATTAATATCTACATTTATTAGATTCAAAGCACTGTCAAGAAGTAATTGTACATCTTTAGAAGAAAACTGTGCAACATATTCTGGTTCTTTTTCCTTCGTCCATGCAAAGTTACTTTGCATATTTTCTTTACATTTTTCTTACATTGATAATGATTAGCAAGCTCTAACTCAAAAAAATGAACTGGCATATGTTTCGACTCAATTCTGGACACTACCTTTAGTTTTACACCTAAATGAATAATAGAATGCGACAATAAGAAATAGTCTATTGCACTAGCACCATTAAATGCTACATACGTGCAATTACCCTTTTCATCACCTGCTAGCAATCCATTAAGAATAACAACATTGAACTGCTCGCACACTTCAAGGAGATACTTCCCAAAATCATTGACAACAATATCCTCAGATTTCCGTGCAAACAGTGATACTTCATCAGTGTTATCTTTCCAGTCTTCAAGAGGCCCCCCATTTGGTAAACAAAGTTCCTTGGCATTTCGATTTCCAGTTCTTGCATTGAAGTCTCCAAATATTAACTAAGGAAGATCCCCATAGTCTTGCATCAGATCAAGTATGCACTGTTCTAAAAGACATACGCCATTTACTATTTCTGTTTCACAATAATACTGACTGTTAAGTGGAGGTAAGTACATGCCTATTAATAAACAATCCAGGGAGTAACCAGTTAAGTCCTTTGAAAGTTTCAGAATTATACAATTGTCCAGTTCTGCGTGAATATGATTTAACATATGTACCATCTGTGTCTTGACTAACATAATTACCCCTCCGGATAGACGCGCTGTAGCTGCATCTGATAGTTTTACACCTGGGGACACAAATGCTCTGTAATTTGGAAAAGATGGGATGGAAAATCAGTGGAGAAAGTTTCAGTTAATAAAACGAAATCATATGATATTAGAAATGATCTGAATTCTGGATCATATACTTTAGATAGCCCTTCAATATTATAGTTCAAGAAGGAAAGAGTGCTGCTGGTAATGCTATTTGCTAAGTAATTAACATGGGCAGTGCCTGATCCCTAGGTGTTTGTGTCTGAGGTGTCAACTGTGCGTTTGGTAGTACTTCTCCCACCTTTACGAGTGAAAGAGTCTGTGAGATGGGTTTGTCTACACATATTCTTGCTTCGTGTAAGGGGGCCATCTGTTTTGCTCGCTTGATAAAAGCCGCACTCTCTCTCTCGCAATTCAATTCAATTCAATTCAATTCAATCATGTTAGTGTCTTCACAGAGTCACGGAATCTAGGTTTTAGACTCAACTATATTCCTGCTCTCGACAGGTTTTTGCCTACCCAATAAACTTGCACAATAAAAATCTGTTTTGCTCGCTTGATAAAAGCCGCACAGCGCGCCTCTACCCTCTCTCCCCTCTCTCGCAATTCAATTCAATCATGTTAGTGTCTTCACAAAAAGCAAAGAAATTCGCTGCCTGGCATGCACATTTTATAAATAATGTAGACACTTTTAACATAGAAAAGACAACAAAATTTAACACACCCACACACACAACACAACGCACACGCGCGTGTGTGAGTGCGCCGCGTGCGCGCGCGGCGCGCGTGTGTGTGTCTTTGCCACACGTTGCCTTTCAAGCGACATAGTCACAGAGGCGGCTCTGTCTGGGGGGGGCTTCTCGGCGTCGCATACAGAGGCGCGTTTTATTTTTTCTTGTGTGTGATGAGGTGGGTAAATTTTGACCAAATGCGCTGTGCGTGCGTGCGCACTTTGAGAAGTCTTTATGCTGATATTTATTTGTCACTCTGCGTGATAATGGACTTTAGATTCCTTCCTTTACAGCCTTAACCACTTAACCAATCGTAATGAAACTTGGCAGAATTTACTGTTCCTTTTGAAACTTCCTTCTTCTTCTTCCTCTTCTTCATTCTTCTTATTTCTGTGGTGGTGACCAACTTCTTTATATAGAAGTAATTGTACACACTTTAAGAAACTAAATAATAGAGAGAAAAAAAGAAGCGTGTACACTGTACAGTAATTGTTGTGCCTTTTATGGAATTTTTGAGAAGTCTCTATCTTTGTTTTATGGAATTGTCTTATCCTTTTGAAGCCTCATTGGTTTGAAATGTTTCTGTGTTCTGCGTTACCTAATTGTCCTGTATGGCGCCAATGTATGTCTACCATAGGCCAACTCAAGATTAGAACTAGAACCTTCCTTTATTCTTGAAGGAATATTAATATATGTATGCACAATTCTTTTGTCTTGATTGCTGTGTTCTGTTTTGGGCGAGGAATAATTATACATGTATTAACAAACTTGCCCCCCCCCCCCCCCTTTGTTTTTAATAGGAAGTTCGTAGGCAATTTGCTCCTCTATAGGCCATTTTGTTTTCTTGCACAGAGCTAGGCCAGTTTGTGCTGTAGGTAACCCTAATTTTAGTCCTGTACCTAAGAGACGGAGAGTTCTTTGTTTATTGAATACTCTCACTCAGTAAGTCCGTCTAAAAACCCCAACCCAATTGATACTATAATTTTTTAAATTATACAAGATGTTAAACCGGTCATAATGAAAATATGCAATTCCCAATAATCCAGAGAAAGAAGCCTGATACAGTCAAACTACTGTGATCGTATATCTTGCTCACCGTATTCACAAAACATCTCTCTCTCTCTCTCTCTCCTCTCTCTCTCTCTCTCTCTCCTCGCTCTCTCTCTCTCTCTCTCTCTCTCTCTCCTCTCTCTCTCTCTCTCTCATCTCCCTCTCTCCTCTCTCTCTCTCTCTCTCTCTGCTCTCTCTCTCTCTCTCTCTCTGTATATGTGTGTGTGTGTGTGTGTGTGTGTGTGTGTGTGTGTGTGTGTGTGTGTGTGTGTGTGTGTGTTAGTATATATATATATATATATAATGTGTGTGTGTGTGTGTGTGTGTGGTGTGTGTGTGTGTGTTTAAATTGAAGGTGTGAGTTTATTCTGTCACAATGCAATTGAATTAAAAGAAATGCTTTTCTATTTTCAGTTGCGTGCTGATATTGTTCCCAAAACAGCAGGTTAGTTTAAAAAACAACCTTTCTGTTCTATAGTCATTGAAAACGAATTGAATAATTATAGCAATTGACTAACATTTGTATTTGTAGACTATTATTCTTTAGTCACAGAGACACGTTTCTCTTCTCTGTGAAAAATCGGACTGACCCCAACTGGAGAGCGCGTCGCTGCAGTACAGTGCCACCTATGTCTTGTTTTGGAGGGGGAAGGGGGTAAGAGGGTGGGGGGGGGGGGACCTCGGGAAACCTAGCCATTGATTTGGTGCATACCAGGCAGCGAGATTCGCCTGCTCTTATCGACTTTTCACTGCCGTGTGTGAGACTTACGTTTCAGAGAACCAACAAGGACTCTGTTATGTTTATGGAGAACTAGTTGAAAAACGACGATATTATTTTGTTTCGAGGAACTGTAGTTTCTTTTCGCAACAGTAACAGTGACACTCTTGTGTTTACGAGAATATTATTTTTAGGAACCAAGTTATTTTTTGGGGATAACTATACATAATATTATGTGTTTTAAGTACACCTAAGCGCAGGGCTCCCATGGACCCCCATTTGGGGGTCTATGAAGTACACAAATTCTGAAGGACCCTCTAAAAGTATGTGCAGGGGGTCCCAGGGATGCACTATAAAAAAATATTTTTAGCATTCGCAATGCCTCTGGGACCCTCTATACTGTAAGTGAAGGAGTCCCTGGGACCCCTTGTTTTGCGGGACGATCGGGAGCCCTGTTAAAGCGTAACATCGTCAAAGAAGTGTAGTTATGTTGTGGTAGGCCAAATGTAACTCTTGTTTCAGACGAAGTAGCATATATATATATTTTTAATTTCTTTCAGGGTTTTTTCCATTTCTTCTAGTAATCTTGACACTGTTACGTTCCAGAAAACTTCAGGGCCTTGTGCACAGGGGAAAAGGGCTTTGGCTACAAGGACTCCATATTCTATAGCATCATTCCTGGTTTTAGATGTGAGGGCGGGGACTTCATAAACAACAACGGCACTGGGGGCAAGAGCATCTATGGCAATACGTTTGCAGATGAGAGCTTCCATCTGAAGCACACTGGACCAGGTAATTTAGTAGAACATTTAGAGTACATTTGAGGATGAGAACTTCCAGCTGAAGCACACTGGGGAAGGTAATTTAGTAGAACATTTAGAGTACATTTGAGGATGAGAACTTCCAGCTGAAGCACACTGGGGAAGGTAATGTAGTAGAACATTTAGAGTACATTTGAGGATGAGAACTTCCAGCTGAAGCACACTGGGGAAGGTAATCTAGTAGAACATTATAGAGTACATTTGAGGATGATAACTTCCAGCTGAAGCACACTGGGGAAGGTAATTTAGTAGAACATGTACATTTTCTGTTTATATATATGTGTTTCCCTTCAAACACACTATTGAAAAAAAAAGAAATTAAACACCGAAGGGGATTAAAGGACCCGGAGACGCACAAGCCTCCAACACGAGGGAAGCTCTTTGTCAACCCTGGAAGCCCGTGTTGTGATACACGTGTGTGATACACTTATTCCATAAGCGTACATGAGCACCTAGCTGCTCTCCACGTGGTGACCATCAGGTGTCACACAGAGGGGGCCCTGTGGAAGTGTCTCCATGGGTGTGTCAGCCTGTTTTTCATGACTGCAGAGTCCACAGGCAATAAGCATCACCATTTAGCTATTCAGCACGCAAACTACAGCCCCACTCCAAGGACAGGTGAGGTCAGTTAACGTTTCCAGACAATCAGACTTGCGTGCCTCCAAAGGGATACCTAGAATGCTAGAGTCTGTATCTCTTTCCTTATAGTCGCTTGGTCTTTCCTTAGAGCCATCCCAAAAGAGCAAAACGAATGAAAAAGAAACATGCAAAGGTGCTGACGGGATCATGAGATGCACTTGCCCCACCTGCCCTACCAACACAAGAACAGTCATACGCCATCCCCTTTACCATGAGCTCTCTTAATCTTTAATTTGAACTTGTGGTGCACCCCTTCCTGTCTCGCATGTTTTGTTTGTTTAGTATTTAGAATGTGCCTGTTCTGTTTAGATGAAATTCAAGATTGTTAGGGTTGTGGAGCAACACTTAAAGGTGGACCCTGACGGATGAGTTTTTGCAACACTCACTTTGCTCTGGTTTCCTAGAAATCAAACCGTCAAAACGGCGATTCCTCCTTGACGGAGATGCCGGAGAGATAAGCCACTTTTGGATGAGGTGGGTGGAGGCCAAACCCATTGTGGTTGAAGCTTTTTCTTTTTTGAAATGCAGTTAAAAAAACAACAACATGAAGATACTTCCTTTGTTGTGAGCGAAACTCATTTAGATAAACTCAATAAAATGTAAAAAAAATAAAAAAAATAAAAAGGCTTGTATTGCGGAAATTTCGTGCAAACAATTTGGTCTAAACTCAGGCCGCCATTACAAAGGAGACGGCACACGCCTTCTCTTTCAGTGACAGAATTTGACTTCCAGCACCTCCGCCAAGGAGGAATCACCGATTTGACGGTTTGATTTTTAGGAAACCAGACCAAAGTGAGTGTTGCGATCTCTGTAAATGGTGTTCTCATGGTGATATCGACGTGTTTCTTACAAAAACTAATCCGTCAGGGTCCACCTTTAATAGCAGACAGCTCACAGACAACAGTAGTTGCCTTATTCAAGGTGTGGGTCAAGAAAATGTGAATCACTGCTATTCTTTGGCAATTCAAAAGGCAAATAAAAAAAATCATTAAAACACTTTTGGAAGGACATGATTGGTAGGAGGGAAATGTTTTATTCCAGAATTTGTAAAATAGGGGCAATTGATGCCCGGTGCCTCTCCTCCTGGGGACACTGGTGGTGGGTGTCTTTCAGTACAAATAGTTTCCCAACCTTCTGGAAGTTCTGCGCTTGTAACTTCCTCTAATCTATCACTCTTTGACTCTGCTTTCCACCTTTGCTTAGTGTTATCTGCCATCTTTCTCGCTTACAAGTCCATTCTCCAGCCTTTGTTCTAGAAATTCTTGCTAGATTTTCTCCAGTCGAAGACGGACATGCTTGGCGTAAGTAGTTAGACGCATAACAGCAGCATGACGCATCGGCGCTCATATGACAGGAAACTGTCAGAGCGATCGACAAAGAAAAGTTTGAAAATTTCGGATTCTTTGTGGAAGTTGAGACGCTCCTGCATGCTGAGTATTAGCTGACAAATTTGCTTTTTATGAAAAAATGAAATGGATCCGCTTCTTCTATGTTCTACAGTCGGGTAGGCTTGATATTCATGATGGTATTATACTGCTCAACAAAAGTTAAGTACCACTTTTGTCACTGTGCCTAGTCATATGATCGGTGATACGTTTGTCCCAAATAGACTCATTGCTTTTCCCCCAGACACTAATTGCTCTTTTCCCCATGATATCCAATCATGACAGACGAGCAATTAATGTTTTGGGACAAATGTATTATGTGTGATACTGCTAAATGACTGAGGGATGAAAAACCATGGCTGTGTTTCAGGCATCCTGTCCATGGCCAATGAAGGTCCCAACACCAATGGGTCCCGGTTCTTCATCTGCACTGCCGAAACATCGGGGTTAGTTTGACACAAACAGCATATCATGCAGGCCTATGTTCTTTATTGATTTCAATACAAACTGAATTTCAGCCGTCCTTCTTGGAATCTCATTTTTATATTTTGTAAGCAAGGTAGTAGGCTAATGTGACCGCTGAGGGAACAGAACTATCTTGTAAAGGAAAAGGTTTCGTGTTCGAATTAATATTGCATTGCTGGGATACGTTTTAAAACTCATTGACTCCTTGTTTCTTTGAATCAGAAGCACTTTTAACACAGACTATGTATATAATTATATTAATGTGTTGTGGATTTTGGAGACTGCTCGACTGTGAAGAGGGCAAGTATTGTTGTGTTGTCTGTGTTGTTTGAAAAGGACATTTTGTTGTTGAAATATTACACGTTTTGTTTTGTTTCGTCAATAAAATAACGTCACTCTGCACTTGTGTATTTATTTGGGTGGTACTTTGGTCAGTGACGTTGCAGTCTTTTTTTTTTCTTAAAAAAAATCAAATTAATGTGTTGGTTGTGGTGTGCAGGATGGACGGGAAGAACGTGGTGTTTGGCAGCGTGGTGGAGGGCATGGATGTGGTGAAGAAGATGGAGTCTGTGGGCAATGCGCAGAATGGGAACACTTCAGCAGAAGTGAAGATTGTCGACTGTGGACAGTGTTAATTTCATTGATGTTCTGTCCACTAGAAGCATTCATGTCTATTTTTTTGTGTCATCGCAAAGTACTTTTTAGTTTGTTGTCGATTTCCTGTATTTGTGCACTCCAGCTTTGCTATACTATTTATTAGTTCTGCAGCACTGGTCATGACACATAGTGATCAGCTTCAATCTGAATGGCATGGTCATCTGGGTCTCGCGCACATCGTTTAATTCAGGGGGTAGACCTACCAAACAACAGAGCAAAAAACACTATTTTTTAAAAGTTATATTGTATTGTTTTAGTTTCCCAGATGATCATGATTTCATATGAAATTTAAATTTTGTTCTTTGCTTTATTGATTTTGTGCCAAGCGAAATAATACTAATACAGAGAACTTGAACACTAAAACTGAACATTGAGCGTTTTTGCAATTTTGACCAGATATTTGAAAACATAAGCGATAATAGAGATTTGCTTGGAATTTTGAACACAGTTCTACAACCTAATTGTCTGGATTTTGTCAATGCTGTTTTGAAAATAATTGATTATGTTTAATTTTTTTTGACATATTTAGTATCTTTTTATTTCAATAAATTGTGCACATCATAAATAATAAAATGTGAAAGTTGCTACACATGTTATCTCCCATGACGAAACCCATATATGACATTCATTTATGTTTACAACAACTTTCAAAGCAATAAAAAAAAATCTTATACATTTTAGTGAACAAGTGACTTAATTTAGTTGTACTGCCAGGTATTTGTTTTCATTTATTGTTTTATTTTGCAATGACAAATATAATTTTCAACCATACAACACTTTATTTACATTTTATAGGCTGTATTTGACTTTCAGTTTAAACTTGGGATAATTTTGTGAAATAGATTTATTGTTATGACCGAAAGAAGATTGTGACCTCTCGTAGGGTAGGTCTACTCCCTTAAGATTCTTGAGCTGGGTCCACTCAATCTGTTTCTTTCTGTAAATGAAAAGAGCTTTTCGATTTTGTTGTTGTTTGTTTGTCGATAGCTCAGACAGTCCTCTGTCATATGAACGTAGATGCGCCATGCTGCCGTTATGCTAGGCTCAGCATGTTGTCCATCTGTCCACGTTAGACTCAGCATGTCCATCTTCGGCTGGGAAAAGCTTTATAAGAGTTTCAGGAACACAGGGTGAAGAACGGACCGGTAAGGCAGAAAGACAGTAGATGACTAACTAAAGGGAAAAGGCAGAGTCAAAGAGAGTGACAGATTAGAGGAAGTTACAAGCACATAGCTTCCAGAATGTGGGGGAACTATTTTGTACAAAAGACCCCCTGGTATCCCGACGGGGGACCTTTTGAATTGACTTTTGATCTATTTCTTGAAATAATATAATCCAGTTTACCAATACGTTTTTATTCTCTCTGCAGTACTGGTTTATCTTGGCAATTTGCATAATGATCTTCAGGGTACTATCTGGGTATGAAGCCTGTTGCTTCTGTCTTTCCCCCCCAAACTTAAGTTCTTTTTCTTTTCTTTTTAAAGACATGACTGGCATTCAGGGTGCACACCACAACGCCTTCTGAGTCCATTGTGAATAAACAACAACAAGGACAACTACACAAATGGACTGACATGCTTATGTATTAAAATTATTTCATCAAAATCAAGGGTTTATAATACAAATGTTCAGGTGTTGACTTTGTTAGTTAAGATTAAAAGAAAAGTTTAAAATATGCAACGTTTCAAGCTTAGCCTCTGTGAGACCATTATTTTGAACATGACAGATTCTTTGTTACCGGATTGTAACAGCTATTTTCTAAGGAATATAATTTTTTTGCGCTTTTTTGTTTCTTGACCTTTTTCATTTGCAAAGAATGTTCTTCGCTTTCATCATTCTTTGGTTCGTTAATAAACATTGATAGATGAGGAGAATGGCTTTAACTTGTGCTCTTATGATGTCAGTCCATTCTTTAACCGTCTGTCTGTCTGCTTGCTTCTCTCTGTGTTATGTTCTCTCTTTCTTTCTGTCGTCCTCTCTCTCTCTCTCTCTCTCTCTCTCTCTCTCTCTCTCTCTCTCTCTCTCTCTCTCTCTCTCTCTTCTTCTCTCTCTCTCTCTCTCTCTCTCTCTCCTCTCTCTCTCTCTCTCTCTCTCTCTCTCTCTCTCTCTCTCTCTCTCTCTCTCTCTCTCTCTCTCTCTCTCTCTCTCTCTCTCTCTCTCTCTCTCTCTCTCTCTGGTCTCTGTCAGTCTATGTCCCTCTCTATTTGGTTTAAATATTCTTTAATATGCCAACCACACATACAATTCCAAATAATACAGAAAAAATGGCAACAACAAGCTAGAAGCTTATACTGTGCCTTCCACAATTTATCTGTGCATGGCGGTCAGCAAGGAAGGATAACATACAAAACATACTTAGAATTTATAAATAACAAAATCCATTGGTCAAGATTCACAGAATAACAACGTAACAAAAATAGTTTGAAAAGTTAATTATAAACATTGTTGACAAAAGTAATTGAAATCAAAGGGAAAAAATAACAGGAAAATATGGAAATCTCATGAGAAAGGAAAACTGCAAAAAATCGAAAGAGATGATGGGGAATACATTGTAAGCAATTAACTGAAAATCTTATGAAGTAACAAAACACAAAACATCTATTTCAAGAAAATTTCATTTCAATTCTGGCGGTTCCATCCTCAGTAATTAATTGGGACATTTTTAATAATTGTACTCATATGAACCCTCACAAGCAAACTTGTGCACAAGCAAACTTGTGCACAAGCAAACTTGTGCACAAGCATAATCACGAACACGTACACACACAGACCGAGAGAAATGCCAATATTATTTGTGTCTGTCTCTCTCTCATTGTCTCTCTCTGTTTCTGTCTCTCTTTCTGTCTGTCTGTCTCCCCCTCTCTCTCTCTGATTGTGTCTGTCTGTCTGTCTGTCTGCCTCTCTCTCTCTCTCTCTCTCTCTCTCTCTCTCTCTCTCTCTCTCTCTCTCTCTCTCTCTCTCTCTCTCTCTCTCTCTCTCTCTCTCGTTAATGCTTTGAGCAAATCATTTTGCGCCCCCACTCCTCTCTCAGTCAACCAAGTCGCCAGCCTCCCATCCCATATTCACCAACCCCCCAACAAAAAATAGAACAATAATTTTGGTTAGCTGCTGCAAAATACAGTGTCTTTTGGTGATGACCTAACCCTTCCAAAACTTTCATATTCCCAAACTGTTCATAACTTTTTGAGTAATGTCACATAGATTGACAAATGCTGAAAATGTCTACAAAATAAGATTGAATAGAACCTTAAATTATGAACTCTGTGAAAATAATATTACAGTCTTATAGTTAATCAAACCACGGGCATATGTGACGGTGCATGAGAAAAACCAACATGAGTTGCTAAGAATGGTTTTCAGCAAAAAGCCAAAAATAGTCAACAACCCCCAAAATGCCAATTTTCTATTTAGGGCATATTTATGTGTATTTTGTATGCATTCTACCCGTATCCACAACATGAAAGAGAACTTTGAATGATTTATTTGACTATTTGATTGTTTTAATCAAATCAATAGAAACAAAGAGGCATAATTCTGTCTTCTATGATCGATTTCTGCAAATGATCTACTAGAGTTGATCTCAAACTTCAAATAACTGTAAAATCAAAATTAAACAAGACAATTCTGTTTTCTGCGTACTAGTACAGTCAAACCCGGTTATAAGAAAATCGAAGGGAGATAACTTTTAGTTTTCTTATATCCGGGTTTTCTTATATCCAATATTCGGATATAAGAAAACATTTTGAATTTGTTTTCTTATAGCCGATTTGAATGGGGAAAAGAGAGAAAAAATAAAATAAAAGACAAACAGAAACATAAAACGAAGAGAAAATGCTTATACCTAATTTGGTGCATGAAAAAAAGGGGGGAAATGCAAAACAAAGAAGGAAAAAAAGAAAGAACGGAACAGAAAATTAAAAACAAAAATGAAGGCAGACGTGGTGTGAGTTGCATGATCAGCGAGCAAGATAGCGGAGAGTAGATGAATGAGTGGGTGTGGTGTGAGAGTAACATATTTGTTTAAATGTAAATTTCTGTTTCTTGTTTTTAATCAATATTCTGATTTGGATGTATAACTCATTTTACACAGTGGAAGACAATTTTGTATTTGCGTTTGTACAATGCCAATGGACTATAAAGAAACGTGCGACCTATGACTCATGTTTTACATCATAAAATCAAAATACAGCAAAACTCGGTTATAAGAAAATCGAAGGGAGATCATTTTTTGCTTATTACCATATTCGAATTTTCTTATATCCGAAACAAAATGAAGAGAACATCCTTTTTCCTAATTTGATGCACTTCTTACATCATAAAATCAAAATCGTCTTCTAAGAAGATTTAAAGGTGCCTACATCCACTCAAACTAACAAGCTTTTTTTTCCTTTTCACTGTTATCAAATACGTACCCCTTCACGTTTCTTGTACTGAACAATTACCATTTACTGTCCACCCATGCAGCTTTTTCTCAATCGTTTGCTTTTGTTTATGTGGATTTTTGTCCACATATTCAGTTATTTGTATTTATCTTCTTAAAGAAATGGATTGCCTTTTCCTCTCTGCCATTGCTGCTGAAAATAAAAGGATGGACAGTCTCTCTACCACCAACACAAAAGTACAGGCACTCATATTTTTTTCTTCTGCTCAACATTTATTTTGCACAGAATACTGAAGGAAAGCATAGAATAAAGGAACAAAAACAACTCAATTAGTCTTGCAATCAAGTGCCTGTACTGTTTAGACGGTCTGTGACGCAACTGCTATGAGGTAAACTTTCCCTTTTTGGAACCACTTCAATTTTCTCAATCAACATCCTTTCAGTTCAAGTCCAACTCACTTTTAAAGACACACTGACCCAACACGATTAAGTCCCTTGTTTTTTCTGGGTAGCTGTGACCCACATACAAATTCCCCAACTTCAAATTGAGGCTGCTCTTTAAAATGTTTCGTTTCAATTTGGGGGCATTTGCATAGGAGTAAAACCTGGTCAAAGCAAGATTTCGTACCAGCTATAAGAGGGAAAACATGTGGAACCCGTGATTTTGACATGTGATCTGGTGGGTCTTTAAGAAAATGTTGTCAATGGTAATTCGCTTATAAGAAAATAGAGCTCGCTTATAAAAAAAACAAACTGCAAACCAACTCTCTTGTATGACTTACTTTTCTTATGTCCAAGTTTCCATTGCAGATGGGAGAAGGAATTTGCTTGCTTATAACCGAGTTTTCTTATAAGCGAGTTTCTTATAATAATTATACGAGTTTTGATCATAGATAAGAAAGAAGAAGTTTGGCAGGAAAATTTGTTTTGCTTCATTATAAGCAAGTTTTCTTATAAGCGAGTTTCTTATAAGCAGATTCGGCTGTATCTTTCTATATTAAGGTTAGAGTGTCTGTGACATAGCTGCTCTGACGTACATTTTCCTCTTTTTTTTGTCTGCATTTTTTGGAACATCCTTTCAGTTCATGCCCTAATTATTAAAAAAATTGCTTATAAGAAAATCAAACTCGCTTATAAGAAAATGAACTGCAAACCAAACTCCCTTGTATGAAATCATTTTCTTATATCCGAGTTTACATTGTGGATGGGAGAACGAATTTGCTTGCTTATAACCGAGTTTTCTTATTAGCGGTTTTCTTATATCCGAGCTTTGATAATACATAAGAAAGAAGGAATTCGGCTGGGGAAAATAAATTGCTTGCTTATAAGCGGGTTTTCTTATAAGCGAGTTTCTTTATAAGCGGGTTCGGCTGTATTTCTATTTTCCTTCTTAAGGAAATAGACTGTCTTTTACTCTCTGCCATTGCAAAGGATGGGCAGGCTCACTTAGAGTATCTTTGTATATTAAGGTAGGCTACTCTAGTCTCACTACAACTAACACAAAAGTACAGGCATTCGTATTTTTTCTTCTTCTCAGCATTTATTTTGTACAGAATACTGAAGGAAAGCATGAAATTTAATCCTCTCACTCTGATCACTCTGAACAAGAATCGATCATAATATCCTGAGTCAAGGGGACTAACTCCGAACGTCACACCAAATCTTTTATTTAAAACAATCACCCAGAATAAAGTCTAACTCACATTTCATTTCTGAAAGATGCATATTGAATAGCAATGATGATATTTTCATTCGAAAGCTAACACAATGTCACACAACAAACCATGAATTAGAAGAAAAAATCAGTAATGGCACTCCAAGCATCCGATCGGGTCAATACTGCCCGCGTCACGTGGAAAAAACAAAAATGGCGAAACTTTGAAAATTCCGTTCCAAAAAGACTATTGAGTGGTTTCCCTTGCTGTAAAGACCAAAAACGGACCAGGGAGTGTCAGAAACAGGAAGAACTAACTTAGTATATTGCATTCTGGGTAGGGAGAAAGTGAAAGCGCCCGTCTGTTCCCGCATCGGTTACATGTGACTGGTAGAACTTTAAAAAACACAAATCGGTTTCTCTATTGCAGTATGAATGAAGTAGCTTGTCTTAGTGGCGGGAAGAGAGTTTCAGATGAGATAAGCAGCTATTTTCGTTGAGTTAGAAATGACCTTCACCCTGCTATTTAAGAATGAAACAAAGAATTTGCCCGCAAATGTTGCAGTGTCTGGAATCTTCCATTGCTCGCACACACTACACAGCGAGCCATAGAGGCATTCCGTTAGGCCTATGCACATGTGATGTAGCAGAGTGCTCTCTCTCTCTCTCTCTCTCTCTCTCTCTCTCTCTCTCTCTCTCTCTCTCTCTCTCTCTCTCTCTCTCTCTCTCTCTCTCTCTCTCTCTCTCTCTCTCTCTCTCTCTCTCTCTCTCACACACACACAGACGCGTTCCGCTACAGCCTACACAAAGTTTTATGTTTGGCTAATACACATAATAAAATCAAGCCTAAGCCCACTTTTACATACTAATCTTAAAAAAATACATCAAACGTAAATAAAAATAATAAAAATAAAAATAATAATAATAATAATAATAATAATAATAATAATAATAATTCAGATAGCGCTAAAAATCAGAATAGTAGTATGCTCGTTGCGCGTTACAAAAGCAACAATGAAAGATGGAAAACATTGATTAAAATCAGCAAGAAAGTCATAACACCAACATTCTAATGCAAAGAAAAAAAGTTACAAAATAACATGATTTTCACTCACAAAGACATCCACCCTCGTTCACCAGCACTGTCACTCTCTGATAACACATCAAACTCACAAAAACTAATAAAAATGTAAACAAGTAACAGGGAGAAAATGCACCAATTAATATGTGCCCATACTCTCTCTCTCTCTCTCTCTCTCTCTCTCTCTCTCTCTCTCTCTCTCTCTCTCTCTCTCTCTCTCTCTCTCCTCCCCCCCCCCCCCTCTCTCTCTCCCTCCCTCTCTCTCTCTCTCTCTCTCTCCCTCTCTCTCCCCCTCCCCCTCTCCCCCCTCTCTCTCCCCCCCTCTCTCCCCCTCCCCTCTCTCTCTCTCTCTCTCTTTCCTATATCTCTCATCATACAGGATCCCCAATACAATAATATCAATATCAAAGAGACACTTTTCGTTACATAAATATAAACATTCTGGCTAAATCACAATAAACAAAATATAACAATATAAGCCTAAAGAAGAAAAACTAAATTTATATAGGGCCTACTAAATAATTATTTTATGACACTAAACACACACACACACGCGCGCGCGCGCACACACACACACACGCGCGCGCGCACGCACACACACACACATGCGCACACACTAAGGGAGAGAGAGAGAGAGAGAGAGAGAGAGAGAGAGAGAGAGAGAGAGAGAGAGAGAGAGAGAGAGAGAGAGAGAGAGACAGACAGACAGACAGAGACAGAGACAGAGACAGAGATAGATAGACTGAGTGAGAGAGAGAGAAGCATATCTAACACACTCATCTTTAACAATTATAACATTATAAACACAGTAAACACTGATACATGACAAAGTCGAGCCTAGTTACTTGTATGCCTACTTCACATATTCAACTAAAAAATAAGCTTAAAAGTAAACACACACACGTTATAAAATCATAGTAAATACATATCCATGACATCATCGAACTTCATCTTACTTTATATGAGTATTTATTTTTAGCATGCACAATTTTGTGAATTAGCATATACACTCGACAAAATCAAGCCTAATCCTACCTTATACACTCACGTTTCAAATATACACTCAACTAACAAGACAAATTTAAAAGTAAGCATGTGCACATGTCAACAGCAAAATAAATCCTACATATCATATTAATTTTTAACAAATATAAAAAACGACACAAATATTTTTATATATAACATGAGAAAATCAAGCCTAAGCCAACATTACACACTTGTCTGTAAAATGCAAAAATTATAATAAAACACATACACATTATTAAATCAAACTTAATTGTGTTTAACATAGCCAATTTTAACACGCATACCTTTATACATGACAGATCAAATCAAGGTAATGTTAGATGCGCAAAATATTCATGAGTTAAAAAGTAAACACATGTAGGCAACATGATAAATAACAGTGCATACGTTCAATTTTTATTTATGTTAGTCCATTGGAGTCAGCAGCAATGGCTTAATGCTATTTGTTAAAAAGGATACTGTTGGGTAAACAATATAAAATAAGTCATTTTTTGCTAATGTTATGTACCTGATGAAATTGAGAGAGAAAGAGCGAGAGGAGAGAGAGAGAGAGAGAGAGAGAGAGAGAGAGAGAGAGAGAGAGAGAGAGAGAGAGAGAGAGAGAGAGAGAGAGTTTTCATTGTTCATTGTCAGTGGAGTTTGTTCATTAGGTAGTTCTTCATTAGTTTGTTGAAGGATGCTGGGCGTTTGGTCGCTTTTAAGTTGGCTGGCAGATTATTCCAGTAAGATCCACCACTGTATATTAAACTGGTTTTAAATAAGTCTAATCTAGGGGTTGGAATTAGTAGTTTGTTTGACTGCCTGTAACTGTTTATAGAGAAGCGGTCGATTAAAGATTGAGGAGCATTTCCGGTCATGATTTTGTGCATCTTACTTGCTTTGTTATGCTCCAACTGTAATTCAAAAGGTAATATACCTAATGTTTTGTAATCGTTGTTCGTAAGAGAAGTTGATTTGAACAGCACCAATTTAACAGCTCGTTTATGCAGTCTAATATATATATTTTTGAAATCTGTCTGTGTGTGTGTCTGTCTGTCTGTCTGTCTGTGTGTCCCTTATATTATGCACGGCCACAGTTCTCAACCGATCGACACCAAATTTGGTATCAAGCATCCTTGGCACCCTCCGAAGGTCATGCCGTCCTTACTTTTCAGAAACCTCCGCCAAGGGGTCGTGGGGAGGGGGGGACCACACGCAGCTCGGATTTACTAACAGCAAGTGCGTGTGAGCTGTGAGCGTGGGGGGTGGGGGGGGGGATGGGAAGGGGAGTGGGGGAGGGGGTTGAGGGGAGGAGGGAGGGGATGAGGGGGTCTGGGGGGAGGGGGGTCTGGAGGGGGGAGGGGTGGGATGGTCGGGGTGTGTGTGTGTGTGGGGGGGGGTGTTCAGGGGGGTGGGCTGGAGGGGGCCACAGTTCTCAACCGATCGACACCAAATTTGGTATCAAGCATCCTTGGCACCCTCAGAAGGTCATGCCGTCCTTACTTTTCGGAAACCTCCACCAAGGGGTCGTGGGGAGGGGGGGGGGTGACCACACGCAGCTCCACACGCACTTGCGGTCAGTAAATCAAAGCTGTTCGGGTTTGTTTCCTTTTTTTGTTTGTTTGTTTGTTCTTTTCTGTCTGTCCCAAGGATCTCCCGAACCGCTTGACCGAATCGCTTCTAATTTTGTGTGGTGGTGTGTCCCCATGAGAGGAAGGCATCTGTGTAAAACTTTTTGCCGTCCTGACCTTGACGTTGGTGTATGACCTTGAAAACCGAAAATCGTTAAGGGGCCATAACTTCCACACCGCAGGTGCTAGAGTCTTGAAACTTGGCATGGATGTACTTTCGCTTATGGCCGTTCTGATGATGGCGTACCAATGAAGGTCAAGGTCAAGGTCAGGGAGATCGGTATGCCTTGAAAGTGGTAGGGGTCTAATGATTGGGTTTTACTGTCACATGCATATCTCCCGAACTGCTTTACCGAATCGTTTCCAGTTTTGTGTGGTGGCGTGTCACCATGAGAGAAGGCATCCGCGCATAATTTATCGCCGTCATGACCTTCACCTTGGCGCATGACCTTGAAAACCGAAAATCTTTAAAGGGCTATAACGTCCACACCGTTGGTCTTAGGGACTTCAAACTTGGCATGTAGGTACTTTGGCTTATGGTTGTTCTGGTGATTGCATACAGATCAAGGTCAAGGTCAAGGTCATGGAGATCGGTAGGCCTTGAAAGTGGTAGGGGTCAAAAAATTGTATTTTCAGCCACAAAAGTACAAATATAATATTTTGCAGACCCGGCGAAACTGGTACTCAGCGGTACCGGTACTTGGCGTTACCTGTACAAGGCGTTACCAGTACTAGGCAGTTACCGGTACTTGGCGTTGCGCTAGTGCAGTCTAACGAGAGGTTTTAGAACATTTGCACTTGCTGATTCCCACAACGTAGAGGAATAGCTGATAAGTGAATTCATATGTGCATAATAGAACTGCTTCCTGGCATTGAGATTGAGGAAATGTTTTATTTTTGATAGTTGAAATATTCTTTGCGATACCTTCTTACTTAATATGTCTATGTGTTCTGACCAAGATAATTTGTTATCAATCGTTATACCTAAGGCCTTGTGTGAACTGGATTTCTCGATTTCTCGATATACTTAGTTTTGTTTGGATTCAGACACATGTGATTTAGTTCAGCCCATCTGGCCAGTTGATTTACATTTTCTTGGATGTTAGATGACAAAACATGTCATGAAGGATGAACGGATTCGACTGAACTATCGTCCGCAAAGAGATTGCAGTTGTCTTTAACAAGCAAAGGTAAATCATTGATATATAATAAAAACAACAATGGGCCCAAAACTGAACCTTGTGGAACACCATAGTTGTTTGGGAGAAAAGAAGACTGGTGAAGACCAGTGCATACTTGTTGTTGTCTGTTTGATAAAAATGACTCAAGCAGTTGGCACACTTGATCACCTATATTGTAAACAC
>CM065682.1:22823176-22835676 GCA_017654935.2 Phymorhynchus buccinoides
GTAGGGGGCTTAGTAGGTGGTGTCCTGAACAGGCTCCACTGAACTCCACCGAAGTGACTCAGCAGAAGTGCAGTGTCTCCTCGGTTGGTTGCCTCCTGACGGTCTAACATAGATTCGCTCCCACTGGCCTGCTGGTCTCGGTTTCTGCGACTTGAACAAACCCGGGTGTAGCTGCGAATTGGGATTCGGAACGAGCGGCGTGGGAGCAACGCCACTGTATGGGACAGCAAAAAAAAAAAAAAAAAAAAAAAAAAAAAAAAAAGACCCGTAAACAAGATATGTTACACTATAGGCAGAAAGAAAGAGAAGATGTTTGTACGCATGACTAGTCTTAAAATGTCTTGTCCATCCCACACGTGTAAGGAGGAAGAGGAAGAAAGGAAGGGGGGGACAAAATTAATAAGATAAAGGATACGTAGGGAGACTAGGAGGGGAGGTAATAGGTGTGTGTGTGTGTGTGTGTGTGTGTGTGTGTGTGTGTGTGTGTGTGTGTGTGTGTGCGTGCGCGCGCGCGTCTTTCTGTCTGTCCGTGTCTGAAAATGGCAATCAAAATTAACAGTTCATCATGTCTCCACTGCGAGAGAGAGAGAGAGAGAGAGAGAGAGAGAGAGAGAGAGAGAGAGAGAGAGAGAGAGAGAGAGAGAGAGAGAGAGAGAGAGAGAGAGAGAGAGATTATTGAGGATAACTAAATAAGCACAAAATATGGCTTTTTTTCATGAGGTCCTCGTACAAAGCAAGTAAGCAAACATAAATTAAACGATAAACAACCACACAAATAAACTACAATCAAAACAGACAAAAGAAATCAGAAACATGCAAGAAAAAACACAAAAACATTATATATATATATATGCACACACACACACTCACACATTTTTATCCACATGTTATCTCATAACATGACATTCAATAGGGTAATAATAATTACCATTGAATAGGGAAAGAAAATATCAGAATTTAAACGCATAAAATAAAATAATTTGTCCTCCCGCGTTTAAACATAAATTCATTGGATACAAGTGATTTATATATTGGAAGGGAATAATTTTTACATTATGCGGAGGAAACAATAGGTGATTTATATACATTCTGCTAAGTATTTATTATATGATTTTTTGAAAGACGCCAAGGTGCTCTTGTTTTTAATATATGCAGGCATCTCATTCCATAGTTTTGCTCCTGAGTATGTTAGGGATGACATGAAAAGATCTGTTCTTGGACGAGGAATGAATATTAGACTTTTATTACGAGCATTACTGATTTGGAATTTTTCACAGAGATAGGGAGGCGCCAGGTTATTCATTATCTTAAACATAAGCACGGCCTTATTTAGACGACATCTTAAGCTGAAAGGGAGAATGCTTAATGTTTTATAGTCAGTGGTTTGCAGAGATGATGATTTAAGTAGTATAATTTTGATTGCACGTCTATAGAGAGTTTCTAGTGGTTTTAAACAGTTCTTACTAGCCAAATCCCAAGTTGTAGAAGCGTAGTCAATATCTGGTTGAATGTACGCATGAAAGAACAATTTTCGGGTGTGCTGATCGAGGAAGTGTTTTATTCTGTTTAACTGAAATATTTTTTGGGATAATTTACGTGTAAGAATGGAAACGTGAAAAGACCAGGTCAGATTGTTATCAATACCAAGGCCAAGTACTTTATGAGAATCAACTTCTTCCAAAGTATTATCATTGATTTTTACTTTTATTAAATCAGTTTTAATATTTTGACGCTTTTGTCTCGTGGTTATTAACATAAGTTTGGATTTCAGAGGGTGCAAGGCCATGTGATTAAATTCTGTCCATGTTGCTACCTTGTTTAAGTCATTTTGTAAGTCAGTTAAAACTAAATTTGCATTCTTGTTTTTATTATGTAAGGTTGTATCATCAGCAAAAAGTTCACAAGGGGATGATATGTATAAAGGGAGGTCATTGATATATACTGAAAATAAAGTGGGGCCCAGCACAGACCCCTGTGGCACTCCACATTTGACTGGCATAAAAGAGGAAGATTTGCCATCTTGCAAAACAGTCTGGCGTCTGTTTGTCAGAAAAGAAGATATAAGGCTGACTGATGTTTGTGATAGACCATACAGTGTAAGTTTTCTTAAGAGAAGATTATGATCAATAGTGTCAAATGCTTTCGCAAAATCTATAAAAATAGCCCCTGTGAATAAATCATTATTAATATTTAAGTGCCATTGCTCTATAAGATTGGTGAGTGCTGTATGACAAGAATGATGCTTCCTAAAACCACTTTGGTTTGGGTGAAATAAATTATATATTCTAAAGTGTGTTTGAATCATTTGTTTTAAATGCTTTTCAAGAGGTTTAGAAATACTAGATAAAAGTGATATGGGTCTATAATTTGAGGCACAATTCCTATCACCAGATTTAAAGTAGGGCAACACCCTGGCGTCTTTCAAGGGTTGTGGATAGTGGCCTTTTTCAATGCAAAGGTTATAGATGTATGTTAGATGTTCAGAAATGATTGGTGCAGCATGTTTCAAGATTCGATTATCTAAATTGTCTAGTCCTCGAGATTTAGATCGATTTAATAAACACAATTCTGAGAAAACTTCATGTACACTAATATAATTAAAGTTAAGATTGGTTTTAATGTCTTTTGAGTCACAGAAATCTATTAACTTTCGCAAATTATTCTGTTGTGTGTTATCTACTTCAACAAGTTTGTCTGCAACTGTTGAAAAGTGTTTGTTAAAATCTTCAGCCGTTAAATCTGTTGATGAGCTATTCATAGACTTTGAGCTTTTACCAGATAACTGATTTATAGCTTTCCATATAGATTTTGTATCATGTTTAGATGAAATAAGTTCACTAAAGTGTTTCTTACTGGCCATCCGTTTCATCGTTGTTATTGTATTTCGTTGCTTTTTAAATTCTTCATCTTTTCCTGTTGATTGAAGTAATTTTTCTCGATTATTAATAGCTGCATCAATCTCTTCATTTAACCACGGTGGTTTTCCTTCTAACTTAACACGTCTAGATTTACATGGTGCAGGTTTGTCAACCACAGGCAGATAAACGCTGTACCAAACATCAAGAGCCTTATCAGGGTTAGTATGTTGATAAACTTCTGAAAAATTAACTGAACAAAGATCGGACAAAAAAGCCTCAGGGTTAAAGCTTTTATAGCAACGATAAACAATACATTTATGGTTACATCTTGGAATCTTTACACCTTTTTTATTCCAGGTTAAGCACACTGGAAAGTGATCACTAAGACCATAAATGGGCACTGATTTTTAACGATGTTGCTTGCATTTGTTACATAAATATGATCGATTAAGGTTTCAGATGTTAATGTTTTTCTTGTGGGGGAATTGACTAATTGGGTTAAATTGAAGGACTCCACAATTCTTTTCCATTTATTATTAGATTTAAGAAGATCAATATTAAAATCCCCAAGAAGTATGACTTCGTTAGAATAATTCAAAACATCTTCCATCATTGATTCAAAACTATCAAACCAATTACTACGTTCTTCAGGGTTTCTGTATAATAAGCCGATTACTATGGGCTTGCTTCTTTTAAGGCGGACTTCTAACCAGATGCATTCAATATTGTGTTTATCAAATATGGTCAATTGTTTGTAATTTACTGATTGGTGTATGTATTCTATAAGACCCGTTTGTAGTTTACTTGTTGCATCCTTACGTATTACGTTATATCCTGGTACTGTAATCACATTGTCATCAATCACTTGTGTGAGTCTAGATTCGGAAAAAACAAAAACGTGAAAACAGTTTCCAGAATTTGATAATACTTGAGGAACCTCTGACATTTTGTTAAGGAGGTGGCAAGCATTCAAATATCCAATTTTGAAACCAGTTTTGGATAACCACTTTTGGTTATCCATACCTTGTTGCATAATATTTGAGATTCTCAATACGTTACTATAGTACAAATAGCTTCCCCAATCAGGAGAAATACACAATGTGCTCAAAATAAGCAATATAAACGGTATTCAAAATAGAATAAAGAATAAAACAACAAATTTAGTCAAAACAAGTCAATTCAAATAAACAATCAATTAAGCGTAATATCGGCTTAAAAAACCCACAACAATCACACACACAAACACACACACACACACACACACACACACACACACACCACACACACACACACACACACACACACACACACACACACACAACTATCAAATCAAACTAGCACCAGTAGTGACACAGCAAGAGTTCTCCCAACAGTCGCTGTAGCAATCCTGCAAAATTAGTCAAATATAGCAAGTATAATATCATACACATTAGCTGACTATATAAGTCAATATATACTGCAAATACTTTTACAGCAAATCAGATTTAATGCCCCAAGTCCGAGTATCAGCATGACCATCAGCATGATGAGTGAACAAAACATAGCACATAACACACACATATAATCTCTCTCCTCTCTCTCCTCTCTCTCTCTCTCCCATCTCACACCCTCTCTCTCTCTCAGAATTGTCGAGAAAGCATTTAGAGTTTCATCCACAAAGCAATATAATGTCCATGCAATAATCAGCGTACATGTTACCAGTTTCCTTCTGGTCTCTGGTTATCACGCTGGGACATAAGCTGTGAGGCCAGGGACATTAATTGTTGGGCATATTCCCCTGCAGAGGAAGGTGGTGGCCAGCTACGTGGATTTTGTGGATAGCCTGGCTGGATGGGTGTGAAACCTGGGGGAAATTGAACTGGGCGTTGGGCAGTGTCTCCACTCTGAGCACTTTGGGGAAGGTAGGGGAATGGGAGAGGAACTCTGGAGTACAGAGACTCTGGAATGCCATAATTTGGGTATGGGAATGGAACAGGACAGGTAGAGAAGGCTGGAGGGGGGCCAAAATGGACCCGAGAACTGCCACTAGCCTGAGGGGGATATGAATGGATCTGGGAATTACAACTACCTTGTGGGGGACCCAACTGAACCTGAGGATTACAATTAGCTTGTTCATGTTGTGAATTAAATGGAGTAACGCCACTGGATTCATCACTGCGTTCAGAGGTTATAGCACAGGTATTGTCAATGGAACGACCTGAGTTATTGGGAACGATTTGTTGATTGTTTCTGGATGGCAGCTGAGGAAACACTCTGGTTGACGACAACTGAAGAGTGTCAGGAGAGCCATACATACCCTGTGACTGGGCTGATGATTCAGCGAGGAAACGAGAGTTACTCCTCATTACCCTAGAACTTGAGTGGCCAGGGCGAGCGGAAGAGAATGTATTGTATGAACCCATTACACCTGAGTTATCTCTTAATTCAGAGGTTGTGGCTTGGGGAAGAACTTGCTTAAAATTGAGGGCTAGACTGGCTGTCCCTCTTGTACTGGGGTGGGTGGTGTCTTTGTATTGGGCCTTTCGAGGGTATCCTTTCTTAGATACAAAGGAGTCGAAGTTATCGATCATATCTACATGCAGAAATGTACAACAGTCATATAAGTTCTTGTTGGATGGAGCTATAGAATTATTGAGTTGGTGGCGGCCAAAAGCAGGAAGGATAGAGCTAATAGCAATATAAGCCAATGGGAAGCGGTTTTTACAGTGAGTTATTAGCTCCTTCCAGGTTTCAGTAGTGATGGGTCCAGCCGGACAATCATTGACCCCAACATGTAAGATGAGAGTGTTCACATGGGATTGTTCATCTAATTGCTGTAGCCAGTGCAAAACATCGACCACAGTCAGCCCCGGAATACAGATTTTAAACATGGGATCCTTAGGGGACCCCAGTCTTCTAGGATTAATAAATCTAATGACAGAGTCCCCTATCAATACAGTGGAGGCACCTTTGGGGATCGTTAGCTCTCTTAGCGTATCAAATGCAGAACACGTCTTTGACATGCCCTTTGATTTCTGTGAGTTTATATCAGTACGCTTGGGAGGTGTCTCTGTTTGAGCGGCATTACCTTTAGAAGAGGAGGAGTTATGATGTTCACTTTCCAGAGACACCTGATCCCGGTTTATATTGGAAAGGGCATCAAAACGGTTTTCAACTGTCAAAGAAAAGATATCAAAAGTACTATCTGTTCCTGGTGCCAGACTCTGAGCGGAGTCTCTGACACTGCACGCACCTTGTACATCACATGTGGTCGGGAGAGAACCAGTCAGAACAGTCCCTGGCACTGCGGACTGAGCTACAGCAGGGGTGGGTGAACTGCCTTTAGGAGCAGAACTAGACTGGGCAGCCCCTGACACCGGGGACTGGACTAAGGGAGGGGTGGGTGAACTGCCCTGAGAGACAGAAACAGACTGGGCAGCCCCTGACATTTGGGACTGGACTAAGGGAGGGGTGGGTGAACTGTCCTGGGGGGAGACAGAGGTGGAGGCATTGACTTTACTAACACAGGGAGTGGGGCACTCGTACTGTGTGGAGAAACATCTAGTAGTGCAAGACGTTTTCTTTGAGTTGTTCAATTCTGATTGAATTGATCCTAAGGTGGTTTTCGGAGAATGGTTTTCTTTGAGTAGATTATGCACTGTGGCATCAAGCCTTTCTATGATGTGTTTAAGGTCATCAATGGAAGTATACAGAGGTTCTATCTTATGATCCATGTGGCATTTCAGATCATTTTTAATGGCAACCTTTGTGTCCTCTAGCTTGGACAGCACATTGGATTCATATGTGACCTGATCATCAAGCAAGGCATTTATTGTTTCCTCAACGTTACCCAGTTTTTTAATCGCTGCCTTGTTTCTGTGCACTGATGGGCAAAGAGTGCGTCTGCGGTAACGCTTTGAGTGTTTGTGCATCTTTGGTGTGTGCATGGCTTGATTTGAGTCAGAGTTTTGAGTTGAGTGTTTGACATCTGTGTGTTCTGCCGCGATGTGAACATGTTTAGGTTCAGTGAACTCAACACTATCTGTCACAGGTGACACAACAGACAGACTACCAAAGCAATTTGCTAGTCCAGACACATCACACTGCGCATCACTTTTTTCCGGATCAGGACAGATTTGGGGGGAGGAGGTGTGACTGGTGTGTGCATCGTTTTCTGTATTTCTAGAGAGAGAGCGAGAGAGCGAGAGAGAGCGAGAGAGCGCGAGAGAGAGCGAGAGAGAGAGAGAGAGAGAGAGAGAGAGAGAGAGAGAGCGAGAGAGAGCGAGAGAGAGAGAGCGAGCGAGCGAGCGAGCGAGAGAGCGAGCGTGTATAATAGGCCCAAATATGGGCAAGTGCATCTCTCTCTCCCCCTGTATTGTATGTGCCATAAGTCACAGCTGACTGATGATTGCATTTATTGAAACAGCGTAAAATGGTTGGTCATCGAACGCTTGTGATTTTAAACCAGATAAGTTTGCGTTCATGTCATCACAAGTTGGGTTTCGTTTCGTTTTGTTTTGTTTTCCGTGTTCTATGAATGTTCTCAAAACTGTCTCTAGTCTCTGTCTCGCTATGCCTGTATTTTGTTTATTGTCCGTCACCCGAAGGTGATCGGACTTTGCGATGGGCTGGTTGTATTTTTTTTTTTGTCTGTCCCAAGGATATCTCCCGAACCGCTTGACCGAATCGCGTCAGATTTTGTGCGGAGGTGTACCACCTCAATCAAAAGAGATCCGGGCAAACCATTTTGCCGTCGTGACCTTGACCTTGACGTACTACCTTGAAAACCGAAAATCTATTTTTAGCCATATCTCGGGCACTGATCTACATAGGATGTTGAAACATGGTATGAAGGTGGTTTGGCTTATGCCCGTTCTGATGATGGCATACCGATCAAGGTCAAGGTCAAGGTCAAAAAGATCGCTGGAGCCTGAAAATCGGAGGGTCATCTTTTCTCCTTCTGTCTGTCCCAAGGATATCTTTCGAATAGGTTGGCACCATCGCTTCACATTTTGTGTGGAGGTGTGCCACCTCAATAGGAAGACATCCGCGCAAACCATTTTGCCGTCCTGACCTTGACCTTGACGTATGACCTTGAAAACCGAAAATCTATTTTTAGCCATATCTCGGGCACCGATCAACATAGGATGTGGAAACTTGGTATGAAGGTGGTTTGGCTTATGCCCGTTCTGATGATGGCATACCGATCAAGGTCAAGGTCAAGGTAAAAAAGATCACTGGAGCCTGAAAATCGGAGGGTCATTTTTTCTCCTTCTGTCTGTCCCAAGGATATCTCCCGAACCGCTTGACCGAATCGCGTCAAATTGTGTGTCACTATGAGAGGAAGGCATTCGCGCAAATCATTTTGCCGTCGTGACCTTGACCTTGGCGTACGATCTTGAAAACTGAACATCTTTAAGGGTCCATTACTCCCACACCGTTTGTGTTAGAGTCTTCAAATTTGGCATGTAGGTACTTTGGCGTATGCCCGTTCTGATGGAGGCATACCGATCAAGGTCAAGGTCACGGTCCGGGAGATCGGTAGGCCTTGAAAGTGGTGGGTGTCTACAAATTGGGTTTTCAGCCATATTTTCCACATTTGTACTTAACAGAAGCGCTTCATATTGTGTGTGGCACTGTATACACTAGAGTAGAAAACATCCGAGCATAAATTATCGCCATGCTGACCTTGATCTTGAAGTGTGACCTTGAAAACCGAAATTGCCTTCTTTGCGCTATATATTATTGTCCAAGCTGTATCTCGTGAACTACAAGACATAAGCTCTTCAAATGTTGTGTCAGGATGTGGATGAATGAAAATTTGTTTAACGTCCTCCACCCCGGAGCAGGCACAGAGGCAGACAGAGAGAGAGACACATAGACATACAGAGACATGAGACACATAGAGAGAGACAAAGACAGAGAGAGAGACAGACTATGAAGAGAGAGAGAGAGAGAGAGAGAGAGAGAGAGAGAGAGAGAGAGAGAGAGAGAGAGAGCACGCCCCCCCCCCCCCCCCCCCACTCGGGCTCCTCCGCGCGGCAACTAACACTTTACCCACAAAGCGCACGAGCTGTTGGCGTGGAGGGGGGGGGGGGGTGGATAGGTTGTGTGGGTGTGAAAAAGGTGGAGGAGAAGACATTGCAGTACAAACAATTATGCCACTTGGGATTTTTAGTCTTGGAAAGGCCTACTATTGTTGAATCGTGTCGTAAACTATGAGAGAGAGAGAGAGAGAGAGAGAGAGAGAGAGAGAGAGAGAGAGAGAGAGAGAGAGAGAGAGAGAGAGAGAGAAGAGAGAGAGAGAGAGCACGCACCCCCCCCCCCACCCCCCACTCGGGCTCTCGCGCGGGGCAACTAACACTTTACCCACAAAGCGCACGAGCTGTTGGCGTGGAGGGGGGGGGGGGGGAGGGAGGGGGGCTGGAGGGAGGGGGGAGGGGGGGGCGAATATAGGGGTGGTAGACCTCCTCCTCCCCCCCAGGGATACTGGGAGGGGGGGGGGGGGGTCGTCTTCCGTACAAATAATTCCCCCACCTTCTGGAAGTTCTGTGCTTATAACTACCTCTAATCTGTCAGTCTCTTTGATTCTGCCTTTTCCCTTTGCATGCTGATATCTACTATCGTTCTGCCTTTCCGGTCCATTCTCCTGCCTTTTTTTCAAGAAATACTTTCAAAAAGATTTCCTCTAGCCGAAGTCAGACATGCTGGGCCTAATTATTCTTACTTAGGCGCATAACAGCAGCATGATGCATCTTCGTTCATAATTGACAGGAACATGCCTGAACGACCGAAAAAGAAGAATAACGAAGAAGAAGAAGAAGAAGAAGAAGAAGACAGAAGAAGACACAAACACACACATACAAACACACACGCTCACATACACACACACGCACGCACACGCACACGCACACACACACACACACACACACACACACACACACACACACACACACACACACACACACACACACACTCATTCATCCACGTTTAAAAGGCCTCGCCTGTCCTGGCCACAAACACACAGACACACAGACACACAATGAGATAGAGAGCCAGACAAATAAACAAACACAAACACAAAAACAGTTACACAAACGAACAAACGACAATATGCTGATTCAGTAAATGCACGCGAATCACAATTAGCAAAACTATATATTTTTTATTATTTATAAATGTTGTACAATGTTTTCAATACATTTAAATTTTAATTAGAAATAACACACACGACTTAATGATCATATATCTTCTTTTTGTCCGTCACCGAAGGTGATCGGACTTTGCGATGGGCTGGTTTGTATTTTTTTTGTCCGTCACCATAGGTGATCGGACTTTGCGATGGGCTGGTTTGTATTTTTATTTTTATTTTTATTTGTCTGTCTTTCCCAAGGATATCTCCCGAACCGCTTGACCGAATCGCGTCAAATGTTGTGTGGAGGTGTGCCACCTTAATAGGAAGAGATCCGCGCAAACCATTTTGCCGTCGTGACCTTGACCTTGACGTACGACCTTGAAAACCGAAAATCTATTTTTAGCCATATCTCGTTTTTGTCTGTTATTCTGTCATTCTATTTGTCCTTATACGGTCTGTCTGCCTGACTGTCTGTTTCTGTCTTTCTGTCTTTGTTTGTTTGTCTTGTCTGTCTGTCTGTCTGTATGTCTAATCTCTCTCTCTCTCTCTCTCTCTCTCTCTCCTCTCTCTCTCTCTCTCTCTCTCTCTCTCTCTCTCTCTCTCTCTCTCTCTCGCAGTACGTGCGTCTTTCTTTCTTTCTTTCTTTCTTTCTTTCTTTTCTTTCTTTCTTTCTTTCTTTTCTTTCTTTTTCTTTCTTTTCTTTCTTTCTTTCTTTTCTTATGTTTGTCTTTTCTTTAGTTCTTTCCTTCATATTCTGTCTGTCTATCTATATCCCTTTCTCACTATGCATCTTTTTCTTAATTTATCTGTGTGCACGCGCTCTTAATTAAATCACTTATGATTTAGTTGTGTATACATATGTCCATATTATGCGCAAGTTTTCGTGTACGTACTCTCGCCCACTTTGCTCCCCCCCCCCCCCCCCCCCCACCCCTCCACCCCGTTTCTTAATTCAAGCTTGATGCTTTCTGTTGCACACCACACCGTCCCTTTGTGCATTTATAACTTAACCCTACCTCAACAACTTATTCCATTGCATTCTGAACAATCACAGGGGTGGGGGGTGGGGGGATCTCTTTCACTCGGTTACACACGGTTAGCTTTCGTGGAAAGTATCGATCCCCAATAACAGAAATCCCAGTATCTATTAATATTTTCTTTAGTAGGTCCCCCACATCAGGGCGCGGACCAAATGAGGGGGGGGGTTTGGGGGGGGGGGGGGGGGGGGGGGTCGTAAGGGGGGGGGGGGGGGGGGGGGGGGGGGGGGGGGGGGGGGGGGGGAGGGAAGGGGGAGGGGGGGGGGTCCGCGGGAGGTCCAGGGAGCTGCATAGGTCCTGGGTTTAGGTAAGGTTTAGTGTAGGCTTTGTGGGGGCCACAGGGGCTAAGCGCCCGGAAAATATTGTAATTTTGTGATTATTAAAGAACATATTGAGCCATTTTCGTATATTGTACCCTTGTATAAGGTACATTGCTGAGACAAAGGGGGGGGGGGGGTGGAGGGGGGTCCGGAAAACCTGGAAACCCCCCTCGGCAGATCCGCCCTGCGCATATTCGTAATCGTTCTTGTTTTCTCTCTCACACACACACTACACACCAACAGACACACACACAACACACACACACAAACACCACACACACACACACACAAACTCTCTCTCTCTCTCTGGTACTCAATGGCCCATCCACTAAAGCAGTTACTAAACTCAGACACACATTGTAATACACATTACACACACAGGCAGGTACACGAAAATATGCACGCACACATGCACGAGCAAACACACAGACGCATGCGCACGCGCACACATAAGCAAACATACAGACGCATGCGCGCGAGCACGCACACGATCACAAGCACAAGTGCGCGAACGCTCACAAGCACATGAGACCACGCGCATAAAAAAAACCCCTATGCGTAGGTGTATCGGTATGCGTTGATCAAAAAATCTTTTTTCTCTTTTTCTATCGCTTTGCTTCTCATCCCCCCCCCCCCCTCTCTCTCTCTCGCTCCATCTCTCTCTCTCCGATCTCTCTCTTCTCTCACCTCTCTTCTCTCTTCTCTCTCTCTCTCCTCTCTCTCTCTCTTCTATCCTCTCCTCTCTCTCTCCTCTCCTCGGCGACAAGGAATCCATGTCACCAACGCTTGTAGATCAACGTAACACGATAGTCCCGTGAAATATAGGCTAATAGTCATTTAAAGACCCACCACGTCATGTGTGAAAATCATGGTTTTCACGTGTTTTTCCTTCTTAAAGCTGGTAAGATAATCTTAAGAAATCTTCCAAGCATAAGAGGGAATGTGACCATTGTGAAAAGCGTCCTTCTGAAAACCGGTGTGCCAACATCTGCAGCATTCTCTCTCTCTCTCATCTCTCTCTTCTCTCTCTCTTCTCTCTCTCTCTCTCTCTGTCTCTCTCTCTCTCTCTTCTCTCTCTCTCTCTCTCTCTCTCTCTCTCTCTCTCTCTCTCTCTCTTCGCTCTTCTCTCTCTCTCTGTCTCTCTCTCTCTGTCTCTCTCTCTCTGTCTCTC
>CM065682.1:22840676-22847020 GCA_017654935.2 Phymorhynchus buccinoides
GTTCCTTCTAGGAGACAGGTAAATGGCGTGTGTTTTCGAAGGGTATGCTGCATTATTAACCCTTTCACCGCCAATGTCGCATTTATGCACCACAATGGCTTAACACCCACGTCTCTAAAAGGTATCAAATCAGGACCTGTTATCTGAAGACATTATTTTCTTAATTTTGGGAGGTATGGGCAGGCCTAATGTTATGTATATCACAGATAAATTCCCAATAACTGTAGATGCATTTGTATTTCTACCCTGTTCAGCTTAATGGCATTTTGGGGCTAAACATTGGCTGGCGGCAAAAAGGTTAAGCCTCCGTTACGTCAGGCGAGGCACTCGTTCAAGTTTAGAAGCGGGTTGTTTGCTCATGTGGACTTTTACCACTCGTGAACAGCTGCCTTCGCAATACAACGAGCTCCTTAATTCCTTACTGCTGTCTTACCTCGCAGCAATAGATGACTTGTCAGCCATAACCTTTTATGGTTGGTTATATCTTTATCGATACAAAATTCGGGACTTTCCTGATATTGCAGTACCTCCAGGATCGTCCCACCATCTTTATATCTAGTAATGTCCCACATGTGCCTGTTCCAGGCCGGAGGACGTTAATTGAATTTTTTTCTTACCTCACAGCAATCTGGGCATACAAAGAAAACACCCGAACGCCCACTTAACCTTTACCGGATCATGCTTTTGACTACACAGACACGATGGCGGGGGTCTTTCCACGACCCCCTTCTCAGCAAAGAGCGAATTCCTAGGTGTTTATCCCTGTCCGGATGGCGGGGGTCTCCCACGACCCCTACTTGTCAATGAGTCACCATGTGTTTATCCCTGTCCGGATGGCGGGGGTCTCCCACGACCCCCTACTCAATGCACTGCAGTGCTCTTTAAAGTAGGGGTCGTGGGAGACCCCCGTCATCCGGACAGGTATATCAAAATTACGCGTCATATTACGTCATTTATATTTTATACACATTAATGAAATTTAACACACTTAAAGCCATTTACATTTTTGACAAAGTCATGAAATTTCAAGAAGATTGCTTAAACAGTTTTAGAGATATAACATGTTTTGTGTGTCAAGGGGTCGTGGGCGACCCCAGAAGTCCGGTAAAGGTTAAAACCGTAGATATTTCGAATTTTATTCTTTGTCGCATACACCCAACCACGGAGCAATCTGGGCAGTTTGAGAGACATTTTCTCGCAGTCCGCCAACCACAGTTCTCACGCTTGCCGAAGTTGAAAAAAAAAAGATTTTTCCAACTCAAACGATCTCTTGCTCATGTCGATATTTCAACAGAAGAAAGAGAACTCAAAAGAGTGTCATTGGAGTGAGCCATCGGATTAACCGGCACACTACACTGGTGTCTTGCGCATGTTGGTATCTTGTTGAAAGTAGTGTTGCTACCTTTCTATTTGAATTGTCCTTCTCTTTTTGTCCTTAACCCCTTCCCTGTCTGGTCCGGGTGTGTGATGTCATTGACGATGTCATAATTTTTGATATCATAGCCCTGGAATGATGGTTTTTGGTTTAGACAAGTCAGGAAAGATATATATCTCTAGACCATTTTCTCAGATTGACTCTTAACAGGTCTCTTTTAAAATTCATAATAAGAAAACGGATACTTTCTCAGTTTTCCTCTGGCACTGAAGGGTTAAGGTCTTTTCGTCTCGTGTATCTGACTACCAGCTTAAACCAGCTCTCTGCACTAATCTGAATAGGCTTTCTTTCAAAACACCCTCGCCAGCCCCTTGATCTGTCTGTCTTATAGCAGAGGTTTGTACAACTTTAGTGCTTTTTAGTTGTGGATGGACTTCGGACTATTACATAGGCACTTGGGGCCAAGGAGTAAAAGCGCTCCATCTTGAGTGACCAGGAAGTATGTAACGGTGACGACTAGGCTGTATAGAAGACTTTCTCTACAATCTGAACTATACTCTATACAAAGAATGAAATAGTGAGATGACGAAATTGAACAAAGGGTAATTACTCTCTTTTTCTAATTAACTCCCCTTCACCAAAGTTGATTACGATACCATTCACCATTGAAAAAGAGAGTCATTACCCTTTGTTCAATTTCGTCATACTCTATACACATTATCGTTTCATCTTTAACGACTGGAACACCACAAGTTGATGTGAAATGCAGTTTTATGTGTTAGAAGAAAGAAAGGTTTGTTGTCTTTTACATTTTTGTGTGTAATGCAATATGCAGATTCACCGCAGCAGACTGTGTGTTTGGCTACAACGTGGTGTGGGCCGCAGTGTTGAACGAGGAAGAACTGTTGAGCAGCCGTCCCAATCTCCTGAAGTACCTGCAAACCATCAGGACCAGACCCGCCCTGCGGCAAGCTCTGGCACTGAACAAAGAGCCTGCTTCCACGTAGACCCGAGTGCTGCTATCGAGGCTCACTTACAAGAACAATCAGTGCCTCTTTGTTAATGTTGCGTACTAGCTCAATGAGAGACTTAGTGCGATTTTTCTCACACCAGAGGGCATGACGCTCGTGTGGGGCTAATCCTCTCTATATTATTAGTAGTTGGGGATTAAGAAAGAGAGAGAGACAGTGAGTGGTCCTACCATCACTCTCTCTCTCACTACGCCCAAGTAAGAAAATCGCGTGATAAGCCCCTAGTGCTCTCTATATTATTAGTTGGGGATTAAGAAAGAGAGAGAGACAGTGAGTGGTCCTACCATCACTCTCTCTCTCACTACGCCCAAGTAAGAAAATCGCGTGATAAGCCCCTAGTGCATTGACTGCCCTCTGGCGTGAAAAATATCGCCATAGGTTGACCATTGGATAGCGTGCAATGGGAAGATGACTGGCCGTTAGTTGCTCAGTGTGCGGGTGTTAAGGGGGCACCCTGACGGATGAGTTTTTATAAGAAACACGTCCAGATCACCAGGAAAACACCCTTTACAGAGATTGCAACACTCGCTTTGCTCTGGTTTCCTAGAAATCAAACCGTCAAATCGGCGATTCCTCCTTGGCGGAGGTGCTGGAAGTCAAATTATTTCACCCAAAGAGGCGGCGTGTTCCGTCTCTTTTCTAATGGCTGCCAAATCGTTTTTGCACGAAATGTTCGCAATACAAGCCTTTAACAAAAACAATTGTATACAGTTTATCTAAAGGAGTTTTGCTCACAACAAAGGAAATAGCTCCAATTTGTTTTCTTCTGCGCTACAAAAAAGGAAGATGCTTTAACCACAATGAGTGTCCTCCACCCACCCCATCCAAAATGGCTACTCTCTCTGGCATCTCCGCCAAGGAGGAATCGCCGTTTTGACGGTTTAATTTCTAGGAAACCAGAGCAAAGTGAATGTTCCGATCCTTGAAAAGGCTGTCTTTCTGGTGATCTCGACGTGTTTCTTGCAAAAACTAATCCGTCAGGGTCCACCTTTAAGTATCAGTGTGCATGGCGGCTTTCGTTAGTGGGTGTGTGCCTTTGCGTTCAGACATATCCAGGTATGCATATACAAAGGCATGTGCTAATAGTTAAGTCATTGTCAAATCACCTCTGTCCATTTGATACGGATATAAATTCATAATTATTAGCAATTCAAACCTCTTCACATATATGTAAACATGCACATAGAAATGTATGGAAGTGTGTGTGTGTGTGTGTGTGTGTGTGTGTGTGTGTGTGTGTGTGTGTGTGGTGCATGTTGTGTGTGTGTGTGTGTGTGAGAGAGAGATGAGAGAGAGAGAGAGAGAGACGAGAGAGAGAGAGAGAGAAGAGAGAGAGAGAGAGAGAGAGAGAGAGAGAGAGAGAGAGAGAGAGAGAGAGAGAGAGAGAGAGAGAGAGAGAGAGAGAGAATGCAAATAAAACAGTACCGATCTTTCTTGAGAGTCATAGCAAAGCTTTCAAAAGTTCAATAAACCAGACTGATTTATAGTTAACTAGCAATCGCCCCGTGGCAGTTAATTCCCCATGGCAGTTTTAACCCCATGGCAGTTTTAACCCCGTGGCAGCTATCTCCTCCCTACACCTACCCCCTCCCCACATTTACTTGCTCGGGGACTTATCTGCCACTCGGCGACACACTTGTTTGCTATTGTGGCTTTCAACAGACAGCCAGTCTCAAAGACACGAAAGTGAAACTTTCGGTTTTACATTTCCAAGAAGAAGGCAGCATTTCACCTTCCAAGAAAATGGATCACAAATGTGTAAGGTCTTTCGAAAATATATATAAGACTAGCAATCGCCCCGTGGCAGTTAATTCCCGTGGCAGTTTTAACCCCATGGCAGTATTGAACAATACTGGAGGCAATGCCCGGAGGCAGTGCTAAACCAGTAAAAGTCCCGATTTTTTAATAATACAGATACGTGTAGTGTCATCCCCTTGTAATCTCCACTGCCCCCCCCCCCCACCATCCCTCCGCCCACCCACCCACCCCCTACCCCACCCATAACCAGCTGGCTGACCTACTCGTCACCCCAGCACGTGTGAACCATGGTCTCATGCCCACAGCAGTCCCCCCCCCCCCCCCCCCCTTTAATAACAGCACGTTTGGACATATGTCGTTTCGTGTAGTGAGCGAAACTGTAAATTGGTGCATATCGCACGCATTTATGAACGGATGCTGTTCAAATTTCCTGCCATGCCTTGCCCCGGCCATAGCAAGCCTGACAGCAAAATTGAGGCGATTCGGTTAAGAAACGGCGGAGTTATTTGTGAAAAGGTGAAGCGGCGTCTAGCGCGCGCGTTTCTAAACCGATTCGCTTCCGGTTTGGCACACGGATAGTCCCCGTCCCCGGTCATCTTCCTGCCAAATTCGAAGGCAATCGGCCCAGAAACGCCGGAGATACAGGCGCCGAGAGGCCGGCGGATGCGCGTTTCGCGCATTTGCGAAACCGCGCAAATGACACGGCCACCTCGGTTGCCGTTGCCATCGCCCCGTTAGGGCTCACAGCAAATTTGAAGCGATTCGGTCAAAAAACGGCGGAGTTATAAGGCCCGTTTCGTGTTTCAGACACACAGACACACACACACACACGGACGGACAGTTGGCTTTTTACTATATGATGATGATGAACTAACACACTCTCTCTCTCTCGCTCTCTCCTGTCTCTCTCTGTCGCTCTGTCTCTCTCTCTCTCTCTCTGTTATTGAGGGTGGTGAAGAGAGAGAGAGCAAGAAAGAGAGAGAGAGTTAGCTGACTAACTTCTTCTTCTTCTCCTTCTTCTAAGTTGTTCTTCTTCTTCGGTCTTTCAGGCAGCGTTCCTGTCTCATTATGAACTAGATGCTATCCAGACAGGCAGAACGATAGTAGATAACAGCATGCAAAGGGAAAAGGCAGAGTCAAAGAGAGTGACAGATTAGAGGAAGTTACAAGCACAGAACTTCCAGAAGGTGGGGGAACTATTTGTATGGAAGACCCCCCCCCCAGTATCTCCATGAGGGGGGGGGGGGAGAGTACTACCACCCCCACCCCACCCCCCTACATTCGTAACCAAGCCATACACACAGGCACACGAACGTCAATGAGCTCTCTCTCTCTCTCTCTCTCTCTCTCTCCGCTCTCTCTCTCTCTCTCTCTCTCTCTCTCTCCTCTCTCTCTCTCTCTCATTACACTGTCTGTGACATGCTCACCGCCGGCTGTCCCTGGGCCTAGCCGTGAACATAGCGCGATGCTAGTACCATGGTAAAGTGATCTCCGCTCTTCATTTGTGTTGTTGACTGGTCGGCGACTGGTCGGCTGCAGCAGCGAGGGGTGTGTGGAGAAAGTGTTGATTGAAATTAGCGTTTGTTTTTGGGACCGCGCAAAATGTAAATCGGGTTATAGCGTGCGCGTTTATGAACGGATGCTGTTGAAATTTTGCACCAAGATAGTCACTATCCCTGGTCACGCATATTCCAAATCCCGAGTCAATGTCGGGTCTGGTTACGCCGCGGTTTGTGAAAACGTGAAGCGACCTGTCGAGCGCCGCGTATCTCCGGCATTTCTGAATCGATTCGCTGCCGGTTTGGCACATCGAATAATCACCGTCCCCGGTCATCTACCTGCCAAATTTGAAGGCAATCGGTCCAGAAACGCCGGAGATACGGGCACCGAGAGGCCGGCGGATGCGCGTTTCGCGCATTTGCCGAACCGCGCAAATTTGACACGGCCGCCTCGGTTGCCGTTGCCATCGCCCCGTTAGGACTCACAGCAAATTTGAAGCGATTCGGGAGTTATAAGGCCGTTCTTGTTGTTTCAGAAAGACAAGACAGACAGACAGACACACAAGGACACTTGGCTTTTTACTATATGATTAAGAAAAGATAACGAGCGATAGCATGGAAAGAAGAATATCACCAACAACACTTTTATTTTAATAAATGAAATGGCGAATCTCTTATAAA
>CM065682.1:22847520-22877520 GCA_017654935.2 Phymorhynchus buccinoides
CCCTAGAGGCTTAGCCTTTTAACACATTACCTCGTCACAGACTTGAATCTGACCACTTGCCTGTTCTCTTATGCTTTGATAGTCGAGAAAAGATGAAAACTACTAGGAATGTTGAACAGAAAAAGGAGGAGATCTTTATTGTTAAGTATAAATGGGATGAATTGCATGCACAGTCTTTTTTTGATTCAATGAACTCAGATGAGGTGAAGGAGAAAATAAGAATAGCTACTGATCTGATTAATACTGATGTTGATAATGCGATAGAGATGTTTAATATAATCATTAAAGATCAGGCAGAACCCATGAAAAAACGTATATCACTCTGTAACCAATTTAGCAAAAAGTGGTTCGATAAGGTTTGTAAAGCAAGTAAGTGGAAAGTGAAGGGATTACGTAGAATATTTAAACGATCTTTGGATAAAAAAGACAGGGTTAAATTTTGCATATCTAAAAGAGAGTACAAAAATATGATTGCAAGGAAGAAAAAAAGAGTTTAATGATAATGTATTAAAAGGATTAATAGAATCTGTCCAGTGCCAAAAAACGTTTTGGCAAACGGTTAAAAGATTATCTTGCAAAAAATCACAGCCACATAATGATATATCTATGGATCAGTGGTTTACCTATTTTAAATTTGTGCTTGAAAAAGAAACCGATGATAGGTCAGATGATGATGCTGTAGAAGAAACAGGAGTAATATTTGATCACCCAATATCCAGAGATGAAGTTAAGTTAGCTATCAGAAAACTAAAAAATGGGAAAGCCGCTGGACCCGATGAGTTAATTGGGGAATTTTTCAAAACTTCTGGTGAATTTGTTATAGACATTTTAGTTGCTCTTTTCAATTATTTCTTTGATTGTGGTATATACCCAGAAGCATGGACAGAATAAATTATTTTGCCACTTTTTAAGAAGGGAGACGTTAATAACACTAACAATTACTGAGGTATTTCGTTGTCTAACCTAAGTAGTAAATTGTATAGTTCAATAATAAATACCAGATTGCAAGAATGGGTAGATTCAAATAATATAACGGGAGAACATCAGGCTGGCTTCAAGAAAGATTATTGTACCATAGACCATATATTTACATTGCTTGCTGCTGTTCAAAAACAGTTTTCTAGTAATCAAAAACTTTATATAGCCTTTGTAGATTTTGAAAAGGCTTTTGATAGTGTTTCCCGGAAATTATTGTGGCCTGTATTGTTGAAGAATAATGTTAATGGTAAATTGCACAAGTGTATAAAAAGTATGTATAAAGATGTAAAAGCTAGGATAAGAAACGGTGCTAAATTAACAGATTTTGTGAAATGTACCAAGGGTGTAAAGCAAGGTGATGTGTGCAGCCCTGTTCTATTTTCATTATTCGTAAATGAACTTGCCTTAGAAATTATTGATAAAGGTAAACATGGAGTAACATTTGATTTAATTGAGCTTTTCATATTATTATTTGCCGATGATATTGTTTTGTTATCTATATCAGCAATAGGGTTACAGCGACAGTTAAATAGTTTATATGCAGCTGCAATGAGACTTCAGTTAAAAGTAAATATGGAAAAAACGAACATAATTGTTTTCCGTAAAGGTGGTCATTTATCCAGACACGAGCATTGGACTTATGGAAATCAAACTGTAAAAGTAGTGAATGCATATAAATATTTGGGTGTGCTATTTTCAACAAGACTTAGCTTTACATCTGCATGTGGAGATCTAGTTAATAGGGGGAAAAGGGCAGTCCTCGTTATACTCCATGTCTTGTACAAACTTGATTGTAGTTCCTTTAATGTGTTTAAAAAATTATTTGATTCACAAGTTCAATCAATTTTACAATATGGGGCTGAAATTTGGGCTTTTGAGAAAGGGAATAAAATAGAAAAATTACATTTGTTTGCTTTAAAGCGTTTTCTAAATGTTGATAGTCGCACTCCGAATGATTTAGTGTACGGTGAACTGGGTAGATACCCAATATACCTAAACTCTAATGCTAAATGTATTGCATATTGGCTAAAGTTGACTCGAATGGAAAGCAATAAATTACCTTTTAGAGCATATAAAATGTTATACAATCTAGATGTAAATGGAAAGCTAACTTGGGTAACAAATGTTCGTAAATGTTTAAATTCTTTCGGTTTTGGGTTTGTATGGGATAATCAAGGTGTTGAAAATGTTTCAGTCTTTATCAAATGTTTTAAACAACGTATCGTAGATTGTAAATGGCAAGATTGGCATGATCATATTCACACCAGTGATCGTTTCATTGAATATAGAACCTTTAAGACGACTAATTGTTTTGAACCATATCTTAGCACTGACATAATCAGGTACATAAAGAGTGCACTTACCAAAGTTAGATTTGGAGTCTCAGATATTGCCTCATAGATTTAGATATAGTAATAATAGTGCTAATAAAATAGTATGTAGATTATGCCATTGTGTTGAAGAGGATGTTGTTCATATTACACTTTGTTGTCAAATGCTACAGGATTTGAGGGTGAAATATATTCAGGCTAAATATTATAAGTATCCCTGTCATTTCAGATACGCTTTACTTATGTCTAATAGAAATTTAAATGCTTTAACTAATCTAGCTTTGTTTATGTACGAAGCCTTAAAGCGATTACGTACAGCGAGTAGCTAAAAATTTTGCAAGGATATGTATGCTTTAAAAAAAAAAGAAAAAAAGGGAAAAAGAAAAGACAAATGTATGTATCTATGTGTAACCAAATATGTTATTGCCTGATTTATGTTTCTATCATTGTGACATCCCCATCAGGAAGGGGCCTATGCCTATATCTGATTAAAACATTTCGTATTCGTATTCGTATTCTCTCTCTCTCTCTCTCTCTCTCTCTCTCTCTCTCTCTCTCTCTCTCTCTCTCTCTCTCTCTCTCTCTCTCTCTCTCTCTCTCTCTCTCTAAAAGAAGTGGGAGTACGTTTATGTGGCTCGCCATCTTGTGTTTATGTTTGTGAAATATAATGAGGATTCGTCGACAAGCAGAAGATCAATTTGTTAATAATTCCCCCCCCCCCCCATTTCCCCTCCTGCCCCAGTTTTAATGTGAATACATCGTTTTTTCCAGAATACCAAGTGCATTGCGTAGGCCCAATTTGTTTTTTAATGGTAGTCTTTTTGAAAAAAAGGAGGAACTATTTTAGCCTTCGGGTTGACCTTGCTTTTACCCTTCACATTGGTAGGACACGCGTTGAAGCATTTAACTTCATTGCACCACTGTACTTCCTCGTGGCTGTTCCAACGTGTAAAGTGTGAAGATTTCAAGAATCATGGCTAAACCTAGGTGTTTCTTTGATATTACTGTTGGGCGTAATAGCGCTGGAAGAATTGTCATGGAGGTAAGAAAAATAATCTCCTTAAAAATGAACTTCAGGCCCTTGTTAACATTTATTTTTGTGGTGAGCTACTTCCATGCGGTTTTACAAGTGCTTTTGAAATTTGATTTTTGCAGTGTGTGTGTGCGCGCGCGTGTGCGCGCGCGTGTGCGTGTGTGCGCGTGTGTTATTGATAGGCACGTTGGGAAAACAAATGGATAAGCCTATCATTGAAATATACTTTAAAAACAAAAGTCATTTGAAAGAAGAAAATCAGTTTCATTGAGCAACAAGTTCTATTTTGGGGCAAAGGTTAAGCGTAGGAACACCACAAAATATTTTTGCTTAATCTTACATCTTCAATCGAATCATTTTTACTGGCTTGGATTAGGAATACGGAATTAAGATAAAACTTCAGCTATTTAATTAAGCAGGAAAGTTTATGATACATTGAATGTTATCGACGGAAAGCGATAGACATCTCGTAGGCCTAGGTCTGCTGAAACCAACTTGACCGTAGGCTATCTTGCAAGAGAAGTTTTGAATTTTAAAAAACATTATTTTCCAGAACATTTTCTAACGTGATAGCCAAACAAAAAAGATCTGTAACTATCCATCAAGTACAGACTAGAAGTTATGCAACTTTCTAAAAACTTTAAAGTGTCAAGCGAGAACAACAAGACGTTGGCTGTCCGATGTAAGAAGCCTGCTCAGGCATGTTGATAAGAGGTGATTGTGAAGAAAACATTATCTCCCATAGCCTTTCGCCAGTTAAAATCACCATCAACAACTTGTTAGTCTAGATCACGAACGCTTTACATTCTTTCTGGGTGCAATAGCATTTTATTTATTTATTGAAAAAAAGTCTGTCATGGCTAAGGCGAAGAGAGAGAGAGAGAGAGAGAGAGAGAGAGAGAGAGAGAGAGAGAGAGAGAGAGAGAGAGAGAGAGAGAGAGAGAGAGAGAGAGAGAGTGTTTGAATGCTGAACGCTGAACGCTGAACATTTCAATGTACATTGGCCTTAGGCCACAATGCATGGGACAGGCGGGTGGGCGGGGTTGATGAGAGAGAGGAGAGAGAGAGAGAGAGAGAGAGAGAGAGAGAGAGAGAGAGAGAGAGAGAGAGAGAGAGAGAGAGAGAGAGAGAGAGATCAACGAAACGATCAACGATCAACGAAAATTTAATGATCAAGGCCATCTGCCCATGTCTTATAGGGAAAAGGGGGAGGGGAATACATAAAAAAGAGAAGAAAAAAGCAATAAATAGCACACATATAAGTTATCAAAACGGTTATCAAATCAACATAATTATTACCAAACATGGAACAACATTATACCATTGCAGTAACAACAGTCTAAAAACACACACATGTGCGGAGTGGACAACTTCGTTAATAAGAATAACCGTGTATTACGTTAAATATAGTGGAAGGGAGTTGAAAGGGAGGGGTAAAGATGGACATTCAAGTAAGCTATCCACAAAAAGTTAAGGATCACTTGCAAACTAATTCATAACTTTCCAAATAAGAAAGCCAATGCGTTGAATTTTGGCCAACATTTAATTCAATGCTTTAGTGATAACGATACACAATTGCCTTCAATTTCGAGCAATCGTTTGGTCTGTACATTTGATCAAAGTGGGTACGTATCGAAATTTGATTTCCCAAAGTCATTGAAATCACAAGACAGGGCATTCTGATGCTCCCAAAAGTTCAGTAATGCGTGTATCCGCCATGGCTGTTCTGGCACTCGACGCAGCGAGTCCTCATGGAGTTGACCAGGGTGGTGAAGATCCTCTGTGGAAGCGCCTGCCACTCAGCCTGCAGCATCTGGTAGAGGTGCTGGGCATCCCTGGGAGGGGGGTGGTTGCTCCTCACTTTGCGATCCAGCTCATCCCAGAGGTTCTCAATCGGGTTGAGATCGGGACTGCATGCTGGCCACTCCATTCTGTTGACTCCAGACTGCTGCAGGAAGTCGTTGACCACCCTTGCCCTGTGGGGGCGAGCGTTGTCATCCTGGTAGACAGCCGGCGGTCCCATCTGCTGCAGTGTAGGCACAGCCAGCGGTCGAAGGATCTCATCCCGGTATCGGAGGCCAGTCAGGTTACCCTGTACATGATACAAGGGTGTTCTGTGGTGAAGGCTGAAGGCCCCCCAGACCATTACAGAACCTCCACCAAAGGCCACCTTTTCTTGGACAGTGGCGTCAATAAAGCGTTCCCCTGGGCGCCTCCAGACCCTCAGTCGGCCGTCGTTGTGGTTCAGGGTGAAGCGTGATTCATCACTGAACAGGACCTGGGACCATTGCTGACGTGTCCACCTCACGTGACGTCTGCAGAAGGCGCGGCGTGCTGCCCTATGGGCTGGAGTTAAGCGTGGCCGTACAGCTGGGCGACGAGAACGGAGGTTAAACCCATGAAGGCGGTTCCGTATGGTCTGCTGGCTGATGTTGATGTTAGTAGCCACCCTCAGCTGCCTTCGAATGATGCTGGAAGAGGCTGTTCTTGTCTGCAGGGCTTGTCGTTCAATGAGACGATCTTCACGTGGAGTTGTCTTCTTCGGTCGACCAGATCTGCGTCTTTCATGGACCCTCCCAGTGGCTGTGAAGCGTTGAATCAGTCTGACAATGACCGAGATGGACACCTGAAGTCGCCTGGCCACTTCTCGCTTGGGAACACCATCTTGGAACCATGCAACAGCTCGTCCCCTATCCAACTCGCTCAATTTTCGTCGTGGAGGCATTGTCAAATCAGGCCTAATACTGGTGGTATGTCTTCTTATAAAGCCAAGCAAGAGACAGCATCTCACACATAAACAGCAGTGCTTGCACGTGCATAATGGTTTTTCCATCTGGCTTGTGCAATGTGTTCATGCAGAACGATCCAAAACAAGGTCCTTTTTCGCAAGTTTCCGCTTTTTCTTTTGCTGCCAAGCTCAGTAATAGAGAATCACGTGCAATGTTTCCACTAACACAACATCGCCCACTTACAGCTGAACAAGAATTCATAACAATTTGGCTTGACTGAGAAAAAAATAACAGGAGCGAACGGAGTTTCTTGCGCACCTGTTTTCTCATAGTGATCCTTAACTTTTTGTGAGTAGTGTATTAGATGAATTTCTAAGCTCAAATGCTTTGGAAATAAAATTTGCAAGACTAAACTTGTGTTTAGGGCTTGCTAAGAGCATTGACATTTTAAATTTCGTGGGATTAGTGAAACATTTATTGGGTAAGAACATCTTTCGTAAAGCATTATATTTGGGACAAATATGTAGAAAATGGTATTCAGATTCGTTAGTGTTGGAACAAAAGGGACAACTGTGATCTGTTTGGGCTTTTGAAAAGCGAAAACGGTGTGGTTTTAGACATGTCACACCTAGTCTGAATCTAATTATTGATTTGCGTAAATTTATGTTTTTCATTTCAGAAAGGCTATGTGATGACTTAAATGAAGAAACTAATTCAAATCGCTGTTTAGAATGCATGTCACTATTCCATCCTTGTCGAAAACAATCTATTAGCCTTTGTTTAAATTCTCGTAAGAAAATATAATCATTCCCAACCCCTTGATTTTCCCATATGAAGCCAAACCCATAATAATACAATGTAAAACAAACAGATGAAACCCAATTATTCTTATTTTTACAATGTAAATTATAAAGAGTTTGATAAGCTTTGTAGGGAAGGCGATCTACAGGCATTTTCACAATTTGTAGCCAATATTTAATACATCTGGTCTTAGTTGTTATATCTAAAGAATATCTGCCCGTCTCGCCATATGCTAGAGCACTAGGTGTTTTTACACTAACGTTAAGGAATCTCTTAATTGCAAACAAATGTATTTTTTCTATTATACTATGATCTGCTACAAGGCCCCAAACTTCACATCCATAAGTAAGCATCGGTTGTATTTGACAGTCGAATAGTTTAAAAAATAAATGGGGACAGTGATTACCAAGTTTCCATAATATTTTTAGTATACATAGCACTGACGTTTTTGCTCTAGTTGCTATATCGTTAAGAGAGTGAGAAAAGGTTAACCCAGTTGAGAAAATAATCCCTAAGTACTTATACTGGTTTAACAACTTCTATTTTCTCATGACCATAAAACCATTTGTCACGGAGTGCGAGATGCCCACCCTTTCTGAACACTACGATTTTAGATTTATCTAAATTGACAGTGAGCCTAAGTTTATCTGCAGTGTTTTTTAAATATTGAGTTGTTGTTGAAGTCCAATAATGGAGTAAGACAAAAGAATGATATCATCAGCGAATAACATTATTAGAATTTCTATGAGATCAGGTGAAATTGGAATGCCATGTTTGCCCTTTAAGATTATTTCGTTTGCTAATTCGTTAATGAAGAGTGAAAATAATATGGGGCTGCATATGTCTCCTTGTTTTAAGTCCCGTGGGCAGAAAAAGGTATCTGTAAGGTCACTTTTACAGCGTACTTTTGCTTTAACAACTGAGTACATATTTTTTAAAGCCATAAACATTTTCCCTTTAATTCCGTTTTTCTTTAATACCCCCCATAGTAAATTTCTGTCGACAAGATCAAATGCTTTTTTAAAATCAATGAATGCAATATATAGTTTTTGATTGTTAGTTGTTTTTTTTACTAAAGCAAAAAGAGTATAGATGTGGTCTATCGTACTGTATTTCTTTCTGAACCCGGCTTGCATTTCATTGATTAAATTATTACTTTCAACCCACAAAGTTAAACGTTTATTTAGAATATAACTATATAATTTCCCACTAATGTTCAAAAGTGAAATTCCTCGATAGTTGTCTGGTAAATTAATATTGCCCTTCTTGTGTATTGGTTGTATTAAAGCTTCAGACCAATTAGTAGGGAACAGTCCAGAGTCAAACAGTTTATTAAAGTAAATTGTAAGAAAGGGAATAACTTGGGTGTCAGCATATTTATAACACTCACTACATAACCCATCTGGTCCAGCAGCTTTATTATTTTTTAAAGCTTTTATGGCATCCTTGACCTCAATTTCAGAAATTTCTTTTTCTAGTATAGAAATATCATAATCTGGGTCTTTTATATTTGTACTATGATTAATATCATCCGAGTTGTCTAAATCTTGCATAAGAGATTCGAAATTAAATACTTTACTAAAATGCGGAAACCATTGGTCATTTATTATATCATTAGTGGTTGGTGTGACTTTTGATACACTTTTTATAGTTTTCCAAAATAGTTTTGGATCATTCTTGCTATCATCTATTGTTTTTATTAAATGTTTTTTATGCTCTCGTTCTTTCTCATTTAATGTGTGCTTGTAATTTCTTAATATATTACAATATGTCACTCTAATTTCTTCTTTTATTACTGCTATGTTACACTGTTTAAACTGGCGTAAAGCTAATCTAGCTTGTTGTCTTTCCCTCCAAAAATCTGAATCAAACCAAGGCTTCTTTTTATCCTTGCCAATAGTAATTATTTTGTGCATACAGTTACCTGCTTTATATAAAGCTTCATTGAATCTACCAAGTGTCAAATTAATATCTACATTTATTAGATTCAAAGCACTGTCAAGAAGTAATTGTACATCTTTAGAAGAAAACTGTGCAACATATTCTGGTTCTTTTTCCTTCGTCCATGCAAAGTTACTTTGCATATTTTCTTTACATTTTTCTTACATTGGATTAGCAAGCTCTAACTCAAAATGAACTGGCATATGTTTCGACTCAATTCTGGACACTACCTTTAGTTTTACACCTAAATGAATAATAGAATGCGACAATAAGAAATAGTCTATTGCACTAGCACCATTAAATGCTACATACGTGCAATGACCCTTTTCATCACCTGCTAGCAATCCATTAAGAATAACAACATTGAACTGCTCGCACACTTCAAGGAGATACTTCCCAAAATAATTGACAACAATATCCTCAGATTTCCGTGCAAACAGTGATACTTCATCAGTGTTATCTTTCCAGTCTTCAAGAGGCCCCCCATTTGGTAAACAAAGTTCCTTGGCATTTCGATTTCCAGTTCTTGCATTGAAGTCTCCAAATATTAACAAAGGAAGATCCCCATAGTCTTGCATCAGATCAAGTATGCACTGTTCTAAAAGACATACACCATTTACTATTTCTGTTTCACAATAATACTGACTGTTAAGTGGAGGTAAGTACATGCCTATTAATAAACAATCCAGGGAGTAACCAGTTAAGTCCTTTGAAAGTTTCAGAATTATACAATTGTCCAGTTCTGCGTGAATATGATTTAACATATGTACCATCTGTGTCTTGACTAACATAATTACCCCTCCGGATAGACGCGCTGTAGCTGCATCTGATAGTTTTACACCTGGGGACACAAATGCTCTGTAATTTGGAAAAGATGGGATGGAAAATCAGTGGAGAAAGTTTCAGTTAATAAAACGAAATCATATGATATTAGAAATGATCTGAATTCTGGATCATATACTTTAGATAGCCCTTCAATATTATAGTTCAAGAAGGAAAGAGTGCTGCTGGTAATGCTATTTGCTAAGTAATTAACATGGGCAGTGCCTGATCCCTAGGTGTTTGTGTCTGAGGTGTCAACTGTGCGTTTGGTAGTACTTCTCCCACCTTTACGAGTGAAAGAGTCTGTGAGATGGGTTTGTCTACACATATTCTTGCTTCGTGTAAGGGGGCCACGTCGTGGTGTTTGGTCTTGCTCATTTTCAAGGGACATGGAGGTGTTCTGCGAGACTGGATCTGATCGTGAAGGAGGTTTACTGGTGGGGGACTGACTTTCAATGTCATCGGGAAGAGAGAGAGAGAGAGAGAGAGAGAGAGAGAGAGAGAGAGAGAGAGAGAGAGAGAGAGAGAGAGAGAGAGAGAGAGAGAGAGAGAGAGAGATCAAAATTTGAAAACGTCGACTTCTATTACGGGTGGAGTTTTCTTTCTAACTGCATGATTATGAAGCCTATGCCTGCTCGACAGGTTTTTGCCTACCCAATAAACTGGCGCAATAAATATGCCTATGCTATATTTTTTAAAAAATCTGTTTTGCTCGCTTGATAAAAGAAATAGGCCGCACTTCCTCTTTCGTTAGTGTCTTCACAAAAAGCAAAGAAGTTCGCTGCCTGGCATGCACATTTTGTAAATAATGATGACACTTTTGCATAGAGAAGACAACAACATTTTAACACACACACACACACACACACAACTTTCTCTCTCTCGGGCGCGCGCACGCGCGCGTGTGTGTGTGCGCGCGTGCGCGCGCGCGCGCGCGTGTGTGTGTACTTGCCAGTACAGTATGTCGTTGCCTTTCAAGCGATTTCAAATGTATTTATTAGGTACTTTATAGTCACAGAGGCGTCTCTGTGAAATTCGGGTTGCTCCCACCTGAGAGCGCGTCGCAGCCAGAGGCGCGCCACCCAATTTTTTATTTTTATTTTTTTTGCATGCGATTTTTTGTCACTGATGAGGTGGGTAAATTTTGACCAAATGACAACTGTGCTATGGTCCACTGCTTTCCCAATTTCATAAAAACAGCAGCACTTTGGGATGGGAAAGAAGCCTTTATGTTGATCTTTATTTGTCACTCTGCGTGAGAATGGAGTTTATATTCCTTCCTTTACAGCCTTAACCACTTAACTAATCGTAATGAAACTTGGCAGAATTTACTGTTCCTTTTGAAACTTCCTTCTTCTTCTTCCTCTTCTTGTTCTTCTTCTGTGTTGGTGACCAATTTCTTTATACAGAAGTAATTGTACACACTTTAAGAAACTAAATAATAGAGAGAAAAAAAGAAGCGTGTACACTGTACAGTAATTGTGTGCCTTTTATGGATTAGAAGTGTCTATCTTTGTTTTATGGAATTGTCTTATCCTTTTGAAGCCACATTGGTTTGAAATGGTTCTGCGTTCTGCGTTACCTAATTGTCCTGTATGGCGCCAAGGTATGTCTACCATAGGCCAACTCAAGATTAGAACTAGAACCTTCCTTTATTCTTGAAGGAATATTAATATATGTATGCACAATTCTTTTGTCTTGATTGCTGTGTTCTGTTTTGGGCGAGGAATAATTATACATGTATTAACAAAAATTTGCCCCCCCCCCCCCCCCTTTTTTTAAAATAGGAAGTTCGTAGGCAATTTGCTCCTCTATAGGCCATTTTGTTTTCTTGCACAGAGCTAGGCCAGTTTGTGCTGTAGGTAACCCTAATGGTAGTCCTGTACCTAAGAGACGGAGAGTTCTTTGTTTATTGAATACTCTCACTCAGTAAGTCCGTCTAAAAAACCCAACCCAATTGATACTATAATTTTTTTTATTATACAAGATGTTAAACCGGTCATAATGAAAATATGCAATTCCCAATAATCCAGAGAAAGAAGCCTGATACAGTCAAACTACTGTGATCGTATATCTTGCTCACCGTATTCACAAACATCTCTCTCTCTCTCTCTCTCTCTCTCTCTCTCTCTCTCTCTCTCTCTCTCTCTCTCTCTCTCTCTCTCTCTCTCTCTCTCTCTCTCTGTATATATATGTATATATATGTGTGTGTGTGTGTGTGCTTAAATTGAAGGTGTGAGTTTATTCTGTCACAATGCAATTAAATTAAAAGAAATGCTTTTCTATTTTCAGTTGCGTGCTGATATTGTTCCCAAAACAGCAGGTTAGTTTAAAAAACAACCTTTCTGTTCTATAGTCATTGAAAACGAATTGAATAATTATAGCAATTGACTAACATTTGTATTTGTAGACTATTATTTTCTAGTCACAGAGACACGTTTCTGCTCTCTGTGAAAAATCGGACGGACCCCAACTGGAGAGCGCGTCGCAGCAGTACAGTGCCACCTATGTCTTGTTTTGGAGGGGGAAGGGGGTAAGAGGGTGGGGGGGGGGGGAACCTCGGGAAACCTAGCCATTGATTTGGTGCATACCAGGCAGCGAGATTCCCTGCTCTTATCGACTTTTCACTGCCGTGTGTGACACTTACGTTTCAGAGAACCAACAAGGACTCTGTTATGTTTATGGAGAACTAGTTGAAAAACGACGATATTATTTTGTTTCGAGGAACTGTAGTTTCTTTTCGCAACAGTAACAGTGACACTCTTGTGTTTACGAGAATATTATTTTTAGGAACCAAGTTATTTTTTGGGGATAACTATACATATGTGTTTTAAGTACACCTAAGCGCAGGGCTCCCATGGACCCCCATTTGGGGGTCTATGAAGTACACAAATTCTGAAGGACCCTCTAAAAGTATGTGCAGGGGGTCCCAGGGATGTACTATAAAAAAATCTTTTTAGCATTCGCAATGCCACTGGGACCCTCTATCCCGCCTCTAGGACCCTCTATTCTGTAAGTGAAGGAGTCCTTGGGACCCCTTGTTTTGCGGGACGATCGGGAGCCCTGTTAAAGCGTAACATCGTCAAAGAAGTGTAGTTATGTTGTGGTAGGACAAATGTAACTCTTGTTTCAGACGAAGTAGCATATATATATATTTTTAATTTCTTTCAGGTTTTTTTCCATTTCTTCTAGTAATCTTGACATTGTTACGTTCCAGAAAACTTCAGGGCCTTGTGCACAGGGGAAAAGGGCTTTGGCTACAAGGACTCCATATTCTATAGCATCATTCCTGGTTTTAGATGTGAGGGCGGGGACTTCATAAACAACAACGGCACTGGGGGCAAGAGCATCTATGGCAATACGTTTGCAGATGAGAGCTTCCATCTGAAGCACACTGGACCAGGTAATTTAGTAGAACATTTAGAGTGCATTTGAGGATGAGAACTTCCAGCTGAAGCACACTGGGGAAGGTAATTTAGTAGAACATTTAGAGTACATTTGAGGATGAGAACTTCCAGCTGAAGCACACTGGGGAAGGTAATGTAGTAGAACATTTAGAGTACATTTGAGGATGAGAACTTCCAGCTGAAGCACACTGGGGAAGGTAATCTAGTAGAACATTTAGAGTACATTTGAGGATGATAACTTCCAGCTGACGCACACTGGGGAAGGTAATTTAGTAGAACATTTAGAGTACATTTGAGTATGATAACTTCCAGCTGAAGCACACTGGGGAAGGTAATTTAGTAGAACATTTAGAGTACATTTGAGGATGAGAACTTCCAGCTGAAGCACACTGGGGAAGGTAATTTAGTAGAACATTTAGAGTACATTTGAGGATGAGAACTTCCAGCTGAAGCACACTGGGGAAGGTAATGTAGTAGAACATTTAGAGTACATTTGAGGATGAGAACTTCCAGCTGAAGCACACTGGGGAAGGTAATGTAGTAGAACATTTAGAGTACATTTGAGGATGAGAACTTCCAGCTGAAGCACACTGGGGAAGGTAATCTAGTAGAACATTTTAGAGTACATTTGAGGATGATAACTTCCAGCTGAAGCACACTGGGGAAGGCAATTTAGTAGAACATTTAGAGTACATTTTCTGTTTATATAGATGTGTTTCCCTTCAAACACACTATTGAAAAAAAAAGAAATTAAACACCGAAGGGGATTAAAGGACCCGGAGACGCACAAGCCTCCACCTGTCCTACCAACACGAGGGAAGCTCTTTGTCAACCCTGGAAGCCCGTGTTGTGATACACGTGTGTGATACACTTATTCCATAAGCGTACATGAGCACCTAGCTGCTCTCCACGTGGTGACCATCAGGTGTCACACAGCGGGGGCCCTGTGGAAGTGTCTCCATGGGTGTGTCAGCCTGTTTTTCATGACTGCAGAGCCCACAGGCAATAAGCATCACCATTTAGCTATTCAGCACGCAAACTACAGCCCCACTCCAAGGACAGGTGAGGTCAGTTAACGTTTCCAGACAATCAGACTTGCGTGCCTCCAAAGGGATACCTAGAATGCTAGAGTCTGTATCTCTTTCCTTATAGTCGCTTGGTCTTTCCTTAGAGCCATCCCAAAAGAGCAAAACGAATGAAAAAGAAACATGCAAAGGTGCTGACGGGATCATGAGATGCACTTGCCCCACCTGCCCTACCAACACAAGAACAGTCATACGCCATCCCCTTTACCATGAGCTCTCTTAATCTTTAATTTGAACTTGTGGTGCACCCCTTCCTGTCTCGCATGTTTTGTTTGTTTAGTATTTAGAATGTGCCTGTTCTGTTTAGATGAAATTCAAGATTGTTAGGGTTGTGAAGCAACACTTAAAGGTGGACCCTGACGGATGAGTTTTTGCAACACTCACTTTGCTCTGGTTTCCTAGAAATCAAACCGTCAAAACGGCGATTCCTCCTTGGCGGAGATGCCGGAGAGAGAAGCCATTTTGGATGGGGTGGGTGGAGGCCAAACCCATTGTGGTTGAAGCTTTTTCTTTTTTTGAAATGCAGTTAAAAAAAAAACAACATGAAGATACTTTCCTTTGTTGTGAGCGAAACTCATTTAGATAAACTCAATAAAATGTAAAAAAAATAAAAAAAATAAAAAGGCTTGTATTGCGGAAATTTCGTGCAAACAATTTGGTCTAAACTCAGGCCGCCATTACAAAGGAGACGGCACACGCCTTCTCTTTCAGTGAAAGAATTTGACTTCCAGCACCTCCGCCAAGGAGGAATCACCGATTTGACGGTTTGATTTTTAGGAAACCAGAGCAAAGTGAGTGTTGCGATCTCTGTAAAGGGTGTTTTCCTGGTGATCTCGACGTGTTTCTTACAAAAAACTAATCCGTCAGGGTCCACCTGTAATAGCAGACAGCTCACAGACAACAGTAGTTGCCTTATTCAAGGTGTGGGTCAAGAAAATGTGAATCACTGCTATTCTTTGACAATTCAAAAGGCAAATAAAAAAAACCATTAAAACACTTTTGGAAGGACATGATTGGTAGGAGGGAAATGTTTTATTCCAGAATTTGTAAAATAGGGGCAATTGATGCCCGGTGCCTCTCCTCCTGGGGACACTGGTGGTGGGTGTCTTTCAGTAGAAATAGTTTCCCAACCTTCTGGAATTTCTGCGCTTGTAACTTCCTCTAATCTATCACTCTTTGACTCTGCTTTCCACCTTTGCTTAGTGTTATCTGCCATCTTTCTCGCTTACAAGTCCATTCTCCAGCCTTTGTTCTAGAAATTCTTGCTAGATTTTCTCCAGTCGAAGACGGACATGCTTAGCGTAAGTAGTTAGACGCATAACAGCAGCATGACGCATCGGCGCTCATATGACAGGAAACTGTCAGAGCGATCGACAAAGAAAAGTTTGAAAATTTCGGATTCTTTGTGGAAGTTGAGACGCTCCTGCATGCTGAGTATTAGCTGCCAAATTTGCTTTTTATGAAAAAATGAAATGGATCCGCTTCTTCTATGTTCTACAGTCGGGTAGGCTTGATATTCATGATGGTATTATACTGCTCAACAAAAGTTGAGTACCACTTTTGTCACTGTGCCTGGTCATATGATCGGTGATACGTTTGTCCCAAAAGACTGATTGCTTTCCCCCCAGACACTAATTGCTCTTTTCCCCATGATATCCAATCATGACAGACGAGCAATTAATGTTTTGGGACAAATGTATTATGTGTGATACTGTTAAATGACTGAGGGATGAAAAACCATGGCTGTGTTTCAGGCATCCTGTCCATGGCCAATGAAGGTCCCAACACCAATGGGTCCCGGTTCTTCATCTGCACTGCCGAAACATCGGGGTTAGTTTGACACAAACAGCATATCATGCAGGCCTATGTTCTTTATTGATTTTAATACAAACTGAATTTCAGCCGTCCTTCTTGGAATCTCATTTTTATATTTTGTAAGCAAGGTAGTAGGCTAATGTGACCGCTCAGGGAACAGAACTATCTTGTAAAGGAAAAGGTTTCGTGTTCGAATTAATATTGCATTGCTGGGATACGTTTTTAAACTCATTGACTCCTTGCTTCTTTGAATCAGAAGCACTTTTAACACAGACTATGTATATAATTATATTAATGTGTTGTGGATTTTGGAGACTGCTCGACTGTGAAGAGGGCAAGTATTGTTGTGTTGTCTGTGTTGTTTGAAAAAGACATTTTGTTGTTGAAATATTACACGTATTGTTTTGTTTCGTCAATAAAATAACGTCACTCTGCACTTGTGTATTTATTTGGGTGGTACTTTGGTCAGTGACGTTGCAGTCTTTTTTTTTTCTTAAAAAAAATTAAATATTAATGTGTTGGTTGTGGTGTGCAGGATGGACGGGAAGAACGTGGTGTTTGGCAGCGTGGTGGAGGGCATGGATGTGGTGAAGAAGATGGAGTCTGTGGGCAATGCGCAGAATGGGAACACTTCAGCAGAAGTGAAGATTGTCGACTGTGGACAGTGTTAATTTCATTGATGTTCTGTCCACTAGAAGCATTCATGTCTATTTTTTTGTGTCATCGCAAAGTACTTTTTAGTTTGTTGTCGATTTCCTGTATTTGTGCACTCCAGCTTTGCTATACTATTTATTAGTTCTGCAGCACTGGTCATGACACATAGTGATCAGCTTCAATCTGAATGGCATGGTCATCTGGGTCTCGCGCACATCGTTTAATTCAGGGGGTAGACCTACCAAACAACAGAGCAAAAAACAATATTTTTTAAAAGTTATATTGTATTTTTTTAGTTTCCCAGATGATCATGATTTCATATGAAAGTTAAATTTTGTTCTTTGCTTTATTGATTTTGTGCCAAGCGAAATAATACTAATACAGAGAACTTCAACACTAAAACTGAACATTGAGCGTTTTTGCAATTTTGACCAGATATTTGAAAACATAAGCGATAATAGAGATTTGCTTGGAATTTTGAACACAGTTCTACAACCTAATTGTCTGGATTTTGTCAATGCTGTTTTGAAAATAATTGATTATGTTTACTTTTTTGACATATTTAGTATCTTTTTATTTGAATAAATTGTGCACATCATAAATAATAAAATGTGAAAGTTGCTACACATGTTATCTCCCATGACAAAACCCATATATGACATTCATCTATGAGTACAACAACTTTCAAAGCAATAAAAAAAATTCTTATACATTTTAGTGAAAAAGTGACTTAATTTAGGTTTCATCAATACTATATACATTGTGACGGTACCATAGCTGATGAGGTTTAACCGAGGCGTGGTTACTGCTACACCTATCTGTATTTATAAAAAGAGTCAAGCAAACTTGTGCACAAGCATAATCACGAACACGTACACACACAGACCGAGAGAAATGCCAATATTATTTGTGTCTGTCTCTCTCTCATTGTCTCTCTCTGTTTCTGTCTCTCTCTTCTGTCTGTCTGTCTCCCCCTCTCTCTCTCTGATTGTGTCTGTCTGTCTGTCTGTCTGCCTCTCTCTCTCTCTCTCTCTCTCTCTCTCTCTCTCTCTCTCTCTCTCTCTCTCTCTCTCTCTCTCTCTCTCTCTCTCTCTCGTTAATGCTTTGAGCAAATCATTTTGCGCCCCCACTCCTCTCTCAGTCAACCAAGTCGCCAGCCTCCCATCCCATATTCACCAACCCCCCAACAAAAAATAGAACAATAATTTTGGTTAGCTGCTGCAAAATACAGTGTCTTTTGGTGATGACCTAACCCTTCCAAAACTTTCATATTCCCAAACTGTTCATAACTTTTTGAGTAATGTCACATAGATTGACAAATGCTGAAAATGTCTACAAAATAAGATTGAATAGAACCTTAAATTATGAACTCTGTGAAAATAATATTACAGTCTTATAGTTAATCAAACCACGGGCATATGTGACGGTGCATGAGAAAAACCAACATGAGTTGCTAAGAATGGTTTTCAGCAAAAAGCCAAAAATAGTCAACAATCGCCAAAATGCCAATTTTCTATTTAGGGCATATTTATGTGTATTTTGTATGCATTCTACCCGTATCCACAACATGAAAGAGAACTTTGAATGATTTATTTGACTATTTGATTTTTTAATCAAATCAATTGAAACAAAGAGGCATAATTCTGTCTTCTATGATCGATTTCTGCAAATGATCTACTAGAGTTGATCTCAACCTTCAAATAACTGTAAAATCAAAATTAAACAAGACAATTCTGTTTTCTGCGTACTAGTACAGTCAAACCCGGTTATAAGAAAATCGAAGGGAGATAACTTTTAGTTTTCTTATATCCGGGTTTTCTTATATCCAATATTCGGATATAAGAAAACATTTTGAATTTGTTTTCTTATAGCCGATTTGAATGGGGAAAAAAGAGAAACAAATAAAATAAAAGACAAACAGAAACATAAAACGAAGAGAAAATGCTTATACCTAATTTGGTGCATGAAAAAAAGGGGGGAAATGCAAAACAAAGAAGGAAAAAAAGAAAGAACGGAACAGAAAATTAAAAACAAAAATGAAGGCAGACGTGGTGTGAGTTGCATGATCAGCGAGCAAGATAGCGGAGAGTAGATGAATGAGTGGGTGTGGTGTGAGAGTAACATATTTGTTTAAATGTAAATTTCTGTTTCTTGTTTTTAATCAATATTCTGATTTGGATGTATAACTCATTTTACACAGTGGAAGACAATTTTGTATTTGCGTTTGTACAATGCCAATGGACTATAAAGAAACGTGCGACCTATGACTCATGTTTTACATCATAAAATCAAAATACAGCAAAACTCGGTTATAAGAAAATCGAAGGGAGATCATTTTTTGCTTATTACCATATTCGAATTTTCTTATATCCGAAACAAAATGAAGAGAACATCCTTTTTCCTAATTTGATGCACTTCTTACATCATAAAATCAAAATCGTCTTCTAAGAAGATTTAAAGGTGCCTACAAAACACTCAACCACTCAAACTAACAAGCTTTTTTTTCCTTTTCACTGTTATCAAATACGTACCCCTTCACGTTTCTTGTACTGAACAATTACCATTTACTGTCCACCCATGCAGCTTTTTCTCAATCGTTTGCTTTTGTTTATGTGGACGTTTGGCCACATATTCAGTTATTTGTATTTATCTTCTTAAAGAAATGGATTGCCTTTTCCTCTCTGCCATTGCTGCTGAAAATACCACCAACACAAAAGTACAGGCACTCATATTTTTTTCTTCTGCTCAACATTTATTTTGCACAGAATACTGAAGGAAAGTATAGAATAAAGGAACAAAAACAACTCAATTAGTCTTGCAATCAAGTGCCTGTACTGTTTAGACGGTCTGTGACGCAACTGCTATGAGGTAAACTTTCCCTTTTTGGAACCACTTCAATTTTCTTCAATCACTTCATCCTTTCAGTTCAAGTCCAACTCACTTTTAAAGACACACTGACCCAACACGATTAAGTCCCTTGTTTTTTCTGGGTAGCTGTGACCCACATACAAATGTCCCCAACTTCAAATTGAGGCTGCTCTTTAAAATGTTTCGTTTCAATTTGGGGGCATTTGCATAGGAGTAAAACCTGGTCAAAGCAAGATTTCGTACCAGCTATAAGAGGGAAAACATGTGGAACCCGTGATTTTGACATGTGATCTGGTGGGTCTTTAAGAAAATGTTGTCAATGGTAATTCGCTTATAAGAAAATAGAGCTCGCCTATGAAAACAAACAAACTGCAAACCAACTCTCTTGTATGACTTACTTTTCTTATGTCCAAGTTTCCATTGCAGATGGGAGAAGGAATTTGCTTGCTTATAACCGAGTTTTCTTATAAGTGAGTTTCTTATAATAATTATACGAGTTTTGATCATAGATAAGAAAGAAGAAGTTTGGCAGGAAAATTTGTTTGCTTCATTATAAGCAAGTTTTCTTATAAGCGAGTTTCTTATAAGCAGATTCGGCTGTATCTTTCTATATTAAGGTTAGAGTGTCTGTGACATAGCTGCTCTGACGTACATTTTCCTCTTTTTTTTGTCTGCATTTTTTGGAACATCCTTTCAGTTCATGCCCTAATTATAAAAAAATTGTTATAAGAAAATCAAACTCGCTTATAAGAAAATGAACTGCAAACCAAACTCCCTTGTATGAAATCATTTTCTTATATCCGAGTTTACATTGTGGATGGGAGAACGAATTTGCTTGCTTATAACCGAGTTTTCTTATTAGCGGTTTTCTTATATCCGAGCTTTGATAATACATAAGAAAGAAGGAATTCGGCTGGGGAAAATAAATTGCTTGCTTATAAGCGGGTTTTCTTATAAACGAGTTTCTTATAAGCGGGTTCGGCTGTATTTCTATTTTCCTTCTTAAGGAAATAGACTGTCTTTTACTCTCTGCCATTGCAAAGGATGGGCAGGCTCACTTAGAGTATCTTTGTATATTAAGGTAGGCTACTCTAGTCTCACTACAACTAACACAAAAGTACAGGCATTCGTATTTTTTCTTCTTCTCAGCATTTACTTTGTACAGAATACTGAAGGAAAGCATGAAATTTAATCCTCTCACTCTGATCACTCTGAACAAGAATCGATCATAATATCCTGAGTCAAGGGGACTAACTCCGAACGTCACACCAAATCTTTTATTTAAAACAATCACCCAGAATAAAGTCTAACTCACATTTCATTTCTGAAAGATGCATATTGAATAGCAATGATGATATTTTCATTCGAAAGCTAACACAATGTCACACAACAAACCATGAATTAGAAGAAAAAATCAGTAATGGCACTCCAAGCATCCGATCGGGTCAATACTGCCCGCGTCACGTGGAAAAAACAAAAATGGCGAAACTTTGAAAATTCCGTTCCAAAAAGACTATTGAGTGGCTTCCCTTGCTGTAAAGACCAAAAACGGACCAGGGAGTGTTTAGTGTCAGAAACAGGAAGAACTAACTTAGTATATTGCATTCTGGGTAGGGAGAAAGTGAAAGCGCCCGTCTGTTCCCGCATCGGTTACATGTGACTGGTAGAACTTTAAAAAACACAAATCGGTTTCTCTATTGCAGTATGAATGAAGTAGCTTGTCTTAGTGGCGGGAAGAGAGTTTCAGATGAGATAAGCAGCTATTTTCGTTGAGTTAGAAATGACCTTCACCCTGCTATTTAAGAATGAAACAAAGAATTTGCCCGCAAATGTTGCAGTGTCTGGAATCTTCCATTGCTCGCACACACTACACAGCGAGCCATAGAGGCATTCCGTTAGGCCTATACACATGTGATGTAGCAGAGTGCTCTCTCTCTCTCTCTCTCTCTCTCTCTCTCTCTCTCTCTCTCTCTCTCTCTCTCCTCTCTCTCTCTCTCTCTCTCTCTCTCTCTCTCTCTCTCTCTCTCTCTCTCTCTCTCTCTCTCTCTCTCTCACACACACACAGACGCCTTCCGCTACAGCCTACACAAAGTTTTATGTTTGGCTAATACACATAATAAAATCAAGCCTAAGCCCATTTTACATACTAATCTTAAAAAAATACATCAAACGTAAATAAAAATAATAAAAATAAAAATAATAATAATAATAATAATAATAATAATAATAATAATAATAATTCAGATAGCGCTAAAAATCAGCATAGTAGTATGCTCGTTGCGCGTTACAAAAGCAACAATGAAAGATGGAAAACATTGATTAAAATCAGCAAGAAAGTCATACCACCAACATTCGAATGCAAAGAAATAAAGTAACGAAATAACATGATTTTCACTCACAAAGACATCCACCCTCGTTCACCAGCACTGTCACTCTCTGATAACACATCAAACTCACAAAAACTAATAAAAATGTAAACAAGTAACAGGAAGGAATGCACCAATTAATATGTGCCCATACTCTCTCTCTCTCTCTCTCTCTCTCTCTCTCTCTCTCTCTCTCTCTCTCTCTCTCTCTCTCTCTCTCCTCCCCCCCCCCCCCCCCCCCCCCTCTCTCTCTCTCCTCCCTATCCTCCGTCTCTCTCCCTCTCCCTCTCTCCCTCCCCCCTCTCCCCCCTCTCTCTCCCCCCTCTCCCCCCCCCCTCTCTCTCTCTCTCTCTTTCCCTCTATCTCTCATCATACAGGATCCCCAATACAATAATATCAAAGAGACACTTTTCGTTACATAAATATAAACATTCTGGCTAAATCACAATAAACAAAATATAACAATATAAGCCTAAAGAAGAAAAAACTAAATTTATATAGGGCCTACTAAATAATTATTTTATGACACTAAACACACACACACACACACACGCGCGCGCGCACACACACACACACACACGCGCGCGCGCACGCACACACACACACATGCGCACACACTAAGGGAGAGAGAGAGAGAGAGAGAGAGAGAGAGAGAGAGAGAGAGAGAGAGAGAGAGAGAGAGAGAGAGAGAGAGAGAGACAGACAGACAGAGACAGAGACAGAGACAGAGATAGATAGACTGAGTGAGAGAGAGAGAAGCATATCTAACACACTCATCTTTAACAATCATAACATTATAAACACAGTAAACACTGATACATGACAAAGTCGAGCCTAGTTACTTGTATGCCTACTTCACATATTCAACTAAAAAATAAGCTTAAAAGTAAACACACACACGTTATAAAATCATAGTAAATACATATCCATGACATCATCGAACTTAATCTTACTTTATATAAGTATTTATTTTTAGCATGCACAATTTTGTGAATTAGCATATACACTCGACAAAATCAAACCTAATCCTACCTTATACACTCACGTTTCAAATATACACTCAGGTAACAAGACAAATTTAAAAGCAAGCATGTGCACATGTCAACAGCAAAATAAATCCTACGTTTCATATTCATTTTTAACAAATATAAAAAACGACACAAACATTTTTATATATAACATGAGAAAATCAAGCCTAAGCCAACATTACACACTTGTCTGTAAAATGCAAAAATTATAATAAAACACATACACATTATTAAATCAAACTTAATTGTGTTTAACATAGCCAATTTTAACATGCATACCTTTATACATGACAGATCAAATCAAGGTAATGTTAGATGCGCAAAATATTCATGAGTTAAAAAGTAAACACATGTAGGCAACATGATAAATAACAGTGCATACGTTCAATTTTTATTTATGTTAGTCCATTGGAGTCAGCAGCAATGGCTTAATGCTATTTGTTAAAAAGGATACTGTTGGGTAAACAATATAAAATAAGTCATTTTTTGCTAATGTTATGTACCTGATGAAATTGAGAGAGAAAGAGCGAGAGAGAGAGAGAGAGAGAGAGAGAGAGAGAGAGAGAGAGAGAGAGAGAGAGAGAGAGAGAGAGAGAGTTTTCATTGTTCATTGTCAGTGGAGTTTGTTCATTAGGTAGTTCTTCATTAGTTTGTTGAAGGATGCTGGGCGTTTGGTCGCTTTTAAGTTGGCTGGCAGATTATTCCAGTAAGATCCACCACTGTATATTAAACTGGTTTTAAATAAGTCTAATCTAGGGGTTGGAATTAGTAGTTTGTTTGACTGCCTGTAACTGTTTATAGAGAAGCGGTCGATTAAAGATTGAGGAGCATTTCCGGTCATGATTGTGTGCATCTTACTTGCTTTGTTATGCTCCAACTGTAATTCAAAAGGTAATATACCTAATGTTTTGTAATCGTTGTTCGTAAGAGAAGTTGATTTGAACAGCACCAATTTAACAGCTCGTTTATGCAGTCTAATATATATATTTTTGAAATGTCTGTGTGTGTGTGTGTCTGTCTGTCTGTCTGTGTGTCCCTTATATTATGCACGGCCACAGTTCTCAACCGATCGACACCAAATTTGGCATCAAGCATCCTTGGCACCCTCCGAAGGTCATGCCGTCCTTACTTTTCAGAAACCTCCGCCAAGGGGTCGTGGGGAGGGCGGGGACCACACGCAGCTCGGATTTACTAACAGCAAGTGCGTGTGAGCTGTGAGCGTGGGGGGTGGGGGGGGGGGTGGGTATGGGAAGGGGAGTGGGGGAGGGGGTTGAGGGGAGGAGGGAGGGGATGAGGGGGTCTGGGGGGAGGGGGGTCTGGAGGGGGGAGGGGTGGGATGGTCGGGTGTGTGTGTGTGGGGGGGGTGTTCAGGGGGGTGGGCTGGAGGGGGCCACAGTTCTCAACCGATCGACACCAAATTTGGTATCAAGCATCCTTGGCACCCTCAGAAGGTCATGCCGTCCTTACTTTTCAGAAACCTCCACCAAGGGGTCGTGGGGAGGGGGGGGGTGACCACACGCAGCTCCACACGCACTTGCGGTCAGTAAATCAAAGCTGTTCGGGTTTGTTTCCTTTTTTTGTTTGTTTGTTTGTTCTTTTCTGTCTGTCCCAAGGATCTCCCGAACCGCTTGACCGAATCGCTTCTAATTTTGTGTGGTGGTGTGTCCCCATGAGAGGAAGGCATCTGTGTAAAACTTTTTGCCGTCCTGACCTTGATGTTGGTGTATGACCTTGAAAACCGAAAATCGTTAAGGGGCCATAACTTCCACACCGCAGGTCCTAGAGTCTTGAAACTTGGCATGGATATACTTTCGCTTATGGCCGTTCTGATGATGGCGTACCAATGAAGGTCAAGGTCAAGGTCAGGGAGATCGGTATGCCTTGAAAGTGGTAGGGGTCTAATGATTGGGTTTTACTGTCCCATGCATATCTCCCGAACTGCTTTACCGAATCGTTTCCAGTTTTGTGTGGTGGCGTGTCACCATGAGAGAAGGCATCCGCGCATAATTTATCACCGTCATGACCTTCACCTTGGCGCATGACCTTGAAAACCGAAAATCTTTAAAGGGGCTATAACGTCCACACCGTTGGTCTTAGGGACTTCAAACTTGGCATGTTAGTACTTTGGCTTGTGGTTGTTCTGGTGATTGCATACAGATCAAGGTCAAGGTCAAGGTCATGGAAATCGGTAGGCCTTGAAAGTGGTAGGGGTCAAAAAATTGTATTTTCAGCCACAAAAGTACAAATATAATATTTTGCAGACCCGGCGAAACTGGTACTCAGCGGTACCGGTACTTGGCGTTACCTGTGCAAGGCGTTACCAGTACTAGGCAGTACCGGTACTTGGCGTTGCGCTAGTGCAGTCTAACGAGAGGTTTTAGAACATTTGCACTTGCTGATTCCCACAACGTAGAGGAATAGCTGATAAGTGAATTCATATGTGCATAATAGAACTGCTTCCTGGCATTGAGATTGAGGAAATGTTTTATTTTTGATAGTTGAAATATTCTTTGCGATACCTTCTTACTTAATATGTCTATGTGTTCTGACCAAGATAATTTGTTATCAATCGTTATACCTAAGGCCTTGTGTGAACTGGATTTCTCGATTTCTCGATATACTTAGTTTTGTTTGGATTCAGACACATGCGATTTAGTTCAGCCCATCTGGCCAGTTGATTTACATTTTCTTGGATGTTAGATGACAAAACATGTCATGAAGGATGAACGGATTCGACTGAACTATCGTCCGCAAAGAGATTGCAGTTGTCTTTAACAAGCAAAGGTAAATCATTGATATATAATAAAAACAACAATGGGCCCAAAACTGAACCTTGTGGAACACCATAGTTGTTTGGGAGAAAAGAAGACTGGTGAAGACCAGTGCATACTTGTTGTTGTCTGTTTGATAAAAATGACTCAAACAGTTGGCACACTTGATCACCTATATTGTAAACACGTAGTTTCTTCATAAGTAGTGAGTGATAGATTACATCAAAATGCTTTTGCGAAGTCAGCAAAGACAATTCCAGTATACTGATTGTTATTAATATTTCCTAGCCATGTATCAACCATGTTAACTAGAGCTGTGTGGCATGAGTGTTGTTTCCTAAACCCTGATTGGCTTGAATGTAGGAGATCGTACTTTTCTAAGTGACGAGATAGGTGTTTTTGGATGTGGCTTTTCTAAGGGTTTTGACAAAACTGACAGTATGGATATAGGTCTATAGCTAGAAGGTTCGTTCTCATCACCAGATTTGTGAAGTGGGATGATCTTAGCGTTTTTAAGTTGAGCTTGAAAGTAATTTTGACAAAACTGACAGTATGGATATAGGTCTATAGCTAGAAGGTTCGTTCTCATCACCAGATTTGTGAAGTGGGATGATCTTAGCGTTTTTAAGTTGAGCTTGAAAGTAATTTTGACAAAACTGACAGTATGGATATAGGTCTATAGCTAGAAGGTTCGTTCTCATCACCAGATTTGTGAAGTGGGATGATCTTAGCGTTTTTAAGTTGAGCTTGAAAGTAATTTTGACAAAACTGACAGTATGGATATAGGTCTATAGCTAGAAGGTTCGTTCTCATCACCAGATTTGTGAAGTGGGATGATCTTAGCGTTTTTAAGTTGAGCTTGAAAGTAATTTTGACAAAACTGACAGTATGGATATAGGTCTATAGCTAGAAGGTTCGTTCTCATCACCAGATTTGTGAAGTGGGATGATCTTAGCGTTTTTAAGTTGAGCTTGAAAGTAATTTTGACAAAACTGACAGTATGGATATAGGTCTATAGCTAGAAGGTTCGTTCTCATCACCAGATTTGTGAAGTGGGATGATCTTAGCGTTTTTAAGTTGAGCTTGAAAGTAATTTTGACAAAACTGACAGTATGGATATAGGTCTATAGCTAGAAGGTTCGTTCTCATCACCAGATTTGTGAAGTGGGATGATCTTAGCGTTTTTAAGTTGAGCTTGAAAGTAATTTTGACAAAACTGACAGTATGGATATAGGTCTATAGCTAGAAGGTTCGTTCTCATCACCAGATTTGTGAAGTGGGATGATCTTAGCGTTTTTAAGTTGAGCTTGAAAGTAATTTTGACAAAACTGACAGTATGGATATAGGTCTATAGCTAGAAGGTTCGTTCTCATCACCAGATTTGTGAAGTGGGATGATCTTAGCGTTTTTAAGTTGAGCTTGAAAGTAATTTTGACAAAACTGACAGTATGGATATAGGTCTATAGCTAGAAGGTTCGTTCTCATCACCAGATTTGTGAAGTGGGATGATCTTAGCGTTTTTAAGTTGAGCTTGAAAGTAATTTTGACAAAACTGACAGTATGGATATAGGTCTATAGCTAGAAGGTTCGTTCTCATCACCAGATTTGTGAAGTGGGATGATCTTAGCGTTTTTAAGTTGAGCTTGAAAGTAATTTTGACAAAACTGACAGTATGGATATAGGTCTATAGCTAGAAGGTTCGTTCTCATCACCAGATTTGTGAAGTGGGATGATCTTAGCGTTTTTAAGTTGAGCTTGAAAGTAATTTTGACAAAACTGACAGTATGGATATAGGTCTATAGCTAGAAGGTTCGTTCTCATCACCAGATTTGTGAAGTGGGATGATCTTAGCGTTTTTAAGTTGAGCTTGAAAGTAATTTTGACAAAACTGACAGTATGGATATAGGTCTATAGCTAGAAGGTTCGTTCTCATCACCAGATTTGTGAAGTGGGATGATCTTAGCGTTTTTAAGTTGAGCTTGAAAGTAATTTTGACAAAACTGACAGTATGGATATAGGTCTATAGCTAGAAGGTTCGTTCTCATCACCAGATTTGTGAAGTGGGATGATCTTAGCGTTTTTAAGTTGAGCTTGAAAGTAATTTTTACTAATACATAAATTATATCTATATAGGTTAGACTGTCGGTGATGACAGGAGCAGCAAGTTTAAGGATTATCCCATCCAATCCATCGGCATCCTTAGTTGTAGATTGTTTTAAATGCGTGAGAGCAGCATATACTTCATAGATTGTTAGTAAAGGAATGGAAACTGTAGACTGGATATTCGTGGATAAACAGAAGTCTTTCAAGGTCTTTAGATAATTTTGTTTCCAAGTATTATTTTGGATAAGACATTCCGCAATTGATACAAAATGCTGATTTAATAAGTTCGGAGAGGGAATAGTTGATTGAGGTGATTTTTTGACATAATTCTTGTTTGTCAATGAATTAATTGCACTCCACACCGTTTTAGGATTTTTGTCTAATAGTAACTCCCTAAAATATTTCTGTTTAGCTGAACGCTTCATTGAATTTACAAGGTTACGTTGGGCATTAGCCCTAGGGTCTTTGGTTGCTTTGTAAAAATCTCTAAGATAGGAAGCCTGATCGATATCATCTGTTATCCATGGTGGTTTAGGTTTATTTTTTAACACGTTTTATTCTGATAGGGACGTGTGTATTATAAACATAACAAAAGGTTTTAATCCAACAGCCGAAGGCTTCCTCTGGATGACAGTATTGATAAACCTTTGATAAACCCGAATTAAGCAGATCCGAGAGAAAGATATCTTTGTCAAAATGCTTAAAGCATTTATAACGAATTGTTTTGTGGCCTACTTGGGGGATTTTAGTTCCTTTCTTTATCCAGGTTACACACACAGGATAGTGGTCACTACAATTTAAAACTGGTGAGCATACTTCTGCTATGTTGCTCATGGATGAAACATAAATATGATCAATGATGGTGCTTGATGTGTCCGTTTCGCGTGTTGGTCGATCAATCAGTTGATGTAAACTGTAAGATTCGTAAAGTTTTACCAAATGTGTTTGGGGCTTATAATGTTGAAATCTCCGAGTAAAATTATTTCATTGTCTTCTATTACTGCTGCATCCATCATTAAGGTGAAACTATCGAACCAATCATTTATCTCAGCGGGATTTCTGTATATGACTCCACAAGTTAGCCTGTCGCAAGAGAGAGAGAGAGAGAGAGAGAGAGAGAGAGAGAGAGAGAGAGAGAGAGAGAGAGAGAGAGAGAGAGAGAGAGAGAGAGAGAGAGAGAGAGAGAGAGAGAGAGAGAGAGAGAGAGAGAGAGAGAGAGAGAGAGAGTGCGAATGTGAATTCGAATATTTTATTCAGTTAAGGCCTAGGTCCGTCATGGAAGGGGTGTCAAGTAATACAATGCATGTTGACATTAATACACAATTAAGCAATCCTAATCACAGAGAAAGAGAGAAAGAGAGAGAGAGAGAGAGAGAGAGAGAGAGAGAGAGAGAGAGAGAGAGAGAGAGAGAGAGAGAGAGAGAGAGAGAGAGAGAGAGAGAGAGAGAGAGACAAAGACAGAGTCAGAGACAGAGATTAGAGAAGAAAGAAAGAAGTAAAAAGAAAATGAAAAACTACCGGGGCAACTCTAGTAGGAATGGGCAACAGACGTGACATGACACCGCTAGTTAACTGGCCGTTTTCCACTTGACAAAATCGCAGTCTGTTTCGTGCTCTGTTGTTTCATTCATCAAGCATACCCAACGGGTTCTTGTCTCACATCCACGCCACTGCGTTCATCAAGAACTCACTTGGTTGCACAGTGGCAGTATTGTTTCCTTCTCCGAAAGAAAAACAAAGTAGACCAGCTACTGGTGAACACGAAGGACTTGTACTGTTAAAACGTACGATAGTATTTATATACTAGGCTGGTATTAGGCTACTAGCTATATAGTATGGCTGTGAATCTTCCGAAGATGACATTGTGGTATCATCCGAAATTACGATCAACTCGTTGTGTATGGTTAATAAAAGGTAAGCCAGTGATTTCCATTTCACATTGTGAGATTGCTGTAGGCAGACTAGACTTTACAATTCAAGGTGTGTGTGTGTGTGTGTGTGTGTGTGTGTGTGTGTGTGTGTGTGTGTGTGTGTGTGTGTGTGTGTGTGTGTGTGTGTCGTGTGTGTGTGTGTGTGTGTGTGTGTGTGTGTGTTGTGTGTGTGTGTGTGCCGTGTGTGTGTGTGTGTGTGTGTGTGTGTGTGTGTGTGTGTGTGTGTGTGTGTGTGTGTGTGTGTGTGTGTGTGTGTGTGTGTGTGTGTGGTGTGTGTGCGTGGTGTGTGTGTGTGTGTGTGTGTGTGTGTGTGTGTGTGTGTGTGTGTGTGTGTGTG
>CM065682.1:22882520-22885020 GCA_017654935.2 Phymorhynchus buccinoides
AGTCAAAGGGTTAATATATGAAAAAGAAAACAAAATCTACATATTGGAAAATAGCTATCAAGCCAAAAAGGTAAATATACACAAACAAGCATCTTTAGTATTCGATCACTATTAGTAGCAACAATGAATGCATAATGTAATCCTGAAGTTAATATATTCAATGCAAAATAAGAACACTTTTTTCTTTAAAATAAGACATACATCTACAGTTTCTCTCTTTGCCTTCTACTAATGGCATGAAAAACATACCGAGAAACTTTATGTGTATGAATTTCATTAGATGCTTTCATAAGGATATGAAGAGGCAGATGTTCAACGTCTTTCAGAAATTTAGCCCTGAGGTCTTGATACTGAGGACATTTGAATAAGAAATGGGATTCATTTTCAATTTGATTTCTACAAGAAGGACAAAATCTATCTTGTTCAGCTGTGCTGTAACGGTAGTTATTGTTGTTTAACGGTAAAGCATTTAATCGCAGTTGCGTTATGGCTACACGAAAGCAGTATGTGTTCATATCCATAATATATCTTTCTTTTTCAAATATAATCTTGAAATTTCTATAATTTTCATATCTGTCACTGTCTGTGATGGCGCCAGACCATTCTTGAATGAACATATCAATGAGGCGTTGTTTAAATATACGCAGAAAACATTTTACATCACCAACTCCTTGTTGTAGCCAGATAAAATTAAAGCCTGTTTCACATAAAATTGTCCTTATCTTCGAAACCCAACATTGCTTACCGGATCTGTCTAATTCAAATAACATTAAATATGATTTGTACGGCAATCTATCAACATTCATTTGTAATAATTTAAACCAGTATCTTAAGGATGCAACATACGAGTTTATATAAAGTGGGTACCTGCCTAAATCTCCGTAAACCATTTTGTTAGGTGTTCTAATTGGAACACAAAGAAACCTTTTACAAGCTGCCAGATGTACTTTTTCAATCTGTTCTAACCTATTTAGTCCCCAAATCTCAGATGCATAAAGAAGTATAGGTTGAATTTTTATATCAAAGATTTTAAAGAAGGCAGTTACAGTCATATCTTTATATTTGTTGAAAATTCTGTGTAATTGTATCATTGCTTTTTTACCTTTAGTTGTAATATGTAAAGTACCCCTTTTTGGACTGATCATGGTCGTAAAGTTGAATCCTAAGTAACAGTAATCATTTACAACTTCTAATCTATCACCATTGTAGAACCATTTTTCATATTTTCCTAAGAAGCCCCCCTTTCTAAAAACCATGACTTTGGTTTTGTTTATATTTACTGATAACTTCATATTACTGCAGCAGGTTTTTAGTACATTTAATTGATTTTGAAGGCCGCTAGGTGTGATAGACAAAAGAGCCACATCATCATCAAATAATAAAATAAACAATTCTATTATATCCGGAAATAACCTAACCCCATGCTTACCCTTTTCGTTCATATGGTTTGCTAACTGATTAATAAATATTGAAAATAGTGTTGGACTCATAACACATCCCTGTCTTACGCCAATGGGTGTTTCAAATATTTCAGAAATTTCATTATTTGCTCTTACACAAGATAGTAAACAGTGATACATAGCTTTGAGTGCTACTAAAAAATTTCCTTTAACGCCCTCTTGTTTTATACATTGTAATAATTTATCATGTCGAACAGAGTCGAATGCTTTCTTAAAATCTACAAAAGCCACGTACAGTTTCCTACCTCTTTTACTCATACAGTTTTGAATTGTAGCATATAATGTAAATATCTGATCAACGGTTGAGTATTTTTTTTCGGAATCCTGCTTGATTTTCTTAAATCAATTGACTACTTTCTAACCAATTATATAATCGTGTATTTAGTATTGATGTATAGCACTTTGATATAATACTTAGGAGAGATATTCCTCTATAATTGTCAACGTTTTTCGGGATCTCCTTTCGATTGTGGAGAGGTATAATTGATGAGAGAGAGATGAGAGAGAGAGAGAGAGAGAGAGAGAGAGAGAGAGAGAGAGAGAGAGAGGTCGAGATGAGAGAGAGAGAGAGAAAAGAGAGAGAGAGAGAGAGACGCACGCACCCCCCCCCCCCCACTCGAGCTCTCGCGCGGGGCAACTAAACACTTTTACCCACAAAGCGCACGAGCTGTTGGCGTGGAGGGGGGTGAGGGGGGGGGGGTAGGGGGGGCTGGAGGGAGGGGGGGAGGGGGGGGCGAATATTTGGGGGTGGTAGACCTCCTCCTCCCCCCTAGGGATACCTGGGAGGGGGGGGGGGGCGTCTTCCGTACAAATAATTCCCCCACCTTCTGGAAGTTCTGTGCTTATAACTACCTCTAATCTGTCAGTCTCTTTGATTCTGCCTTTTCCCTTTGCATGCTGATATCTACTATCGTTATGCCTTTCCGGTCCATTCTCTTGCCTTTTTTTTCAAGAAAATACTTTCAAAAAGATTTCCTCTAGCCGAAGTCAGACATGCTGGGCCTAATTATTCTTACATAGGCGCAGAACAGCAGCATGAT
>CM065682.1:22892520-22910020 GCA_017654935.2 Phymorhynchus buccinoides
GGGACTTTCCTGATATTGCAGTACCTCCAGGATCGTCCCACCATCTTTGTATCTAGTAAGTCCCACATGTGCCTGTTCCAGGCCGGAGGACGTTAATTGAATTTTTTTCTTACCTCACAGCAATCTGGGCATACAAAGAAAACACCCGAACGCCCACTTAACCTTTACCGGATCATGCTTTTGACTACACAGACACGATGGCGGGGGTCTTTCACGACCCCCTTCTCAGCAAAGAGCGAATTCCTAGGTGTTTATCCCTGTCCGGATGGCGGGGGTCTCCCACGACCCCTACTTGTCAATGAGTCACCATGTGTTTATCCCTGTCCGGATGGCGGGGGTCTCCCACGACCCCTACTCAATGCACTGCAGTGCTCTTTAAAGTAGGGGTCGTGGGAGACCCCCGTCATCCGGACAGGTATATCAAAATTACGCGTCATATTACGTCATTTATATTTTATACACATTAATGAAATTTAACACACTTAAAGCCATTTACATTTTTGACAAAGTCATGAAATTTCAAGAAGATTGCTTAAACAGTTTTAGAGATATAACATGTTTTGTGTGTCAAGGGGTCGTGGGCGACCCCAGAAGTCCGGTAAAGGTTAAAACCGTAGATATTTCGAATTTTATTCTTTGTCGCATACACCCAACCACGGAGCAATCTGGGCAGTTTGAGAGACATTTTCTCGCAGTCCGCCAACCACAGTTCTCACGCTTGCCGAAGTTGAAAAAAAAAAGATTTTTCCAACTCAAACGATCTCTTGCTCATGTCGATATTTCAACAGAAGAAAGAGAACTCAAAAGAGTGTCATTGGAGTGAGCCATCGGATTAACCGGCACACTACACTGGTGTCTTGCGCATGTTGGTATCTTGTTGAAAGTAGTGTTGCTACCTTTCTATTTGAATTGTCCTTCTCTTTTTGTCCTTAACCCCTTCCCTGTCTGGTCCGGGTGTGTGATGTCATTGACGATGTCATAATTTTTGATATCATAGCCCTGGAATGATGGTTTGTGGTTTAGACAAGTCAGGAAAGATATATATCTCTAGACCATTTCTCAGACTGACTCTTAACAGGTCTCTTTTAAAATTCATAATAAGAAAACGGATACTTTCTCAGGTTTCCTCTGGCAGTGAAGGGGTTAAGGTATTTTCGTCTCGTGTATCTGACTACCAGCTTAAACCAGCTCTCTGCACTAACCTGAATAGGCTTTCTTTCAAAGCACCCTCGCCAGCCCCTTGATCTGTCTGTCTTATAGCAGAGGTTTGTACAACTTTAGTGCTTTTTAGTTGTGGATGAACTTCGGACTATTACATAGGCACTTGGGGCCAAGGAGTAAAAGTGTTCCATCTTGAGTGACCAGGAAGTATGTAACGGTGACGACTAGGCTGTATAGAAGACTTTCTCTACAATCTGAACTGTACTCTATACAAAGAATGAAATAGTGAGGCCAGGAGAAGAGATGACGAAATTGAACAAAGGGTAATTACTCTCTTTTTCTAATTAACTCCCCTTCACCAAAGTTGATTACGATACCATTCACCATTGAAAAAGAGAGTCATTACCCTCTGTTCAATTTCGTCATACTCTATACACATTATCGTTTCATCTTTAACGACTGGAACACCACAAGTTGATGTGAAATGCAGTTTTATGTGTTAGAAGTAAGAAAGGTTTGTTGTCTTTGACATTTTTTCTGTAATGCAATATGCAGATTCACCGCAGCCGACTGTGTGTTTGGCTACAACGTGGTGTGGGCCGCAGTGTTGAACGAGGAAGAACTGTTGAGCAGCCGTCCCAATCTCCTGAAGTACCTGCAAACCATCAGGACCAGACCCGCCCTGCGGCAAGCTCTGGCACTGAACAAAGAGCCTGCTTCCACATAGACCCGAGTGCTGCTATCGAGGCTCACTTACAAGAACAATCAGTGCCTCTTTGTTAATGTTGCGTACTAACTCAATGAGAGACTTAGTGCGATTTTTCTCACACCAGAGGGCATGACGCTCGTGTGGGGCTAATCCTCTCTATATTATTAGTAGTTGAGGATTAAGAAAGAGAGAGAGACAGTGAGTGGTCCTACCATCACTCTCTCTCTCACTACGCCCAAGTAAGAAAATCGCGTGATAAGCCCCTAGTGCATTGACTGCCCTCTGGCGTGAAAAATATCGCCATAGGTTGACCATTGGAGATGACTGGCCGTTAGTTGCTCAGTGTGCGGGTGTTAAGGGGGCACCCTGACGGATGAGTTTTTTAAATAAGAAACACGTCCAGATCACCCTTTACAGAGATTGCAACACTCGCTTTGCTCTGGTTTCCTAGAAATCAAACCGTCAAATCGGCGATTCCTCCTTGGCGGAGGTGCTGGAAGTCAAATTATTTCACCCAAAGAGAAGGCGTGTGCCGTCTCTTTTCTAATGGCTGCCAAATCGTTTGCACGAAATTTTCGCAATACAAGCCTTTAACAAAAACAATTGTATACAGTTTATCTAAAGGAGTTTTGCTCACAACAAAGGAAATAGCTCCAATTTGTTTTTTTCTGCACTACAAAAAAAAAAAATGCTTCAACCACAATGAGTGTCCTCCACCCACCCCATCCAAAATGGCTACTCTCTCTGGCATCTCCGCCAAGGAGGAATCGCCGTTTTGACGGTTTAATTTCTAGGAAACCAGAGCAAAGTGAGTGTTCCGATCCTTGAAAAGGCTGTCTTTCTGGTGATCTCGACGTGTTTCTTGCAAAAACTAATCCGTCAGGGTCCACCTTTAAGTATCAGTGTGCATGGCGGCTTTCGTTAGTGGGTGTGTGCTTTTGCGTTCAGACATATCCAGGTATGCATATACAAAGGCATGTGCTAATAGTTAAGTCATTGTGAAATCACCTCTGTCCATTTGATACGGATATAAATTCATAATTATTAGCAATTCAAACCTCTTCACATATATGTAAACATGCACATAGAAATGTATGGAAGTGTGTGTGTGTGTGTGTGTGTGTGTGTGTGTGTGTGTGTGTGTGTGTGTGTGTGTGTGTGTGTGTGTGTGTGCATGTGTGTGTGTGTGTGAGAGAGAGAGAGAGAGAGAGAAAGAGAGAGAGAGAGAGAGAGAGAGAGAGAGAGAGAGAGAGAGAGAGAGAGAGAGAGAGAGAGAGAGAGAGAGAGAGAGAATGCAAATAAAACTACCGATCTTTCTTGAGAGTCATAGCAAAGCTTTCAAAAGTTCAATAAACCAGACTGATTTATAGTTAACTAGCAATCGCCCCGTGGCAGTTAACACTCCCGTGGCAGTTTTAACCCCATGGCAGTTTTAACCCCGTGGCAGCTATCTCCTCCCTACACCTACCCCCTCCCCACATTTACTTGCTCGGGGACTTATCTGCCACTCGGCGACACACTTGTTTGCTATTGTGGCTTTCAACAGACAGCCAGTCTCAAACACACGAAAGTGAAACTTTCGGTTTTACATTTCCAAGAAGAAGGCAGCATTTCACCTTCCAAGAAAATGGATCACAAATGTGTAAGGTCTTTCGAAAATATATATAAGACTAGCAATCGCCCCGTGGCAGTTAATTCCCGTGGCAGTTTTAACCCCATGGCAGTATTGAACAATACTGGAGGCAATGCCCGGAGGCAGTGCTAAACCAGTAAAGTCCCGATTTTTTAATAATACAGATACGTGTAGTGTCATCCCCTTGTAATCTCCACTGCCCCCCCCCCCACCATCCCTCCACCCACCCACCCACCCCCTACCCCACCCATAACCAGCTGGCTGACCTACTCGTCACCCCAGCACGTGTGAACCATGGTCTCATGCCCACAGCAGTCCCCCCCCCCCTTTAATAACAGCACGTTTGGACATATGTCGTTTCGCCTAGTGAGCGAAACTGTAAATTGGTGCATATCGCGCGCATTTATGAACGGATGCTGTTCAAATTTCCTGCCATGCCTTGCCCCGGCCATAGCAAGCCTGACAGCAACATTGAGGTGATTCGGTTAAGAAACGGCGGAGTTATTTGTGAAAAGGTGAAGCGGCGTCTAGCGCGCGCGTTTCTAAACCGATTCGCTTCCAGTTTGGCACATGGATAGTCCCCGGCTCCGGTCATCTTTCTGCCAAATTTGAAGGCAATCGGCCCAGAAACGCTGGAGATACAGGCGCCGAGAGGCCGGCGGATGCGCGTTTCACGCATTTGCGAAACCGCGCAAATGACACGGCCACCTCGGTTGCCGTTGCCATCGCCCCGTTAGGGCTCACAGCAAATTTGAAGCGATTCGGTCAAAAAACGGCGGAGTTATAAGGCCCGTTTCGTGTTTCAGACACACAGACACACATACACACGGACGGACAGTTGGTTTTTTACTATATGATGATGATGAACTAACACACTCTCTCTCTCTCTCTGTCTCTCTCTGTCTCTCTGTCTCTCTCTCTCTCTCTCTCTCTCTCTCTCTCTCTCTCTCTCTCTCTCTCTGTTATGAGGGTGGTGAAGAGAGAGAGAGCGTGAAAGAGAGAGAGAGTAGTACTAACTTCTTCTTCTTCTCCTTCTTCTAAGTTGTTCTTCTTCTTCGGTCTTTCAGGCATGTTCCTGTCCATTATGAACTAGATGCATCCAGACAGGCAGAACGATAGTAGATAACAGCATGCAAAGGGAAAAGGCAGAGTCAAAGAGACTGACAGATTAGAGGTACTTATGAGCACAGAACTTCCAGAAGGTGGGGGAACTATTTGTATGGAAGACCCCCCTCCCAGTATCTCCATGAGGGGGGGGGGGGAGAGTACTACCACCCCCACCCCACCCCCCTACATTTGTAACCAAGCCATACACACAGGCACACGAACGTGAATGAGCTCTCTCTCTCTCTCTCTCTCTCTCTCTCTCTCTCTCTCTCTCTCTCTCTCTCTCTCTCTCTCATTACACTGTCTGTGACAGCTCACCGCCCGCTGTCCCTGGGCCTAGCCGTGAACATAGCGCGATGCTAGTACCATGGTAAAGTGATCTCCGCTCTTCATTTGTGTTGTTGACTGGTCGGTGACTGGTCGGCTGCAGCAGCCAGGGGTGTGTGGAGAAAGTGTTGATTGAAATTAGCTTTTGTTTTTGGGACCGCGCAAATGTAAATCGGGTTATAGCGCGCGTTTATGAACGGATGCTGTTGAACTTTTCCACGACGATAGTCACTATCCCTGGTCACGCATATTCCAAATCTCGAGTCAATGGCGGGTCTGGTTACGCCGCGGTTTGTGAAAACGTGAAGCGACCTGTCGGCGCCCGTATCTCCGGCATTTCTGAATCGATTCGCTTCCGGTTTAGTACACGGATAGTCACCGTCCCCGGTCATCTTCCTTCCAACGTCGAAGGCAATCGGTCCAGAAACACCGGAGATACTGGTGCCGAGAGGCCGGCGGATGCGCGTTTCGCGCATTTGCCGAACCGCGCAAATGACACGGCCGCCTCGGTTGCCGTTGCCATCGCCCCGTTAGGGCTCACAGCAAATTTGAAGCGATTCGGAGTTATAAGGCCCGTTTTGTGTTTCAGACAGACAGACAGACAGACAGACAGACACACGGACACTTGGCTTTTTACTATATGATTAAGAAAAGATAACGAGCGATAGCATGGAAAGAAGAATATCACCAACAACACTTTTATTTTAATAAATGAAATGGCGAATCTCTTATAAATAATGGACATTTCAAGGAAAACAACAAATTAAAGTGTTACTCTATTTGTGTTTGACAGCGTCTTGATTTTGTATGTGTATTTGGGACCTATTTATAACTTAAAGTAATTTGGTACTCTTCGAAATGTTAATTTAAACAAGAAAATGATCCTCACTTCATGGAAATAGACGTTGGCATTATCAATTATTCCATATGATTCTGGATGAGCTACATACATTTATCTATATGGACTCACCAGTTTTTCTTTCATATTGTTGTCTACATTCTTGGTGATATATTTGTATGCGATCATTATTTTGTCATCATCATCATCATATAGTAAAAAGCCAAGTGTCTGTGTGTCTGTCTGTCTGTCTGAAACACAAAACGGGCCTTATAACTCCGCCGTTTTTTGACCGAATTGCTTCAAATTTGCTGTGAGTCCTAACGGGGCAATGGCAATGGCAACCGAGGCGGCCGTGTCATTTGCGCGGTTTGGCAAATGCGCGAAACGCGTATCTGCCGGCCTCTCGGCGCCCGTATCTCTGGCATTGCTTTCACATCTGGCAGGTAGATGACCAGGGACGGGGACGATCGGTGTGCCAAACCGGCAGCGAATCGGTTCATAAACGCGCGCGATATATGCCGCTTCACCTTTTTATGAATAACTCCCCCGTTTCTTAACCGAATCGCTTCAAACCTGCCGTCAAGCTTGCTATGGCCGGGGCACACCTGAAGAGAATCGGGAGAGCGCGTCACTCTCAGAGCAGCGCCAACGGGAAACAGGGCCTTATAACTGCGCCGTTTCTTAACCGAATCGCCTCAAATTTGCTGTACTCAGCATTACCAGTACTTGGCGTTACCGTTACTAGGCGTTACCGTTACTAGGCGTTACCGTTGCTAGGCGTTACCGTTACTAGGCGTTACCGTTACTAGGCGTTACCGTTACTAGGCGTTACCGGTACTCAGACTTGCGCTAGTTTTGTTATAAAGTGCCAATGTAACCTGTGGAGTAATAAAGGGTATTTCTAAAATGCAATCCAAAAAGGTATGGATTGTGTTTTATATTTACTAGCAATCGCCCCGTGGCAGTTAATTCCCGTGGCAGTTTTAACCCCATGGCAGTATTGAACAATACTGGAGGCAATGCCCGGAGGCAGTGCTTAACCAGTAAAGTCCCGATTTTTTAATAATACAGATACGTGTAGTGTCATCCCCTTGTAATCTCCACTGCCCCCCCCCCACACCATCCCTCCGCCCACCCACCCACCCCCTACCCCACCCACCCACCCCCTACCCCACCCATAACCAGCTGGCTGACCTACTCGTCACCCCAGCACGTGTGAACCATGGTCTCATGCCCACAGCAGTCCCCCCCCCCTTTAATAACAGCACGTTTGGACATATGTCGTTTCGCCTAGTGAGCGAAACTGTAAATTGGTGCATATCGCGCGCATTTATGAACGGATGCTGTTCCTGCCATGCTTTGCCCGGGTCATAGCAAGCCTGACAGCAAATTTGAGGCGATTCGGTTACGAAACGGCGGAGTTATTCGTGAAAAGGTGAAGCGGCGTCTAGCGCGCGCGTTTCTGAACCGATTCGCTTCCGGTTTGACACACAGATAGTCACCGTCCCCGGTCATCTACCTGCCAAATTCGAAGGCAATCGGCCCAGAAACGCCGGAGATACGGGCGCCGAGAGGCCGGCGGATGCGCGTTTCGCGCATTTGCGAAACCGCGCAAATGATACGGCCGCCTCGGTTGCCGTTGCCATCGCCCCGTTAGGGCTCACAGCAAATCTGAAGCGATTCGGTCGAAAAACGGCGGAGTTATAAGGCCCGTTTTGTGTTTCACACACACACACACATGGCCGGACAGTTGGCTTTTTACTATATGAATGATTATTATCGTATAGGTATTTGTCTGTCAGTTGGCCTGTCCTGTTTCATCCCTGTCTGTCTGTCTGCTGCCATGCTACAGTGTCTGTCTGCCTCTATCTCTGTCTTCGTTCTCTGCCTCTGTCTATCTATATGTCTCTCTCTCTCTCTCTCTCTCTCTCTCTCTCTCTCTCTCTCTCTCTCTCTCTCTCTCTCTCTCTCTCTCTCTCTCTCTCTCTCATGTTACTCTCTCTTATGTTCTCTCAACCACTCTTTCCTTTCCTTTCCTCAATTCAAACCTCTGTAGTAAATGGCAACAGTACCCCAACCCACCCCACCTATCCCCCCTACTCCACTCCACCCACCTTGTGATCCAGTTGTTGAAGACACTGTATCCGCATTGCGGCATTGCATGTATCCTTACACCCCCACTCCCCCAGTCAGCCAGTGGTGAAGAAAACGACGCCAGTTGTGCAGTCAGTGCAGGTGGTGTTTCTTTGCAAGAGAGAGAGGGAATGGGAAGGGGGGATGGTTCAATCAGGGTTTCTTTGAAAGAGAGGGAGGGAGGGAGAGGGGAGGGTGGTTCTGACAAAGTTGAGCAAGCCTTAGAGACAGATCCGGATCAACGGCTGGTAAACAAACAAAGAGGGAGGGAGAGAGGAGGGTGGTTCTGACAAAGTTGAGCGACGCCTTAGAGACAGATCCGTATCAACGGCTGGTAAACAAACAACTTTGAATGGACCTCGCGTAGTAATCCCAATGACACAAGAAGTCAAAACTAGAGGTGTGGTCAAGGTCATCCAAATAGAGGGAGAATAAACGATCAAAGTTTAATACACACGCACACGCACGACACTTTTCACCCTGCACACACTCAAAATGCAAACAGCAACAATAGCCATAATTCGAATACAAGTTTTGTAAATAATGTTTCATTTATGTGTTGGAATGTAAATGGGCTTATTGGAAAATTAACAGACCCAGATTTTGTTCACTATGTCACATCATTTGATTTTTGTTGTTTATCAGAAACTTTTACTTTCAAGGAATTCGATTTCAGCATATACTTTAATGATTTTGTTGTTCTTCATTCCCCTGCAGTAAAGTTTACGCGCATGGGTAGGCCTTCAGGAGGCGTGGTTCTCTTATTTCGTAAATCGTTATCCAGTTATGTTAAATGTGTTGAAACAAACATTGAAAATATTCTTTGTGTTCATATTTCTGAAACTTTGTTTAATTGTGAAAAAGATGTTATGTTTTTTGGTTTATGCAATCATCCAGTAAATAGTGTCTTCTATCAAGATAAAGATTTTGACTCTACTCTTGAAATGCTCGAAAATTTTCTTGTTACATTGACAGAAAAAAATGAGGATGTTTATTTCATTTTTGATGGTGACTTGAATGCAAGAATTGGTGATTGGTATGCAAGTATATCAACAGACAAAAATGATGAGACAATGGAAGATGAATGTCTGAAGCGCAAATCTGAAGACGGCGTTGTGAATGGTTTGGGCCAAATGTTGATTGAATTTTGTACTGTGTTTGAGATAACGCCCTTGAATGGCTTGTGTGAAAAACATTTTGATGGACACTTTACATTTCATTCTGAGCGTGGCAATAGTGTTATTGATTATTTTCTTTGTTCAATTGATTTGCTACATTGTATTGTAAACAGGCCTACATCTTAATTGAGAACAGAGTGACTGCTTATCTGGTCCAGCTGTTTATCTTGTCAGGATGAGAGCGTGCCAAGGCGTAATCAGTATCTGTTTGGGTGCGATGTAGGTGTTTAGGTTTAAGACGACAATCAGACAATTGAACAAAACAAATGACGGAAACATGTAACAGACAAACGGTAACAGCAATTGACATTTACTTTACACACATGTAACATTTAAACAAAGATGAGTAAGGGAGAATGAGATCATTAAAATCAACCAAACAATTAATTGAGCCCAGTCAAGTTATTACGTTTCATTCTCTTCTTTTCTTTTCTCTTTTATTCCCTTTATAATCTGTCGAGCCACACATAAATCCAATGAACACAATTCACACCAGAATAATCCATTCCAGAATGTCACGTTGAAGTAAAATAAATGTAAACAACCCAAGCTCACAAAACACACATCAGTCGTTCACTTCTCATTGTCTCTACCTGCTTCTTCACGTTAAAAATACAATAATCAAAACTAAACTCTAAGAAAATAACAGCAACCAACTTTGAACTCGAAAAGGGCCCACAAAAATGCTATTTACAAGTTTTAACCTGAGTGATTGAAACGGTTTAATGATGAAGATGTATTTTAATTTGGAGAAATTAAAGTCCAAAATATAGAAGTTTAATAATTTGGAACTGGAGGATCAGTTTGGTCTACAGGGGAAAGTACGAAATTTGAAGAGGGTTTTTATTTAGAACTTTGTTAATAAAATAGTAGATCCTAAGCATTATGGTTGTTTAATAAAGTAACTATGCCGCAGTGGTGACAACTGAGCCAAGGGAGCTATGAAATTTGTTTATAGGCCTACTGATTATCTTTTACTTGACTCAATGCGACACACCTAGTTCTGACCTCTAGTCTAGTTTCTGAAAAGCTCCCCGAACCGGAGATCTGGCTGAGTTTTTATAGTAAATAACCACTGATACGAGAGCAGGGTAGGCTCGACCAATCACAATCGACTAATAATACGTGAGTAGGGTAGGCTCGACCAATAAAAATCGAGCAAGACGAATTCCAACATGGCCAGGCTACTGGGCCTTACTGTTGAGTCTAATAGTGAATGAAATTCCAACTTTGCGAAATTATGTGAAAGTGACAGCGTTCGGGATGCAACTGATTCAATAGAAGGATTATTTGTGCTTGTGTGTGTGGTGTTTACAAGTGAAAAAAATAATATAATTCAAGAAAAATTCAAAGGATTAACAACGTCTCCAGTCAGGAAAAAAATGCTACAACTGGTCTTACAACAAGGTAAGTTCGACTTCCAAATCCCTTTAAATTCACTTTATAGAATCGATAACCATAACTACAATGAAATCGACAATAATGTGTGAACATAACATCTTCCCAATTGTACAACATTCCAGTCAATTTCGGGTAAACGCGGCCTAACAAGTGACACTGTCTAGGGTTAGGCCTTCGTTCTCAAACTAGATCTATCAAACGTTGTAGGGCCTCAGACCAAGAATCAACACAAGATGGTTCCCAAACATTATTGGAACCTTCCCGGGACAATTAACAATATGCCATCTAGTCCAGTCGAGCATTATGATGAGAATAACAATTGGAAAACATAAACAAAGCATGATAATCATGGCTGCCTTGAGCAATCACACATAGGCTAAAACGGAACAAGAGCAATATGGCCGTCGCCATACAAATACCAAGTCACGTAGAAACAGTGTTTTTATGAAAACTGGCTCACAGCCATTAAGTAAACTGATTGGAAAAGTTAGTTTAATGCTTTAGCTGTAATATGGAATAATATTATGTATTTGTATAGGCACAATATTGAGAAAATGGACAATGAATAGGGACGTTGACTTAATATGGAAGCTTGAGCTAAGTACATTTCAAAAATTGTTTAAAAATAAACTGTCTCACTCATAATGATGAAATCAAATGAAAAGCAAACTCTAAGTTATGGATTTTACATTAAGTAAGCCTGAAGTGGCTGAGTGAGCTAGATTTTACATAAAACAGAGGTAAAGTAAACAAACAATATGGCCACCGCCAATAGTCATATTATTATAGCAAGTAACTTAGAACAGTGTTTTTGTGAAAACTGGTCCACAGCCATGAAACAAACTGATTGAAAAAGTTAGTTTAATGATTTAGCTACAATATGGAATAATATTATGTATTTGTACAGGCATGATATTGAGAAAATGGACAATGAATAGAAGGTTGACTTAATATGGAAGCTTGAGCTAAGTACATTTCAAAAATTGTTTAAAAATAAACTGTCTCACTCATAATGATGAAATCAAATGAAAAGTAATCTCTAAGTTATCGATTTGACATTAAATAAGCCTGAAGTGGCTGAGTGAGCTAGATTTTACATAAAATAGAGGTAAAGTAAACAAACAATATGGCCGCCGCTAATAGTCATATTATTATAGCAAGTCACTTAGAACAGTGTTTTTGTGAAAACTGGCTCCACAGCCATTAAACAAACTGATTGAAAAAGTTAGTTTAATGCTTTAGCTACAATATTGAATAATATTATGTATTTGTACAGGCATGATATTGAGAAAATGGACAATGAATAGGGAGGTTGACTTAATATGGAAGCTTGAGCTAAGTACATTTCAAAAATTGTTTAAAAATAAACTGTCTCACTCATAATGATGAAATCAAATGAAAAGTAAACTCTAAGTTATCGATTTGACATTAAGTAAGCCTGAAGTGGCTGAGTGAGCTAGATTTTACATAAAATAGAGGTATAGTAAATAAACAATATGGCCACCGCCAATAGTCATATTATTATAGCAAGTCACTTAGAACAGTGTTTTTGTGAAAACTGGTCCACAGCCATGAAGCAAACTGATTCAAAAAGTTAGTTTAATGCTTTAGCTGCAATATGGAATAATATTATGTATTTGTATAGGCACGATATTGAGAAAATGGGGAAACAATTAAGGTGACAATGGAGCATGGCAACCTAAGCCAGATCAAAACAAGTCACATTTCAACAAGGATTATAAAACGAACTATCCCAAATAAGATAGAAAGATTGACTTAAAAAGTAACTTTAATGCAATGGTTGTAAGATTATATTATGCTTAAATGAATTAGTGGGAGGATTTGGTTATAATAAATGATTTGGGGAACCTTACCAAGCAAGACAGATCTAGATCTAGACTGCAAATACAATAAGACAAGGCTTTGTTAAACAATGAAATAACATAAAATAAAGCCAATAAGGCAGACATGGAACCTGATACAAATTTGTGAGAGGACTCTAGAGAGAGCGGGACAGTTAAGGGTCAGCTGAGATAAAGCCCATCTACATTAAGTGTTTCAGCATAAATGAAAGTACAAAATATAGATCTAAATTAATACTAATTTGTTGGTAAAATATTAATTTAGCAAATAAATCTAGAAGTTTGCTTGTCTCTAAAATCAAGAATGCAGCACTTTATTACCAAAAAAATATTGCGTGATGGTGCTGGTGATAGATCTAGAGAGAGTAAGTGCAGCTTACAGTATGAAGTCTTTCCATGTAGTTACCCGTGTGGAATCACAGCATATGCCTGTTCATGTAGTGGTCAATAGTGTAGAGATAACAGGGAATCAAGAACAAAAAGCACAATATATTCAAAAGATAAGATGGGACCCTAGTAAATTGCATGATTTTATTAATTCTATGACATCAGAAGATACAAGCAAACAACTTGAAGCAGTAACAGAAGAAGTTAGTCATGATGCGGAGTCTAGTTTAACCAAGTTTACACATTTATTGCTAGAAGCCGGAGACTGTATGCGTCAATCTGTGGGTACTGGGGGTGCTGATAAAATCAACAAAAAATGGCATATGCAGAATGTAAGTACCTTAAGCGAGACACAAGACATGCACTGTGTAGATATGCTCGTCTTAAGCGCTCTGTTAATCCAAGATTGTATGAGGAAAGGAAAACAGAATATTACAGCAAAAGATCTTCCTATCAAAGTAGGTTAAAAGAAAAAAGGCAAACATTCAGACAAAATACATATGAAATGTTGCAAAGTAAAAATGATAGCATTAAATTTTGGAAAATTATAAGAAATGCAAGAAGAAAGAAAAGCACTCCACCTCCAATATCAATTAATGCATGGAAAGACCATTTTGAACATATTTTAAGTAATCCAACAGAAACTCAGTCAAAAATTGAAAATTCAGACCAGACACATATTGATGAAGAAATTTATGTTCAAGAACTAGATTCAGATATTACTGAGGAAGAAGTTAAGCTAGCAATTCGTGGACTAAAAACTGGTAAAGCGTCAGGTCTAGATGAAATACCACCCGAGTTTCTAAAAGAAACAGAATCCATAGTATTTCCATTTTTAACAAAGTTATTTAATAAATTGTACAATGAAGGATATTTTCCAGTTGGATGGACCCAGTCAGTTATTATTCCACTTCACAAAACAGGTAATATAGGTAACCCAGGGAATTACAGAGGAATTTCACTACTTAGTATAATTAGCAAGGTGTTTACATCCATCCTAAATAAGCGTTTATATAAATGGGCCGAATTAGAAAATAAAATATGTGAAGAGCAAGCAGGTTTTCGCAAGGGGTATTCCACGATTGATCATATTTATACGCTAATGTCTATGATTAAAAATTCTTTAAACAGTAAGCACAAGAGTAAATTTTATATCGCATTTATCGACTACCAGAAAGCGTTTGACACCGTAGACCGTGATAAACTCTGGTCAGTTCTCCATAAAGTCAAAACCTCTACCAAAATGCTTAATATGCTGAAAGGAATGTATAAATCTGTACAGGCATGTGTAAGAAGTGGGGCAGAGTTATCATAATTCTTTGATTGCCCTGCGGAGGTGAAACAAGGCTGCTTATTATCTCCCTTGATTTTTTCACTATTGATTACAGATGTAGCTGAAGCAGTGACACTTAATGGCAAACATGGTTATCAGTTTTTGCCAGGCCTTAGAGAAATGTTCTTGTTATTGTTTGCCGATGACATATCTCTACTCTCTGTCACACCGTCTGGCCTACAAAATCAAATAAAGAACTTACAAAAAACCTCAGAATTACTTGGTTTGACTATTAATCTACAAAAAACAAAAGTCATGGTTTTCAGAAAGGGTGTTTTTTTGAGCAAATACGAAAAATGGTATTACAGAGGACAAGAAATCGAAGTAGTTAACAGTTACAAATATTTAGGGTTTACTTTGTCAACTAAGCTATCTATGGATGTATCATTAGCAGAATTTGCAGGTAGGGCTAAATGCAAGGTAATTGATATTTTGAAAACTATGTACAGTCTTGGAAGAATTGACATGTTTGTATATTTTTAATTGTTTGACGCTCAAGTCAAGCCAATGTTGTTGTATGCGTCAGAAATTTGGGGTCTGACTCGTTTTACGGTAACAGAAAATGTACACCTTTTTGCTTGTAAACGCTTCCTCAAAGTATACAAAAAAACTTCGAATACCTTAGTCTATGGTGAGCTGGGTAGATACCCACTCTATGTTGATAGCAATGTAAGAGCTTTAAAATACTGGTTCAAGTTACAACGAATGGCTTTGTGTCGACTACCCAGGCAAGCTTACGAAAGAAATTTAAATGATACAGCAATACAGAATTGGGCATATGAAATTTAAAAAAATGTTTAGATTCTTTGGGATTTTCAGAAGTTTGGATGTATGGTGGAGTAGGAGATGAACGTTCCTTTTTAAAAATGCACAGGCAAATAATGGTTGACTGTTTTATGCAAGAATGTGCCGAAAAACTGGAGAACAGTGATCGGTTTTGTGTTTACCGATCATTTAAATCTCTATTAGTACCAGACAAATATTTAAGTGACATCACAATAATTAAATTTAGAGTAGCATCGACAAAAATGCGTCTTGGCATAAATGAACTGAGAGTTAACGAAAGATACTGTGAAATAGAACTTTCAAAAGAATGCCCTTTTTGTGATGATTTAGAAAACGAAATTCACTTTCTTTTGAAATGTCCCATGTATGCCAGATTACGTGAAAAGTATATAGACAAACATTACAAATATAGCTGCATTCATCCATTTAATTTTTTTCTGCAAAACGAGAACAAATACACTACTCACAAAAAGTTAAGGATCACTATGAGAAAACAGGTGCGCAATAAACTCCGTTCGCTCCTGTTATTTTTTTCTCAGTCAAGCCAAATTGTTATGAATTCTTGTTCAGCTGTAAGTGGGCGATGTTGTGTTAGTGGAAACATTGCACGTGATTCTCTATTACTGAGCTTGGCAGCAAAAGAAAAAGCGGAAACTTGCGAAAAAGGACCTTGTTTTGGATCGTTCTGCATGAACACATTGCACAAGCCAGATGGAAAAACCATTATGCACGTGCAAGCACTGCTGTTTATGTGTGAGATGCTGTCTCTTGCTTGGCTTTATAAGAAGACATACCACCAGTATTAGGCCTGATTTGACAATGCCTCCACGACGAAAATTGAGCGAGTTGGATAGGGGACGAGCTGTTGCCACGCTTAACTCCAGCCCATAGGGCAGCACGCCGCGCCTTCTGCAGACGTCACGTGAGGTGGACACGTCAGCAATGGTCCCAGGTCCTGTTCAGTGATGAATCACGCTTCACCCTGAACCACAACGACGGCCGACTGAGGGTCTGGAGGCGCCCAGGGGAACGCTTTATTGACGCCACTGTCCAAGAAAAGGTGGCCTTTGGTGGAGGTTCTGTAATGGTCTGGGGGGCCTTCAGCCTTCACCACAGAACACCCTTGTATCATGTACAGGGTAACCTGACTGGCCTCCGATACTATGGATGAGATCCTTCGACCGCTGGCTGTGCCTACACTGCAGCAGATGGGACTGCCGGCTGTCTACCAGGATGACAACGCTCGCCCCCACAGGGCAAGGGTGGTCAACGACTTCCTGCAGCAGTCTGGAGTCAACAGAATGGAGTGGCCAGCATGCAGTCCCGACCTCAACCCGATTGAGAACCTCTGGGATGAGCTGGATCGCAAAGTGAGGAGCAACCACCCCCCTCCCAGGGATGCCCAGCACCTCTACCAGATGCTGCAGGCTGAGTGGCAGGCGCTTCCACAGAGGATCTTCACCACCCTGGTCAACTCCATGAGGACTCGCTGCGTCGAGTGCCAGAACAGCCATGGCGGATACACGCATTACTGAACTTTTGGGAGCATCAGAATGCCCTGTCTTGTGATTTCAATGACTTTGGGAAATCAAATTTCGATACGTACCCACTTTGATCAAATGTACAGACCAAACGATGCTCGAAATTGAAGGCAATTGTGTATCGTTATCACTAAAGCATTGAATTAAATGTTGGCCAAAATTCAACGCATTGGCTTTCTTATTTGGAAAGTTATGAATTAGTTTGCAAGTGATCCTTAACTTTTTGTGGATAGCTTATATAACAAGAGATGTGGCTATGTTCGTTCACTATACACTTTGTCTAAGAGAAGAATCGATGGAAATTGTTTTTGAGTTATCATCAAGGTGTTACTACTAGCTTGATTGAATGTTGTGCAGTTGATTGTACATGTCCCCATGTGGATAGGCCGGATGCCTCACATTAAAAATCCAGTGTTCCAAGTGTGCTATCTCTCTCTCTCTCTCTCTCTCTCTCTCTCTCTCTCTCTCTCTCTCTCTCTCTCTTATCTCTCTCATTCTCTCTTTATGTTACTCTCAACCACTCTTTCCTTTCCTTCAATTCAAACCTCTGTAGTAAATGGCAACAGTACCCCCCCCCCTCTCTCTCTCTCTCTCAGTCTCTCTCTCTCTCTCTCTCTCTCTCTCTCTCTCTCTCTCTCTCTCTCTCTCTCTCTCTCTCTCTCTCTCTCTCTCTCTCTCTCTCTCTCTCTGCGTCTCTCTCTCTCTTTTATTTTTTCCGTCTGTCTGTCTGTCTGTCTCCCCTCGCTGTGCAGACACAGCGCCCATGTCTCCCCATCCTTTTGCTCTTCTAAGCTGTTTGTACTCACAGTTTTATGAGAACTGGAGTACATTGGGACTGAGAAAGAGGGCTGTGCGTTTCCCTCTTTGTCTGTCTGTATGTGCGTCTGTGTGTAAAACGTGTTCATATTCCATCTCACAGCGCATAAACTACCGAACATATATGAACGAAGCTTGGCAGAGTGGCACACCCTACCCCATTGTTTGACGTGGATTCCTGTTACAACAGTTTTACCAGACGACATGCCATATAAATGTACTTGCAGTTGATTTGGTTTTGAAAACCTTGAATATTGTTGAAGAAGACACACCGATCATTATGAA
>CM065682.1:22920020-22927520 GCA_017654935.2 Phymorhynchus buccinoides
TCGCCCCGTTATTGACCCACGTAAAGGACTTGACCAGAAATATACTGCACCACTAAAGGTCTGTGTTCACGAGATAGTTCTGAAAACCGGACACATACGTACCTTACCCATTATGGCCATATGGCATGAGAACGCAGAAGAAGAAGAAGAAGGAATGTGGCGAACGCAATTTAAGAAGTGGCGGGTAAGCTTAAAGGTCTGTGTACACGTTAACATTATTCACGAGATAGTTCTATTTCCCCATGGCAACACAGTGATAGCCCACTCTATATAACGTGTCACTGTGTTGCCATGGAGAAATAGAACTATCTCGTGAATAATTTTAACGCGTACACAGACCTTAAGCTTACCCACCACTTCTTAAATTGCGTCCGCCATATTCCTTCTTCTTCTTCTTCTTCGTCTTCTTCTTCTTCTTATGCGTTCCATAATGCCAAGGTACGTAATGGGTAAGGTTTTCAGTTTTCACTGGTCTCCCCGCTGCGCACAGCCGACACATTCCGATTTTGGAGGAGCTCAAAGGAGAAACATTATTAGTCCCCGAGCCGAAGGTTCGGGGAGCTATTGTTTTTGTCTGGTCCGTCCGTCCGGTGTCCGTCCGTCCGGCGGCGTGCCTCCGTCCGTCCGGCTATTCGTCCGTTTTTCTCAAAAACTATTCAGTCTATCATCATCAAATTTGGTATACTAGTTTGCCAAGATGCAAGCTATCCACTGATGTATTTAGTTTTACATTAAGGTCAAGGTCGCGCCAGTTACGGGGTTCAAACCCCGAAACACATAATCGCTAATATCTCGCGAAGTTTTGCATCTATTTTAATGCAGTTTTTTTCACAACATTTCTTGATGAATGGTCTATAACACAGTTGTCATGAATTTTCTGTGCGCGCGTGTGCACATGATCGCGCGCGCTCAAATCACGGGTCCGAACCCCAAGGCTATATATTTTAAAAAAACTATTCAGTTACGTGCTGTTTTGATGCGTTTTTATGTAGTTACGTGCTGTTTTGATGCGTTTTTATGTATGTGTACAGCCCACACATTCCGATTTTGGAGTAGCTCGGCGATGCTGCGAGGGGACTTTGCAGCCGCTCGGCGTTGCACTTGTTTGGAAGATTTGTTTTGGGAAAAAAAGAAGGCAGGAGAATGGACCAATAAGTCAGAAAGATAGTAGATTATAGAAAGCAAAGGGAAAACACAGAGTCAAAGAGTGTGTCAGATTAAAGGAAGTTACAAGCACATAGCTTCCAGAAGGTGGGGGAACTATTGTTTACGAAAGACCCCCCGGTATCCCCACGCGGAGCCACCATATTCCAAATCGAATAATTTCTGTCTGTCTGTCTGTCTCTCTCTCTCTCTCTCTGTCTCTCTCTCTCTCTCTCTCTCTCTCTCTCTGTCTCTCTCTCTCTCTCTCTCTCTCTCTCTCTCTCTCTCTCTCTCTCTCTCTCTCTCTCTCTCTCTCTCTCTCTCTCTTATTTGGACCCATCTATCCTGTGTCCTGTTTATTTCACGTTATCCTACTTTTCATTCTTTTCTTTGTGCAACTGAGTGTGCGGGTGCACATGTGTGTGCATATGCTCGCGCGCGCGCGTGTGTGTGTGTGCGCGCGCGCGCGTGTGTGTGTGTGGTGTGTGTGTAAGTATGTATGTATGTATGTGTGTGCGTGCATGTGTGTGTGTGTGTGTGCGTGTGCGCGCATGTGTGTGTGTATGTGCGTGTGTGTATGTATGTGTGTGCGTGCGTGTGAGTGTGTGAGAGAGAGAGAGAGTCCGTGTGAGTCTCTGAGAGAGAGAGAGAGAGAGAGAGAGAGAGAGAGAGAGAGAGAGAGAGAGAGAGAGAGAGAGAGAGACAGACAGACAGACAGACACACAGACAGACAGACACACAGGGAGAGAGACAGAGAGAGAAACAGACAGAGACAGAGACAGAGAGAGCACGAGACAGAGAGAAATAATATGAGAAGTGCTAAAAGACTGAGACAGTTATTACAGATACTTGACACCCCTATAAAAACACACGTAGACTTTTTGTCTCTATCTTAAGCTGTTCCATTGCCTCTTGTAAGGGTTTTCAAATTACACTGGAAATGAAAACAGATCACTATAAGCATCAGTGTGGCGTCACAGAGCCACTCGGGTTTCTTGTCTCCGTCCTTTCAAAGTTTAAAGGGGCACCCTGACGGATGAGGTTTTGCAAGAAACACGTCGAGATCACCAGAAAGACAGCCTTTTCAAGGATCGGAACACTCACTTTGTTCTGGTTTCTTTGAAATTAAACCGTCAAAACGCCGATTCCTCCTTGGCGGAGATGCCGGAGAGTGAAGCCGTTTTGGATGGGGTGGGTGAAGGCCAATCCCATTGTGGTTGAAGCTTTTTCTTTTTTTGTAGTGCAGTAAATGGAGCTATTTTCTTTGTTGTGAGAGAAACTCCTTTAGATAAACTGTATACAATTCAAAACAAATAAATAAAAAAGGCTTGTATTGCGAACATTGCGTGCAAAAGATTTGGTCTAAACTCAGGCGGCTATTAGAAAAGAGACGACACACGCCTTCTCTTTGGGTGAAATAATTTGACTTCCAGCACCTCCGCCAAGGAGGAATCGCCGATTTGACGGTTTGATTTTTAGGAAACCAAGGGTGTTTTCCTGGTGATCTCGACGCGTTTCTTCCAAAAACTCATCCGTCAGGGTCCACCTTTAAAGACCCACCTCACCACGTGTCAAAATCACGAATTTCACGTCTTTTCCCTCTTATAGCTGCTAAGAAATCTTATTTTGACCAGGAGTGACTCCCATACAAATGCCCATAAATTCAAAACGAAAACTCACTTTAAAGAGCAGCCTCCATTTGAAGTTGGGGGAAGTTGTGTGTGGGTCACAGCTATCAAGACAAAAAACAAGGGACTTAATCGTTGCGGGTCAGTGGGTCTTTAAGAGTCATGATTCGGCGCTTTTCGGATTTTTCTCTGAGTTAGCTTCTGTCTGTCTGTGTGTCTACCTGTCTGTCTCTCTGCCTGTCTGTCTGTCTCTCTGTCTCCGTTGGCACGCACAAACACGCATACGTGCACGCAAATGAGAGCTCGAACGCACACACATAATATACATTTATTATACAATCACGCGCACACTACGGACATACGCATACTCACAAATAAAATGAGAACACCATTTCACACACTAGCACATTGTTGTGTATATACAGGATGTATCTCGATAGTCCGACGCACACACGCACACACGCACACGCACGCACACACACGCACACACACACACACACACACACACACACACACACACACACACACACACACACACACACACACCATAATAATGTTTTCTATGTTTTGTGTTCCTGTAAAAAACCCACTAATTCCATATATTTGTTATCGATGTTTGTATTTGTTTTATGAGGGCAGGATGGAAAAAAAACCTTTGTCAGCTTATTCTTTAACCCTCAATAAAGATGATTTTGACTTGACTTGACTTGACTTGACTTGACACACATACACACACACACACACACACACACACACACACACACACACACACACACACACACACACACACACACACACACACACACACACACACACACACACACACACACACACACACACACACACGCGCATGCACTCACTGACATACACAAAGTGCTTGCGCATGCAGAGAGAGAGAGAGAGAGAGAGAGAGAGAGAGAGAGAGAGAGAGAGAGAGAGAGAGAGAGAGAGAGAGAGAGAGAGAGAGAGAGAGAGAGAGAGAGAGAGACGCTTAAGGCGCTTCAGACATTGTTTTATTGACAATGGCACAAATACAGCCTTTATGTCAATGTGGTGAACTGTTTCTTGCAGCGCCGAAGTTAAGGAACATAAATCATGAAACTCAAAAAAGCAATAATAAAAATAAAAACCTACTTATTAAGAAAAGTGAACAAACGGATTAAACATACCAATAATTCAGAAAAAGAATGAGAGACTTAGTGCGATTTTTCTCACACCAGAGGGCATGACGCTCGTGTGGGGCTAATCCTCTCTATATTATTAGTTGGGGATTAAGAAAGAGAGAGAGACAGTGAGTGGTCCAACCATCACTCTCTCTCTCTCTCACTACGCCCAAGTAAGAAAATCGCGTGATAAGCCCCTAGTGCATTGACTGCCCTCTGGCGTGAAAAATATCGCCATAGGCTGACCATTACAATAGCAAGCTGAAACCAGACATGAAAACAAACAAACAAACAAACAAACAAACAACGAAACATTCATATAACATACACAAGATTCTCAAGCTCATATAACACGAGATATGATATAATGAGCACACATTACTTTCATACATCATAAAAAAGCATTCTCTTTTTTCTAACATTAAATGCTTCTGCAACATATTTGGCTAACGAAACAATAGTGTTTTCATTATCAGAAGATAATAAGCTGCACAGATCATGATTGTTAGGAATAAATTTGTTAGAAAGCTGTGATCTCATTCTGATTTCCTTGTAAAATTTTGCAACACAGTGGAATATAAAATGTTCTTCGTTTTTCTTACCCGATAACACCAGTTGTACACATCATACACACACCATTTATCATACTATCTTCGGGGTCAAACCACCTTCTATTTGCTTTTAAACCCAGTGTTCTGTTTCTAAGCCTAGCATATGTATCCCTATGCCATTTATTGGTTACTACCATTAGACATTTTGAGAGAGAGAGAGAGAGAGAGAGAGAGAGAGAGAGAGAGAGAGAGAGAGAGAGAGAGAGAGAGAGAGAGAGAGAGAGAGAGAGAGAGAGAGAGAGAGAGAGAACTTGAAAAACTTGAAAACTTTATTTTTATTTTTCAAGGATAAAGATTTTAGGCTACGCCTAGTCTTCCAATCTGTCCTTGGTACATATACGAACATAGAATACAAACATGGCAAGGCATGATATTACACATACAGAGAGAGAGAGAGAGAGAGAGAGAGAGAGAGAGAGAGAGAGAGAGAGAGAGAGAGAGAGAGAGAGAGAGAGAGAGAGAGAGAGAGAGAGAGAGAGAGAGAGGCAGACGGGCAGACAGACAGACAGGCAGACAGATAGAAAGACATAGACATGCACAAACAGACGGAAAGATAAAGACAGAGAGAGACACAGACATAGAAAGAACCGTAGTCTTAAGCCGGCGTCACACACGCGTAAAAATCATATAAGGATGCTATGCGATGCGAATGGATCACGTGAGTCATGATTCAAGTGAAATGCTTCCGTCTAAAAATAGTTCTGCCATTTTCGCTCACTATACTCAAGTAGACCCAATACATGAATTTCACGTGAATCATGACTCGCATCGTCAAAATCGCATCGCATTCAGATCCGAATCGTATGCGTGTAGCAGTCCTTTTAGACAGAGTACAATCAAAACACAGAGAACAGAATGGTTTTTTTTATGCACGTGAGGATCGAATCAGTCTGAAAATAGCACACCACTGTCAAGTAAACAAATGTCAGCGTTGCCTAATCACGTTCGTCACATAAAAAAAATATATTATCGAGTCAAGACTGAAGAAAGAGACTGGGTCGACATGTGTACTCTTGTCAACCCCGGACACACCCATGTGTTGTTCAATTAGACTCCTGGGAGGCGTTTCACAAGGGCTAACGTTACGTTGAGCTCGCTCAAATCGGCGAAAACGGTCTAAGAAACACCCTTCGTTTGCCGATAGTTCGCGTGGCGTTTTGTTCTTGCCAAACACCGAGCAAGCGGCGAACTATCCGGAACTAGTAGGGGGTGAATACGTTTCTTGTTGTTGATTGGTCCATTAATTTGTTTGAAATAAGAACACATTTTGACTAATCAGACAAGAGCTTGTAATATTCTTCCGCAAACGTTTTCTAAAGTGTTTCTTAGGCCCCCGTTTGGCATAAGCGTAAGCGTTATTCGCGCGGCGACCGTTATCTAGAGAAACTCAACCCTGTCTTCAAGGCTGTTTGGGGATGACGCATCGCGACGCCTGTCTGAAAGGGCCAGCCACACAACGTACGATGCGATGCGATTGCAATGCGATTTGACATTTGTGAGGCATGATCCATGTCAGATTCAACGGTCTAAATTCCCCCGTAGGACTTCCACCTCGTCGTGGTGGGGGAGCTTTAAGCTAAGACTAGTAGCCCCTCATCCCCATTTTTTTCATTCTCTCCATCCTCATTTACAATTTATGACATGCCAGGTGTGTTTTTTAATTTATTTTATTGTTCACTGGCTTTCACGCGTGAGACCTTACGCACTTGAGTGGGCACATGTTGCCCATTCTGCAGTGCATATTTGCCTATATATGGCCTTTTTTATATTTTTGTTTTTACTAGGATGTATTTGTTATCCTTTTTTTTTACTGTTTTTAAACAAAAACATGGATCCAATAAGTAGAGTAGAGTGGCTCAACGTTTCCAGCACTGTGTGAAATTATGAGCTATAGGGTACAATGATGAAGATGCCATGTCGTGAAATGTGCTGTTTTTGTGTGTGTGTGTGTGTTGTTTTCAGGTTTTTGGACGTTGTTAAGAATCAATGATGTGGGTGTTTTTTTTATACGTGGTCGATTTTTACGCGGTGACAGTCCTGAGATTACCGTAGCTGTTGACGGGACTATAACAGACTAACTAACTAACTAACTAACTAACCAACTAGCTAACTAACTAACTAACTAACTAACCAACTAACTAACCAACTAACTAACTAACTAACTAACTAACTGTCTAAATGAATCTGATGAAATCCTACTAGTTTTGTGCACTATATTTGTAGTCCCTAGGCCCTGTACACGAATCTGATGAAATATGAATATTTTTGTATCAGACATTTGATTTGAGCCATGTATTGGGGTCAACGTGAACGTAGTGAGCAAAGATTCCAGAATAATTGTTTAGACGGAAGTATTTCACGTGATTCATGACACACAGACATCGTCACAATCGGATCGCAATCGCATCGTATCGTATGTAGTGTGGCTGGACCTTACGTGTAGATCGCATCAGATACCAACCAATCCCCCCACGGTAATAAATGTAAAGGGTTAAACAATAGTTTGGAAAGGTCGCTGTAGCTGTACGTATTAGGTTTTCTTCATAAAATGCCACGTAACTGTTAAATGACATTTTCTTATTCCAATTAACAGTTAACTGACTTTTCTTTTTGCTGGCAGCAGAAATGGTTTATACGAATAAAAAAAAAAGTTTAGTAGTTAACTGGTATATATTATCGTGTGCATGCGTCATAGATCACCGATGTGCGGACCGAGAGACAGACAGGCAGGTTGGAAGTATGTGCCTCAAATTTGATAATATACCAGTTAACTACTTAACAGGCTTTTCTTATTCCAATAAGCAATTTCTGCTTCCGGCAAAAGAAAAGTCAGTTAACTGTTAATTGGAATAAGAAATTTAACAGTCAAGTGGCATGCTATCAAGTTAACCAACTCATTAACTTTTTTTGTTAACACGAAATCCCATTGAATACTGCAGATCAGCGATTTGTCCA
>CM065682.1:22935020-22940020 GCA_017654935.2 Phymorhynchus buccinoides
TGATTATATGCAACTAGCGCAACGCCCCGTACCGGTAACGCCTAGTACCGGTAACGCCTTGTACAGGTAACGCCAAGTACCGGTACCGCTGAGTACCGGTTTCGCCAGGTCCGCAAAATATTATATTTTTACTTTTGTGGCTGAAAATACAATTTTTGGACCCCTACCACTTTCAAGGCTTACCGATCTCCATAACCTTGACCTTGACCTTGATCGGTATGCAATCATCAGAACAACCATAAGCCAAAGTACCTACATGCCAAGTTTGAAATCCCTAAGACCAACGGTGTGGACGTTATAGCCCCTTAAAGATTTTCGGTTTTCAAGGTCATGCACCAAGGTGAAGGTCATGACGGCGATAATTTATGCGCGGATGCCTTCTCTCATGGTGACACGCCACCACACAAAATTGGAAACGATTCGGTAAAGCAGTTCGGGAGATATGCGTGGGACAGTAAAACCCAATGATTAGATCCCTACCACTTTCAAGGCATACCGATCTCCCTGACCTTGACCTTGACCTGCATTGGTGCGCCATCATCAGAACGGCCATAAGCGAAAGTACATCCATGCTAAGTTTCAAGACTCTAGGACCTGCGGTGTGGAAGTTATGGCCCCTTAACCATTTTCGGTTTTGAAGGTCATACACCAACGTCAAGGTCAGCACAGCAAAACGTTTTGCACAGATGCCTTTCTCTCATGGGGACACACTACCACACAAAATGTGAAGCAATTTGGTCAAGCGGTTCGGGAGATCCTTGGGACAGACAGAAAAGAACAAACCAACAAACAAAAAAAGGAAACAAACCCGAACAGCTGGGATTTACTAACCGCAAGTGCGTGTGGAGCTGCGTGTGGTCCCCCCTCCCCACGACCCCTTCCAAAAAGTAAGGGCGGCATGACCTTCCGAGGGTGCCAAGGATGCTTGATGCCAAATTTGGTGTTGATCGGTTGAGAACTGTGGCCCCCTCCAGCCCACCCCCCTGAACACCCCCCCACACACACCTGACACCCGACCATCCATCACCCCCCCCCCCCCCTCCAGCCCCCCCCTCCCCCCAGCCCCCCTCATCCCCTCCCTCCTCCCCTCAACCCCCTCCCCCCCATCCCCCTCCCATTCCCCCCCCTCCCCCCCCCCATCCCCCCCCCCCCCCCCCCCCACGCTCACAGCTGACACGCACTTGCCGTTAGTAAATCCGAGCTGCGTGTGGCCCCCCCCCTCCCCACGACCCCTTGGCGGAGGTTTCAGAAAAGTAAGGACGGCATGACCTTCGGAGGGTGCCAAGGATGCTTGATACCAAATTTGGTGTCGATCGGTTGAGAACTGTGGCCGTAATCCGAGCTGCGTGTGGTCCCCCCCCTCCCCACGACCCCTTGGCGGAGGTATCCGAAAAGTAAGGACGGCATGACCTTCGGAGGGTGCCAAGGATGCTTGATGCCAAATTTGGTGTCGATCGGTTGAGAACTGTGGCCGTGCATAAGGGACACACAGACAGACAGACAGACAGATTTCGAAAAGATATATAAGATGTATTCTCTAATGTATTCATTTTCATATAGATGTATGGTGAGGATACGTGAGCCAGTCTGTTAGAAATGTTTGTACGAATGGTGAGTGAAAAGCGCATTGTGTTGCTTAGCAAGATTGTGCACTATATAAGCATTATTAATTATTAGTCCGTCACCAAGACGGACTATTGCGATCGTCTGGTTTGTCTGTTATTTTTTATTTTTTTTATTTTTTTAATTTTTTTTATTTTTTATTTTTTTCTGTCTGTCCCAAGGATATCTCCCGAACCGCTGGACCGAATCGCGTCAAATTTTGTGTGAAGGTGTGCCTCCTTAATAGGAAGAGATCGGCGCAAACCATTTTGCCGTCGTGACCTTGACCATGACGTACGACCTTGAAAACCGAAAATCTATTTTTAGCCATATCTCGGGCACCGATCAACATAGGATATTGAAACTTGGTATGAAGGTGGTTTGGCTTATGCCCGTTCTGATGAGGGCATACCGATCAAGGTCAAGGTCAAGGTCAAAAAGATCGCTGGAGCCTGAAAATCGGAGGGTCATTTTTTTCTCCTTCTGTCTGTCCCAAGGATATCTTTCGAACGGGTTGACAGAATCACGTCAAATGTTGTGTGCAGGTGTGTCACCATGAGAGGAAGGCATCCGCGCAAACCATTTTGACCTTGGCGTACGACCTTGAAAACCGAAAATCTTTCAGGGGCCATAACTCCCACACCGTTAGGGTTAGAGTCTTCAAATTTGGCATGAAGGTACTTTGGCTTATGCCCGTTCTGATGGTGGCATACCGATCAAGGTCAAGGTCACGGACCGGGCGATCAGTAGGCCTTGAAAGTGGTAGGGGTCTACACATTGGGTTTTAAGCCATATTGTCCACATTGGTACTTGACAGAAGCGCTTCAGATTGTGTGTGGTACTGTATACCCTAGAGAAGAAAACATCCGAGCATAAATTATCACCATGCTGACCTTGACCTTGAAGTGTGACCTTGAAAACCGAAATTTCCTTCTTTGCGCTATATGTTTCTTCTTCAAGCTGTATCTCGTGAACTAGAAGACAGAATCCCTTCCAATTTTGTGTCAGGATGTGACACTCTACGGGGTGTCGCAAGTGCGTGGCATTGCTGGTGACGGACATGTCTGCCGCTCAGCGACGCCCTTGTTATTATTATTATTATTATTATTATTATTTAATCTTAGACTCACAATTAGAAAAGGAATTACAAAAAATGATTATGTCTTAAAAAAAAGAAAGAATAATGATTATAAACAGGGAAAACCGTAATTGACAATTTTCAGCTATCCAAACCTGCCTGTAGCCATGAGCAAGATGAAGATATTGCAGGGCGGCCTTCCTACTGTGAGCTGAAAAGGTTTTATTCTTTAGTGTCTTTGTAATTAGCTTTGATCCTCACGCGTGCTTAATTACACGAATGATTGCCGCGGTGTTCCTTTTGGTTTTTGCTTTCTGGGCCAAGTAATTGGACAAGTGTAGGCTATTCCTAGCCTGATCCAACTCGGTTTAAATGAAGAGGGAATTTTTTTCCCCGTTTGTGCGATCCCACCCCCGCCCCCTTCCACTCCCCTGTCATAAAAAAAAGAAAAAGAACAAGTGCAACGCCAAGCGGCTGCAAAGTCCGCTCGCAGCATCGCCGAGCTACTCCGAAATCGGAATGTGTCGGCTGTACACACAGCGGGGAGACCATTGAGAACTGAAAACAAGACGCACGCACGGACGGATGGACGGCCGGAAAGAAGTGGGACATATCGGGCCTGTGACACAAAGGGCATCAAAACAGCACGTAACTGAATAGGTTTTTTATATATAGCCTTGGGGTTCGGACCCGTGATTTGAGCGCGCGCGATCATGCGCACACGAGCGCACAGAAAAATTCATGACAACTGTGTTATAGACCATTCATCAAGAAATGTGAAAAAAACTGCATTGAAATACATGCAAAACTTTGCGAGATATTAGCGATTATGTGTTTTGGGGTTTGAACCCCGTAACTGGCGCGACCTTGACCTTAATGTAAAACTAAATACATCAGTGGATAGCTTGCATCTTGGCAAACTAGTATACCAAATTTGATGATGATAGACTGAATAGTTTTTGAGAAAAACGGACGAATAGCCGGACGGACGGACGGACGCCGGACAGACGGACGCCGGACGGACGGACCAGACAGAAACAATAGTTCCAGAACCTTCGGCTCGGAGACTAAAAAGAAAGATTATGGGATTGTCCCATCTCTTGTTTTATTTCGTTACCATTAAAAGTAGGCCTACTAAAGTGAAGTTTGGCAGTTTGGCATGGGAAGATCGGGGTGAGCGAGAAGGAATGTATGTGTGGAGAGCAGTGGAGAGGTAGGATGGAAGGGTATGTTCACATGGGTACATCAACCGTGAACGCGAACAACATTAATGACCAAACAAGCGCGGATTCGCAATCATTTGTGGCGTGCGACAATTGTGCCACAAACGTGCGACAATTTTGGACCGACCGACAGACCGACAAAGTGAGTTATAGGTTTGTGGCTTGTGCCACAAACAAAAATGATGCATAGAAAGACCAAATGAGCTTAGTCGACAGCAGGAGACAAACATGTTAAAGGTGGATCCTGACGGATGAGTTTTTGCAAGAAACACGTCGAGATCACCAGAAAGACAGCCTTTTCAAGGATCGGATCACTCACTTTGCTCTGGTTTCCTAGAAATTAAGCCGTCAAAACGGCGAAAATGGCGGAGATGCCGGAGAGAGTAGCCATTTTGGATGGGGTGGGTGAAGGTCACTCATTGTGGTTGAAACGTTTTCTTTTTTTGTAGTGCAGTAAAAAAACCAATTGGAACTGTTTCCTTTGTTGTGAGCGAACTCCCTTAGATAATCTGTATAAAATTTGAACTACACTGGTCAAAATGTGCTAAAGATAGACTTTTATTGCTAAAATGTGGTGTAATTGTAAGCAATAAAAAATATATGACCGGAAAGAGCAATCATCCGTGAACACAAGCACACTCAAATTTGTTTTATCCAACTTCCTGTTCACGTGCATCACGTGATTTTCGCATGCCACCCACAAAAAGAATCATTTAGCTGAAATGGAGTGAAAATATAAAAGTGAGTAGAATTGTCAGAATCATATCTTGCTCACATCGTAAACGTAGTACAGGAGACAAAGTTTGCAGCAGCAGCAGCAGCAGTAGTAGGCTAGTAGTAGTCGTAGTCGTAGTAGTAGTAGTAGTAGTAGTAGTTTGTTTTTTGTTTAAAAAAAAAAATAATTCGAACAATGGCATCTCCCTGTGTAATCTTGATGATGATATCACCGAAAGCCTTTTTCCCCCCCCCCCCCCCCCCCCAGCAGAACGGTTAGTTTAGAGACCTAGTACGTCACGTGTCAAAATCACTGTTTTCACGTGTTTTCCCTCTTATAGCTGGTAAGAAATCTTATTTTGACCAAGTGTTGCTCCCATACA
>CM065682.1:22947520-22952520 GCA_017654935.2 Phymorhynchus buccinoides
GCAGTCACGTGACATGTGACATGTTTTAACATTGATTTTTGTCTTCGATTTTACAGCCAAGAAAGGCTGAACTATCATGCTCACATGAAATGAAACTTATGGTCTGGTTATTAAACCCATGGTGATATTGCAAAGTCAGTATCCCCTACTTTTTGTGAGCAGTATGCAGTTAACTCGAAGAAATACAATACCACTCACGATTCAGCTTCAAGATAATCAATGCGTTGAAGGATATTTTGAGCCAGGGCTATATTAAGTCCACGTACACACGTATAAGTCAAAGTTGTGTGTGTGTGTGTGTGTGTGTGTGTGTGTGTGTGTGTGTGTGTGTGTGTGTGTGTGTGTGTGTGTGTGTGTGTGTTTGGCGTGTGCAGATGCGTTCTATATCTGTTTCTGTGTCTGTATGCTTACGTGGGCCTGTATCTTGTCAGATGGTCTGGGACTGTAGGTTCTTTTGTGCTATGTCTATGGGATTGTAACTATATTCCCTCTCTCTGTCTCTGCCTCTGTATGTCCGTCTGTCTATATCCGTCTCTCTGTCTCTCTGTCTCTCTCTCTCTCTATGTATGTGTGTGTATGCAAAAATAACGATTATCGTTTGTACGTGTCCACTGTTAGTGTTGCGTGAGGATGAATATTACACCGGAGATACATCCTTGAAGGCAAAACCGACACAACCAAATGATGTCAATTTTTGTACCCCTAAGGAAATCATCGTTGCTCTTTTCTTCTTCTCCTAGATCTGTAAGAACTGGGATATTGTGCAACCCAACACGAAGAATTTTGGTTTGTTTTCAAGTGAAAGGATAAAAACGCAACAACACAGAAAAACTAACATTGATTTTTCCACAACTGTGCAATTTATGTTGTTGTTTTTCTCCTAGAGGAAAATGGGATTTTTACTAAATATTTTGTTATTATAAAGGTGGACCCTGACGGATGAGTTTTTGCCAGAAACACGTCGATATCACCAGGAAAACACCATTTACAGAGATCGCAACACTCACTTTGCTCTGGTTTCCTAGAAATCAAACCGTCAAATCGACGATTCCTCCTTGGCGGAGGTGCTGGAAGTCAAATTATTTTACTGAAAGAGAAGACGTGCGTCGTCTCTTTTGTAATGGCCGCCTGAGTTTAGACCAAATTGTTTGCACGAAATTTTCGCAATACAAGTCTTTTTATTTTTTTAATTCTTTTAAGTGTATGCAGTTTATCTAAATGAGTTTCGTTCACAACAAAGGAAATAGCTTCATTGTTTTTCTTTACTGCACTACAAAAAAAAAAAAAAGCTTCAACCACAATGGGATTATCCTCCACCCACCCCATCCAAAATGGCTTCTCTCTCCGGCATCTCCGCCAAGGAGGAATCGCCGTTTTGACAGTTTAATTTCTAGGAAACCAGAGCAAAGTGAGTGTTCCGATCCCTGAAAAGGCTGTCTTTCTGGTGATCGCGATGTGTTTCTTGCAAAATGTCATCCGTCAGGGTCCACCTTTAAGTCTCACATTGAAATAAACCTTGATGTTGTTCCATGGTTGAAACGCTTCATCAAAGTGCTACAAAATAATAAATTATGAAAAAAGGATTTTAGGATCTATGGGATTAACCCATCCCACCCCCCCACCCACCCCGCCCCCACCCCTCTTTTCTTCTCCTCCTAGACCTGTAAGAACTGGGATATTGTGCAAACCAACCCGAAGATTTGTGTGTGTTTTCAAGTGAAAGGATAAAAACGTTAACAACACCGAAAAACTAAAGTTGATGTTTTCCAAACTGTGCAATTTTGTTTTTCTCCCGTGGGAAATGGGATTTTTTTAAAACCAAAAACATTTATTTAATTTAAGCCTCACATTGAAACAAACCTTGATGTTGTTCCATGGTTGAACGCTATTCATGAAAGTGCCCCAAAAAAATTAATTATAAAAAAAGGATGTTAGGATTTATGGGATTAAAGCCCCCCCCCCCCCTCCCCCTCTTTTCTTCTTTTCCTCGATCTGTAAAGAAACTGGGATATTGTGCAACCCAACCCGAAGATGTGTGTGTGTTTTCAAGTGAAAGGATAAAAACGTAACAACACAGACAAACTAAAGGTGATTTTTCCCCAACTGTGCAGTTTATGGTTTTTTTTCCCCAGGGGAAAATCGGATTATTACAAATTATAAAACAAAAATTAAGTCTCACATTGAAATACATCTTGATATGTTGTTCCATGGTTAAACTGCTTCATCAAAGTGCACAAAATAATTCATTATGATTTTTTTTATAGGATTTATGGGATTAAGCCCCCCTTTAAAGAAGCCCCCCCCCTCCCCCCCTCCCCCCCTCCCCCCCCCCTCCCTCTCTCTCTCTTTTTGATAGCTGAAGTTCCCGGCTACAATTTATAAATGTTACATGAAATAGGCCTACATTGCCGGGAAGAGATCTGTCACTCAGATCAATCTTTTTTTTGCACTGCCCTTACAATTCGGCTACAGGGAATATTCTTATGCACTTGCCGCCTTCTTCTTTCTTCTTCTTCTTCTTCTTCTTCTTCTTCTTCTTCTTCTTCTTCTTCTTCTTCTTCTTCTTCTTCTCCTTTCTTCTCCTTCTTCTTCTTCTCCTTCTTCTTCTTCTTCTTCTTCTTCTTCTTCTTCTTCTTCTTCTTCTTCTTCTTCTTCTTCTTCTTCTTCTTCTTCTTCTTCTTCTTCTCCTTCTTCTTCTTCTTTCTTCTTCTTCTTCTTCTTCTTCTTCTTCTTCTTCTTCTTCTTCTTCTTCTTCTTCTTCTTCTTCTTCTTCTTCTTCTTCTTCTTCTTCTTCTTCTTCTTCTTCTTCTTCTTCTTCTTCTTCTTCTTCTTCTTCTTTTCCTCTCCCTTAGTTGCCAAAGGCTTTTAAAGTGCCAAGTCATGCACAAATAGAATTTCCTAGTAAGGTCTCATGAGGAAGAAACAATCAAGAAAGAAATCTACAAGCAACTCGATCTTCGTGGGTTCGTTTTTGTTTGTTTGTTTGTGTGTGTGCATACTCTCTGTGTGGGTTATTATTTTTTTTTTTTACCTGCAGGCCTATATCTAACTTCCTGTTTCTGTCTGTCTGATTGTCTTTGTTTTACTCTCTCTCTCTCTCTCTCTCTCTCTCTCTCTCTCTCTCTCTCTCTCTCTCTCTCTCTCTCTCTCTCTCTCTCTCTCTCTCTCTCTCTCTCTCTCTCTCTCTCTCTCTCTCTCTCTCTGTGCCTGTGCGCGCGCGCGCGCGTGTGTGTGAAATACTATGTCTGTTAGTGTGTCTTCCTGATGTTCTGTCTGTCTGTCTGTCTGTCTGTCTGTCTGTCTGTCTCTCTCTCTCTCTCTCTCTCTCTCTCTCTCTCTCTCTCTCTCTCTCTCTCTCTCTCTCTCTCTCTCTCTCTCTCTCCCCCTCCCCCTCTCTCTCTCTCTGTGGGATCATGCTTCATGGCTGTCCGAAGTGCGTGCTAGACCTATACCTAATGTTTTCGTTTTGAAAATGGCTTTGATTTAATAGCAGATGGCAGCAGAATAGAAACAAGAAGAAGCTGAAACGATGTGGCAGAAGATTTAAGAACAATAAGATAATTACAAACTGAAAGGAAGAAATAAAAACAAAAATGAAGTACAAAATAAGCTTTGCCCCCCTCCCTCCTCCCCTCCCCCCCCTCCCCCCCTCCCCCAGCTTGTACGATACATTCTTCACAGCCTATCGGTTACTGATGACGTCCAATTTCCCGTGCTGTGTGTGTGTGTGAGTGCGTGTGTGTGTGCGTGTGTGTGTTTGTGCAACATACAAGAGTGCATGTATGTATCTGTGTGCGCGCGTACCAGCGTGCCATCCTGCGTTTTCGTGTGCTGTCCTATTATGTAAGTAAGTAATAGTACATTTATATAGCGCTTTACCTCAAATGAGCCCAACGCGCTTTACAATCAATTCTTCATCAACAAGTAGATAACAAAAATAATATTTAACTTAAAATGTTTTTAAGGACAAACCAGCAACAACGCATATACAAAGCAACTCTCTCTCTCTCTCTCTCTCTCTCTCTCTCTCTCTCTCTCTCTCTCTCTCTCTCTCTCTCTCTCTCTCTCTCTCTCTCTCTCTCTCTCTCTCTCTCTCTCTCTCTCTCTCTCTCTCTCTCTCTCTCTCTCTCTCTCTCTCTCTCTCTCTCTCTCTCTCTCTCTCTCTCTCTCTCTCTCTCTCTCTCTCTCTCTCTCTCTCTGTAGGACTGCGCATTGTGTTTGCATACTTATATTTCATCAAGAAGAATCTGTATGCAGATGAGAGCTAGCCTGTTGACAGGGAAATAAAGGGAACATATGTATGTATATAGATGGAGACACATGCTAGGTCAAGTATGATCTAACGGGGGAGGGCTAAGATTGGACGACGAAAAGGGCAAAGGATAGAGGGGGTATGTTTGGGCAGGAGAAAGTGACCTGTTGCGAAGATGACATGCAAATTAACGGCGAGGAGGAAGGAAAGGAATATGCCGCTTGAAGGACGTTTCGCCAATATTGATGTTTCTCGGGGCAATCTATACAACCTTTGAAAATCACCACAGCCTTCTACATCCCTTGCATATTCCAAGAAATGGAACACAGTATACTATGTACATGACGTTGATAAGTTAATAGGGGAAGACGGGGTAAAAAGCGCATGGGCGGGTAAGAAGCCCACCCCAATTATCTCATGAAATAAAGAAAATTTCAGTCAAATTTGCTGGGCAAAATGAGACTGAAATTTGCTTCATTTCATGAGATAATTGGGGTGGGCTTCTTACCCGCCCATGCGCTTTTTACCCCGTCTTCCCTATAAGATTTTGCCCATAGCTGTCCATAGTAACGTGGGAATTCCAGCTTGGACAAATAAACTGAAAACGAGGAGAGGGTTGGTATGGTCCACGATCAAGAGTGCTGAACATTTAGATCAGTTGCTGTAGCCCTTGCACAGATTCCTCGAATTATTAACCCCTTGACTGCCGTATAACTTATCACGTACCTCTTCATGACGTCATCAGATG
>CM065682.1:22985020-22987520 GCA_017654935.2 Phymorhynchus buccinoides
TGTATGAAGGTAATGCTGGTGTTAGTTTGCTATGGTAAAGTATGATGTGTGAAGGTAATGCTGGTGTTAATTTGCTATAGTAAAGTATGATGTGTGAAGGTAATGTTGGTGTTAGTTTGTTATAGTAAAGTATGATGTGTGAAGGTAATGCTGGTGTTAATTTGTTATAGTAAAGTATGATGTGTGAAGGTAATGTTGGTGTTAGTTTGTTATAGTAAAGTATCATTTGTGAAGGTAATGTTGGTGTTAGTTTGTTATAGTAAAGTATGATGTGTGAAGGTAATGTTGGTGTTAGTTTGTTATAGTAAAGTATGATGTGTGAAGGTAATGTTGGTGTTAGTTTGTTATAGTAAAGTATGATGTGTGAAGGTAATGGTGTTAGTTTGTTATAGTAAAGTATGATGTGTGAAGGTTGTTGGTGTTAGTTTGTTATATAAAGTATGATGTGTGAAGGTAATGTTGGTGTTAGTTTGCTATTGTAAAGTATGATGTGTGTTATTGGTGTTAGTTTGCTATAGTAAAGTATGATGTGTGAAGGTAATGTTGGTGTTAGTTTGCTATTGTAAAGTATGATGTGTGAAGGTAATGTTGGTGTTAGTTTGTTATAGTAAAGTATGATGTGTGAAGGTAATGTTGGTGTTAGTTTGTTATAGTAAAGTATGATGTGTGAAGGTAATGTTGGTGTTAGTTTGCTATAGTAAAGTATGATGTGTGAAGGTAATGTTGGTGTTAGTTTGTTATGTAAAGTATGATGTGTGAAGGTAATGTTGGTGTTAGTTTGTTATAGTAAAGTATGATGTGTGAAGGTAATGTTGGTGTTAGTTTGTTATAGTAAAGTATGATGTGTGAAGGTAATGTTGGTGTTAGTTTGTTATAGTAAAGTATGATGTGTGAAGGTAATGTTGGTGTTAGTTTGTTATTGTAAAGTATGATGTGTGAAGGTAATGCTGGTGTTAATTTGCTATAGTAAAGTATGATGTGTGAAAGTAATGTTGGTGTTAGTTTGCTATAGTAAAGTATGATGTGTGAAGGTAATGTTGGTGTTAGTTTGTTATAGTAAAGTATGACATGTGAAGGTAATGTTGGTGTTAGTTTGTTATAGTAAAGTATGATGTGTGAAGGTAATGTTGGTGTTAGTTTGTTATAGTAAAGTATGATGTGTGAAGGTAATGTTGGTGTTAGTTTGTTATAGTAAAGTATGATGTGTGAAGGTAATGCTGGTGTTAGTTTGTTATAGTAAAGTATGATGTGTGAAGGTAATGTTGGTGTTAGTTTGTTATAGTAAAGTATGACATGTGAAGGTAATGTTGGTGTTAGTTTGTTATAGTAAAGCATGATGTGTGAAGGTAATGCTGGTGTTAATTTGCTATAGTAAAGTATGATGTGTGAAGGTAATGTTGGTGTTAGTTTGCTATAGTAAAGTATGATGTGTGGAGAAACAAAAGAAACAAAAGAGCAATCCATCCCAAATCCACATTTAGCCCGACCTGGGCACTGCGGGCTGTACTATCTCCTTCTGAGTTCTTTCCTCGGTGTGTCTATATAGGATAAAAGAGTTTTTCAGCATGGTCAGTCATCAAGCCATCTATAGTAGTTCCAGTCTTTGAGCCAATTTCCCACCTCGCTGCTTTCTGCCTGAGTTTCTCTCTGTGTGTCTTTCTGACTGTCTGTCGGTCTCTCTGTGTCTCTCTGTCTGTCTGTCTGTCTGTCTGTCTGTCTGTCTGTCTGTCTGTCTCTCCCCCTCTCCTTCTCTCTCTGTCTCTCCTCTGTCTCTCTCTCTCTCCTCTATCTCGGTCTTCCCGCGCCTCTCTCCCGTCTCTCTCTCTCTCTCTCTCTCTCTCTCTCTCTCTCGCCCTCTCTCTCTCTCTCTCTCTCTCTCTCTGTATGTCTCTCTCTCTTACACTCTTGTTGTATTTGTTACTAATTTTCATATTTGATGACTACCCTACCCCGCTGTCCCCTTTGTCATGGGCAGATGGTCCAGGTCAGTAAAACACTGTTCATTGTTCTCTCTTACACTCTCAGGGCTGATTGTCAAACAAAGCTTTGTAATGCTTATCTCATTTCCCCTCCATACGTAAATACAATCTGCCCCTCGTCTCCTCTCTCTCTCTCTCTCTCCTCTCTCTCTCTCGAAGACCGTCCATCTCCTCTCTCGTCTCTCTCTCTCTCTCTCTCTCTCTCTCTCTCTCTAGAGTCTCTGCTCTCTCCTCTCTCTCTCTCTCTCTCTCTCTCTCTCTCTCTCTCCAGTCTCTCTCTCTCTCTCTCTCTCTCTCCTCATTCCGTCTCTCTCTCTCTCTCTCTGCCTCTCTCTCTCTCTCTCTATGTGTGGTCTCTCTCTCTCTGTCCGTATCTCTCTCTCTCTCTCTCTCTCTCTCTCTCTCTCTCTCTCTCTCTCTCTCTCTCTCTCTCTCTCTCTCTCTCTGTCTCTCTGTCTCTGTCTCTCTGTCACTGGTCTCTCTCTATGTGTCTCTCTCTCTCTCTCTCTGTCCGTCCTCTC
>CM065682.1:22992520-22997520 GCA_017654935.2 Phymorhynchus buccinoides
TCTTTATCTGAATCACTTCTTCTCTATCCCTGGAAGGAGGTTATAATTGAAGAACAACACACACACAGACACACACACACCACATACACAGTTTTTTTCCACACCAGTTCACGTCACGCACACAGTTTCTCACATCACACACACACACACTACACACACACTCACTCACACACGCACACTCACTCACTCCACACACACCACAACGCAACACGTCATCACGCACACACACACACACACACACACACACACTCAAACAACACACACATCACCACTCTCACACACACAACCACTAACCACCAACACACACCACTCTGCACACCTACACAACACACACACACACACACTCACACACACACCACTTCAACAAACACACACACTCGCTCGCATCCACACACACACCAACACACTCACACACACACACACACACACACACTCACACACACACACACGCCACCACAAGCACACACACACGACCACACACACCTCACACGCACACACCCACACACCACACACACACACACCACTCTCACACACCACTCACACACTGATCACCACACACACACACACACACAACCAACTCACACACAACACACACACACACACCACACACACACACACAACACACACACACTCTCACACCTACACCACATCACAACTCACACACATCTCTCTGACACACTACACCACACACTCACTCACACACACCACAAACACACACTCACCTCACACCCTCACACACACACCACACACACACACACACACTCATACACACCACACCAACACACACACACACACTCACCCACAGTCTCACTCACACACACACACACACAAAGAATCATCACATAAGATCTTTGCACACACACACTACAGTTTTCCAGTATCAACCCCCAGTGTCAACCTCACTCTCCAAACTTCCACAATCTCAAACCTCAAAACTCGCTCTCTCGAACTCACTCAATCTCTCTCGTCAACAACCCCACCAACACCACACACACACAGCACCCCACACCACACAACACACTCTTCACTGTCCTGTCTAATTGTCCTTATCATGAACAATAGCATCGCAGCGATCGTGTATCCACTATGAAATACAGATTTCCACTGTCTATGTTATTACCCCCTCTCTATCGCTCCCTCTCTCCTCTCGTTTCTCTCTTCTCCCTCCATCCGGTCCTACTCTTTCTCTGATCTGTCTCTGTGGTTTCGCCAAAACTCGTCTTATCGTACGTGAGTGACTAATGGGAACAATCTTGTTCTGATCGCGGTCAAGTGTTTGAAAGAGTCTCTCTCACTAACGATACAATTATCTAATTCAGGACATCAAGTAATGCCCATAGTTTCTATGTAAAATCAGTGCTTTGTCTTTCTTCCCATACTACATTATGGCCCGCCCCCCCAACATCCGAAAATAAGTCCAAGTGCTGATCTCACTACTTAGCTCATTTGGTCGCCAGTCTCATCAATAATCACTCGATGATCATAGCTCTTCTCGGGTGCGGGGTACTGCGACCCAGTTCACCTCCCGAAAACGAATCTCTCCTCTCTCTCTCTCTCGATCAAACCTTTGAGTCTCAGTCTTGCGTAAACCTCTTCTTACTGCACAGTCTCGACTACGCACTCTCTTCTCTCACTCTCTCCACACAAGTTTCACTCCAGAAGCTCCTCTCTCATCCTCCTCATCGGTGAAAAATAGTAAAATCTCATGGCTGGACCAGACAAAATCAGTAGCTCTCTCTCTTAAAACTTGCACTTCCCTACGTAGTAGAACCTCTTACCTTCATATATAACACATGCCTGGAACAAAACATAGTACCACCTGGTTTAAAATCAGCAAAAGTTATACCACTGCCTAAATCCAAAGATATTTCTGACCTAAACTACTTTAGACCCATTTCTATTCTTACAGTTCTATCTAAGCCTCTTGAAAAACATGTTCATAAACATACTAATGCAGTATCTTGAGGACAACAATCTTTTCCATCCTTTACAATCTGGCTTTCGGCATCACCATTCTTGTCAAACTGCCGTAGTTCGTCTCTGTGATACATGGCTTTCAGCAATTAACCAAAACAAAATGACAGGTGCTGTATTTCTTGACTTTAAGAAGGCATTTGATCTTGTGAATCATAAAATATTATTACAAAAGCTAGCACTATACCTGCAGGACGAAAATACAACAGTTTCTTTTTTTTTTTTTTACATCCTATCTTACTAACAGAAAACAGTTTGTCTTAAGTAATGGTGCAGTTTCAGATAATAAGATAATTAAGACTGGTGTACCGCAAGGATCTGTTTTAGGACCCCTCCTGTTCTGCTTATTTATTAATGACCTACCATTTTCAATATCAGATGAAAGTGTCTCATGCGATCTGTTTGCTGACGACTCCTCCCTCCACTCTAGTGCAGTTTGTTTATCCTCCATTCAAACCTCATTACAAACAGCTTTAAATGACGTTTCTGCCTGGTGTGACCAAAACCTGATGGTCATCCACCCTACAAAAACCAAAAGCATGGTAATTACTTCAAGACAAAAACATCAGAACGAACCTCTAAATCTCAAAGTTTATTTAAAGGATAACATCATTGACCAAGTAAAAGAGCACCGCGTCCTGGGTGTGATCATAGACGAAGAACTGAAGTGGCAGACCCATATTGAGAAGGTAGCACACAAGCTTGCACGTAGCCTATTCCTACTAAAAAAACCTTAGACCTTTCTTAGATACAGAGGAACGCAAATTATTATTTCATGCCCACTGTCTCTCTCACGTCAACTATGCATCTGTAGTTTGGGATTCTACCGCCAAATGTCACCTATTAAAACTCAATTCTATCTACAAAAGAGCAGCTAAAATTATTCTTCCTGACGCAAACCTCACCACATCAGAAAAAACAAGCAAAATTAAACATCCTTCCGTTAGATTCACAATTAAAGTACAACAAAGCAATCATCATGTACAAAGTGCATAATGACTTGGTCCCACAATACCTAAAATTATTAGTTACCCCGGCATCACATCGTTATGGTTCCAGCAACTACATTTTGCCAAACACTAGAATTGACAAATACAAATCAAGTTTTGCCTTCTCAGGTTCCTCAATTTGGAATTCCTTTCCCTCTGCCATTCAGTTATGCCCTTCCATCTCACGATACAAAAAGATGGTGCGGGCAAACATAATTTACAGCCCTGCTTAAATCCTGTGTCATTTTGAACGCACACTGTATAACTTTATTGCCTTGTGTACAACTACATGTTATATGCATGGTATATGTCAATTGAATGTTTACATCTCAGTTTTATGCTTTGTTTATTTGTTTGCCTTTAAACTGCTTGTTAAATGTGTTTGGATTGATGTTGCTTTCACCTCCCTACTTGTCATCAATTATTTGTTTCACTATGTGTATTTAAAAAAAAAAAAAAAAAAAAAAATTATATGTATGTATATAACAATGTATGTGTGTATGAGAGAGTCAGAGTAGAGATGAGGAGATGATAGAGAGAGAGAGAGAGAGAGAGAGAGAGAGAGAGAAGAGAGGAGAGACGAGAGAGAGAGAGAGAGAGAAGAGAGAGAGAGAGAGAGAGAGAGAGAGAGAGAGAGAGAGAGAGAGAGAGAGAGAGAGAGAGAGATGTTTTGCAAATGTTTTTTGTTTCTTACATTTGTTTTTCCTTTTTTATCCCAGGACAGATTGTAATGAATAGGCATCGCCTAAAATCTTTATCCTTGTCAAATAAAGTTTTCCAGTGTCCAGTGTCCCAGTGTCCAGTGTCCAGTGTCTCTCTCTCTCTCTCTCTCTCTCCTTCTCTCATCTCTCTCGCTCTCTCCTCTCTCGCTCTCTCTCTCTCTCTCTCTCGTTCTCTCTCTCTCTCTCTCTCTCTCTCTCTCTTCTCTCTCTCTCCTCTCTCTCTCTCTCTCTCTCTCTGTATGCAATGTTATCGAAGACGAAAGTCACTTTATTTATGCATGCCCTTTGTACTCTGATATCAGAAGCAAATATCTAAGTGGAGCAACTGGTCAGTACACCAATGTTTTTAAAACATGGATCTGTAGCGACAGTCAGGAAACTCTCTTTGTTCTGTTTTATGCTATTCGCAAAAGAAAAAATAATGATGATAAAGCATAATGTAAAATTGCTCTAGGACATCAAGCCCCATTGCGTGTCTTCAAACTTTATGGATATCTGTGGTTCCATTGATGTTCGAATGTGCCAGTACTTTGTGTATATGCGTGTCTATGTATGACTTTGGCCTTTCTAAGGGCCAGTGGCCTATAGATATTAAAAATATTGTTCTTGTTCTTGTTCTTGTTCTCTCTCTCTCTCTCTCTCTCTCTCTCTCTCTCTCTCTCTCTCTCTCTCTCTCCTTCTCTCTCTCTCTCTCTCTCTCTCTTCTCTCTCTCTCTCTCTCTCTCTCTCTTCTCTCTCTCTCTCTCCGTCTCCTCTCTTATTCCAATCTAATCTTGTTTTGGGTTTTTTAAGTGCTATTATTCTGTAAAAGAATTGTCATTTGTCTCATAATTGTTTCCTTTTTTTCTAAATCAATTCAAACCACCAATTCAAATTCACCATTGCTCATGTGAATAGTATCCAGATTTGCTTCTAATTCAAGTCCCCCTTTTGTTCCTTTTCAATTATTTCAAGTGCTCATTTTTGTAATTCTTGTTTCATTTCCTTGACTTGCTTGGTTTTATGTCAAAGTGTCTTTGCTTGATGCATGGTGTGAGTGTGTGGGTGAGAGGGTAAGGTGCAAAGAAGATAATTGTAACTTATCCATTTTGCCCTCAATAAAACGTTTGTATTTCGTATTTCTCTCTGCTTTTCTTTCTTTCTGTGTATGCATATATCTGTCCTTTTGTCTCTGTCTCTGTCTGTTTGTCTGTCTGTCTCTATTTCTGCGTCTCTCTTTAAGTGGTTTTTTTGGCCTCTGCTTCTTTCTCTGTCTCTCTTTCTGTATGTCTGTCTGTCTCTGTCTCTGTCTCTGTCTCTCTCTGGCTCTGGCTCT
>CM065682.1:23012520-23015020 GCA_017654935.2 Phymorhynchus buccinoides
TGAGTGAAAATGGTTTACATGGGTTTCAAATAGTGCCAGACATTATGGAACTGTTTATTTTGCTTTTCGCAGATGATATTGTTTTAATTTCTACTACTCCAAGGGGACTACAGCATCAATTAAATATATTAAAATCCTGTTGTGATGACTTACAATTATTTGTTAATACTGAAAAGACTAAAGTTATGGTATTTAGAAAAGGTGGATTTCTTGCAAAATATGAACGGTGGTTTTATGATGGTAACCAATTAGAGGTAGTTAACAAGTATTGTTATTTAGGATTCTGCTTTACTACAAAAATTAGCGCTAAATTAGGAACGGAACATTTTGTTATTAAGGGAAAAAGAGCTGTTGTTGAATTGAACCGAGCATATCAAATGTATAAAGAAATGAATGTTAACACTTTCTTTAAAATATTTGACATGAAAATACAACCTATATTGCTGTATTCTTCTGAGATTTGGGGTCTCCAAAGACTAGAACATATAGAGAAAGTCCATCTCATGGCTTGCAAGAGATTCCTAGGTGTGCCACAAAGAACTCCAAATAAAATGGTATATGGTGACCTTGGGAAGATACCCCCTTTATATCAACTCTATGGTTAATTCTGTCAGATACTGGTTCAAACTCTTACATTTAACCCCTAACAGATTACCATATAATGCTTATCTTATGTTGCTTGATATGGATAAGTCTGGAAAGACTTGTTGGGCTTCTCAAATACGTAACATTTTGTGTGAAACTGGTTTCAATATTGTATGGCTTCAGCAAGGTGTTGGCGATATAAAAGCTTTTTTGTATATATTCAAACAAAGACTAGTAGACATGTTTATTCAGGAATGGTCTGGATCTCTTAGAGATAGTGATAGATGTAGTAACTATAGATCTTTCAAAACTATATTTCACAAGGAAGAATATATCACTTGTATGGATTATTGTTTTAGACTTGCCATTTCACAAACAAGGTTCAATGTCTTGCCTCTCAATAATAATGTACACAGATATAGTGATAACAATGTGGATAAGATGTGTCCTTTCTGTATGAGAAAAAATGAAAATGAGGAACATTTTATTTTTGAATGCTTCATGTACAATGATTTAAGGTTGACATTTCTGAAAGATTGTATTACCTTACCATTGTCTACACTACTGAAAGCAAGCAACAGTACTCACAGACATGGTTTATCCAGATACATTTTCCATGCTATAAACAGAAGAAAATTAATAATGTGATTGGCTAGCTAATACAGATACATTGTTATCCAAATTATACTATACAAAATGTCATCTATGCGTATGCGTACATTGCCATTAATACTGATTTACGTGATATTGTGTTGTTGTTTGTTAAAAATTTAAAAAAAACCATAACTGTGAACACGTGACCATTGATAGTAATCTATTATGTGAGTCACCTGAGTTATTTTAGTCTACAACATAATAGCCAATTCATGCAAAATTATACTGTGACAGGTAATAGTTGTTCTTGTACTAGAACTAATTACTTGAAGCAATATTTGGTTGTTAATCATTTCGCTATGAACGGTATTTATTATTGCATAGCATGATGTCCAATATTAATAGCCACATTATCACCATTGTTTATGCACCCTTTACATGTTCTCCCCTTCACCCGTTCGTCGTTCCCCATTGTACTGTGGCCCAAGGCCGAAGCGCAATTAAAACCCTTTCAGTGTTCAGTGTTCAGTGTTCAGTGTTCTCTCTCTCTCTCTCTCTCTTCATCATATTTCAAATGTCCTTATTTGTGCATGAAGTCAAGGCCCACAACTATCCACACAAAAGTAGCTTGATCACGATCAAACAAATTGCAACAACATCTTTCCCTCCACCCACTCTCCCTCTACTTCTCACTTACAACTTTCTACTAATTTATCTTGTTAAAACTTTTATAAAGAGTAAATAATATGTTACTTGGCCAAATGCACGCATCCGCGCTCGCACGCACGCACGCGCACATACACCACACACACAACACACACACACGACACACACACGCACGCACACGCACGCACGCACGCACTGCACACACCGCGCACACACGCACACTGCGCACACGCTCTCACACACGCACGCACACGCACTCACACGCACACACACACACTCACGCACGCACGCACCGCACAACGCACGCACACACACACACACACACACACACACACACACCACCACACACACACACACACACACACACAACACACCCACTTTGACACAGTAAGCCGAGAGAGAAGAAGGGAGAGTTTTTCGGAGAGAGTCATGTGGTATTCGTTGTGTGGACCAAGAGAAATATAGAGATAGATAGATAGATAGATAGATGGATAGATAGATAGAGAGAGAGGAGAGAGACAGAGTGAGATGAGAGAGAAGAGAGAGAGAGAGAGAGAGAGAAGAAGAGAGAGAGACGAGAGAGAGAGAGAGAGAGAGAAACAGCCATACAGAGATAGAGACAGAGGATAGAGACAGAGGCAAACAGACAAACGGA
>CM065682.1:23017520-23025020 GCA_017654935.2 Phymorhynchus buccinoides
CAGAGCATGGAACAGTGATTGGACTGTTTGTCCTAAAACAAGAAAATCAATGGGTCAAAACGCCCTCGTTCTTCCTAGAAATCAAGAGAATAAAGTCCACCGGTGTTGAGTTTCAATATGCAGAACATCAATTTTTGTCCTGTTTGGAGGAAACAGAATAACAAACTTTAGAATCCTCCGAAGTTGGAGTCGGAGTGTCGCTGCCCACGTGGCTGGGTAATCAAAAACGGTCACAGACGTAAATGTTCTCATCCCTAACTGGTGCGTTTGTGCCATAGTGTTCAAGTGCTTCGGCTGTTGTGATGATCCCTGGAGTCTTTAAGCCAGGGTAATACAACAACAACAACAACCTTTAGAGATGAAGTGACGTGAGTAGGCCTACACATGACACCGTGGCTTCACTCCAAATTCAACATGAGGGAGAGGAGGGGGCAGCTGATTGGATCTTGAAGACCCTCTACGCCTATGTGTATTTCCCATCTTTTGCTCGGAATATTTCTTAAGATTTCTTACCAGCGAGAGAGGGAAAACACGTGAAAACGCTGATTTTCACACAGCGGCGTAGTGGGTCTTGAAAACTCTTTTAGCTTAAAGGTGGACCCTGACGGATGAGTTTTTGTAAGAAACACGTCGAGATCACCAGGAAAACACCCTTTACAGAGATTGCAACACTCACTTTGTTCTGGTTTCCTAGAAATCAAACCGTCAAATCGGCGATTCCTCCTTGGCGGAGGTGCTGGAAGTCAAATTCTTTCACCCAAAGAGAAGGCGTGTGCCCTTCTCTTTTCTAATGGCCGCCAAATCGTTTGCACGAAAGTTTCGCAGTACAAGCCTTTTTTTCTTTTTCTTTTTTAAATAAATGTTATACAGTTTATCTAAAGGAGTTTTGCTCACAAGAAAGGAAATAGCTCCAATTTGTTTTTACTGCACTACAAAAAAGACAACGCTTCAACCACAATGAGTGACCTCCACCCACCCCATCCAAAATGGCTACTCTCTCCGGCATCTCCGCCAAGGAGGAATAGCCGTTTTGTCGGTTTAATTTGTAGGAAACCAGATGTTCCGATCCTTAAGAAGGCTGTCTTTCTGGTGATCTCGACGTGTTTCTTGCAAAAACTCACCCGTCAGGGTCCACCTTTAACTGGAATTCTAAAACAAATATTCTAATTTTCTGTTTTATAAAGCCAACACATCACGACGAAGACTATTGGGCCTTTGGAGATTAATGTGACACCTGAACGGTACGTGGGTGGTGTGATCACTTGTAATTTACCCGGGTTTGACAGTCGTGTTGTTATTTCCCAAACAGCACATCATCTGTCGGTCCTAATAATGTCTTAGATATCTTTTGTTTTTTCCAGGCAGTGACATCTGTCGGTTGGAATAGGGTATGGATCAACACCGTTTACTTCCCACACTGGTGACACCTGTCAGACTGATTCGATCATGGATTGACGCCTTCCATCTCCTAGGTAAATCTGGGACAGGTGTCAGTCAGCATAAACAGACAATGGATCGGTACCATTATAATTGGTTTTGAGTTCTAAGCCAAAGATTCATGTAGTTCATTGCAACCAGGAGGATAGCTTGGTTGTTGCTCTGTTTCTGTGGTTGCATAAACAAATTCCACAAGCCAAAAGCTACTAAAGTATTTCTTTACGAAAGCTTAAGGGTTGATTTCCTATATTGCCTGTCATTTTAGTTCGCCGAAATATATTGTAGTAGCCGCTTTAACGGGCAAATTTTGATTTTCTTTGTTGGATATCTGAGGATCTGTATGACCCATTTCAAAGGAGTTTAATGTCCGTTTCTCAATTTTAAAGTCCATACATTTATTTGCAAGTAGTATTTTGATATTTAAAGCGTTTCAACGACAAAGTGTACCACTCAACTTTAGAAAAGAAACGTATCCGGTTATAAAATTAAATCTGAAGGTTTGTTCACTACATGAATCTTCATCAGACAGGCCTAAATTTCAACAGGAAGTCATCACGGAAACCAAAGATACAAACGTTTCATCGTTTCATGCTGACAAATCTGCTGCGTTGTTCAGCAGATCGATTTTTTTCAAATAAATGTATTTCAAAGCGACGTTTCCTTTTCCCAAGCCAAGTCTTTAGATGTTGGTGTTGTCTTTATTTCCCCTGGTTGTACTTGTGCTGTAGAGTGGCACAGAGGTAACGCGTTCGCCTTGTGTCAAGTAAACCTGAGTTCGAACCTGCGTACAGGGGATTTTCCCTCTCACTTTGCGCTAGGCCTTACGGTCTGAACGTGGAGTCTTTCGGATGAGATGATAAGCCGAGGTCCCGTGTGCCCATGCACTTAGCACACGTTAAACCCAATGGCAACCCAAAAGTTGTCATATGGTCAACATTTACCCACCCTTTTATTCCTCATCAGTCACAGACAAAACAATTGCGTGCAAAAATTAAAAAAATGGGTGGCGTGCCTCTGGCTGCGACGCGCTCTCCAGGTGGCAGCAACCCGAATTTCACAGAGACGCCTCTGTGACTATAAAGTACCTAATACCTAATAATACATTTTAATGATTGCCATTTGTGTCGCACCTAGGGAACTCACTGTGTTCCGGTCTGTCTGTCACTTAATATACAGCTCGACATATGAATCACCATGTGGTTCTTTCGCAAGCAGCTTTTTGTCTGTCGTGCATCCTGTTTATGTCTTTTATACCGCTTCATTCTGGAGGTTTTTTTCTATATACTCCTACAAATCCAGCTGCTGTCTTGGTGATGACATTATTTTAGTCCAGACAAGAATACAGTATTCTTGGTCCAGATCTGTCGATCTGTGTCCGACTTATTAGTGAAAAAACATTTGCGATGAAAACACGGATGTGTTTTTTTCGTTGTTTTCTTCACATTGTAAAAAGACAATGCTTGCCTACGTTGATCAAGACAAGGTTCTCTCTCCGTTTTTGCAACTTTCGTTGTTTGTATCCTATAATGACAATGATAGTGGAAAAACACACCAAACAAAACACGAATTAATAGAGCAAGATATTTCGAGGGGCTTGGCACTCTTTATCAATCCATATATCTAATGACAATTACTAAGGGTTTAAAGAACGTAAAGGAAATCTTTCATTTGGATGCAGCAGGTCTGTAAGCACGAACAATATAACTGATCAAACGTTGATGTCTGTTCAATGTATAATAACATTCACCCTGTGTGCCTTTTATCTGTCCGAAAACCGGTGACCATTGTTCACAACTGTTTAGCTGTAGACAATCTGTCCGAAAACCGGTGACCATTGTTCACAACTGTTTAGCTGTAGACAATCTGTCCGAAAACCGGTGACCATTGTTCACAACTGTTTAGCTGTAGACACCCACTCTATTCTAGATCAGTATTTCGCGAGGAATGCAGTGATCCACACTGTAAGTCCCCAGTGCAAACCTCCACCATGAAAGTACTCAGTGGTGCACTGCAAACCCGTGCCCATTACTTGTCTGTGTCCGTGTGTGTCTGTCCGGGCCGCAGGAAGAGTGGCTGTGGACGACGTAGAAACCTCCACCATGAAAGTACTCAGTGGTGCACTGCAAACCCGTGGCCATTAATTGTCTGTCCGTGTGTGTCTGTCCGGGCCGCAGGAAGAGTGGCTGTGGACGACGTAGAACCCTGCGCTATAGCACTGTCTCATAATTCGGTCTTTTGGGGTTATCTTTCCCTACTGTCTCGTCTTGAAGTCGGTTTGGGGTAGTTCCGACGACGAAAATGGAGTTTTACGTCCTCTTGGTCTGAATCAGACACATATGGGACATTTGTAAATACAAATATGGTGGGAACGATACTGGAGGCAATGCCCGGAGGCAGTACGAAACCAGTAAAGTCCCGATTTTTTTTTTATTAATACAGATAGCTGTAGCGGTGACCACGCCTCGGTTAAACTTCATCGGCTATGGCACCGCCACAAGTTGCTGGCTTGGGGTAGTTCCGGTTCAAAATTAGAATTAAAAAATGGAAATTACCTACCTTAAACAACAACTATATTTTGTTCTTGTCTTCAAGTCTTAGGGTATTAATGTGGTCGTATCAAGTAAACAAATAAGAACATAACTGTTTATAGTCAACGAATGTAAACACTTTAAAGACCCACCACGGCACGTGTCAAAATCATGGTTTTCACGTGTTTTCCCTCTTATAGCTGGCAAGAAATCTTAAGAAATCTTCCAAGCATAAGAGGGAATGTGACACGTGACGTGGGGGGTCTTTAAGAAAGAAACATGAAACTGGACTTAATATTATTAAATCTACAAACTGATAACTGAGCAATTAAACACCCCTCCATTACAATTACGGAGCAGCCATGCCGTGTTGACAGCATTTCCTAACCGGAACTAAGTGTCCTAACGGGCACACAACTCGTCTGTTACATTTCGAAACAGTGATATTCGATGCGACGCGCTCACGCCATGGTGAAGCAAAGCGAAGCGAACAGGATGAGCGCTAGTTGATGATAATTAGAGGATACTTTTAGTTCTGACGACACACGATGCCTGTCTGCATTCTAAATTTTAACTCTCCTTATATAATTCTTTATGTCTGTCTTTTTTCTGTCAGTTGTTCGATTAGTCGTTCGGTCGGTCTCTCTCTCTCTCTCTCTCTCTCTCTCTCTCTCTCTCTCTCTCTCTCTCTCTCTCTCTCTCTCTCTCTCTCTCTCTCTCTCTCTCTCTCTCTCTCTCTCTCTCTCTCGCTCTCCCTCTCTCTCTCTCTTTTTAAGGGCAAGAACTAAAAAGCCCATTGTGAGCCTATTACTCTTTTTCCTTCGATAAAGAGTTTCTCTCTCTCTCTCTCATCTCTCTCTCTCTCTCTCTCTCTCTCTCTCTCTCTCTCTCTCTCTCTCTCTCTCTCTCTCTCTCTCTCTCTCTCTCTCTCTCTCTCTCTCCCCCTATCTCTCTCTCTTTAAGGGCAAGAACTAAAAAGCCCATTGGTATCCTTCGATAAAGAGTTTCTCTCTCTCTCTCTCTCTCTCTCTCTCTCTCTCTCTCTCTCTCTCTCTCTCTCTCTCTCTCTCTCTATCTCTCTCTCTCCCCCTCTCTCTCCCTCTCTCTCTCTCTCTCTCTCCCTCTCTCTCTCTCTCTCTCTCTCTCTCTCTCTCTCTCTTTCTCTTCCCTCTCTCTCTCTCCCACCCCCTCTCCTCTCTCTCTCCTCTCTCTCTCTCTCACACACACCCCCTACTCTTTCTCATCTCTCACCCCCCCCCCCCCACTTTCGTCTTCCTCCACTCCCTCAATCGCTCAAAGCAGCGCAGCATGATGTCACCCCGGGGGGTAATGAACCCTATTGAGCATTGACGACCACTCTCCAGCTACATAGGGGGATCCGTTTACAACGAGAAGGTCGGCAATCAGTTTCGGAAACTTTAGTGTTCTGCGACATTTGCTGAAGCTACTGTCGTTCTTCCACCCTATTCTTGTTTAAATAATTGCTTCCAACGACCTTTCTTCCCTTCTTACTTTTGACCCCCCCCCCCCCTTCCTCCAGTCGCCTCCCCTGTCTTTGATTATGTTTCCTCAACCTTTGTTCGTATAACTATGCCAGTCTGGCATGTCCAACTATGAATTCCAGACAGCAGAGGACGCATCCGCTATTCTGCAGGGCTAGTCTGGAATTATTGTTCACTGTGGAGATGTTTTGCCTATGGTACATCCCCACTCTCATGGGCAAGGGGACTCTAGGACAGCTGGCGTTGAGGTTGTGCTTCAGTAGAGGAGCTAGGCGACTGGAACTGGACCCGTAGGTGTAAGGCGTGAAACTTGGTGTGAAGCCTCTTTTCGTCCTGCTGATCACATGTAGAGATGGACCCACAAAATTCGTGCGTCCGTACGTGGTCATGTAACATGCGTTTAAAACGCACGAAAGTCTCCAAAGGCTAGCCAATCCCTGAGTGGCATCATTACGAACCAGGGCCTAATCCGCGATGGAAAATGCCAATCCGATTGGTAGTTTAGACTAATTTGCATTTTCCATCCCGGTGTCATGAGAAATAAGTACCTACCGTGAAATCAATACCCTTCAAAAGCGCACTAGAACCATTCTTCTTTCATGTGATAAATAAGTAAACTATTATTTAAAATATTGATATTTAAGTGCTCAATATACACCGAAAGAACCAAGTAATAGAGCGGGAGGGTGTAAATCTACATTTTTTGCCGATAAATCGATATACAAAGCCATGTCACTTAGTTTCGTATTTTCCCAAATGGCGGACGATATAAACAACCGTCCGTAATATTAGAGAAGTATCCCTGACTTCTCAATATTTAATGATGAATCTTCTGTTCTTCCTGCATGCCACAAGACGCCTCTGAATGTATTTAGGGGAGAATATTTCCCAAACAGCAAGCAATTGGAATGAGGAAAAGAGTATTTATTTTATGGGTAAAATATGTTATGCAACACCGGGTTAGTTGTCTTAGCCGTACTCACGACTGCACGCCCAGTGCAAGTACCTCCTAGGCACTAAAGACCACTCTAGTAGCTACATAGGGTGATCCGATGACAAAGCGAAGGTCGGCGATCATTCTGGAATCTTTACTGCTATGCCATATTTTACTGACGCTAGGGTGGAGCTGCCTTGTATCAGCGTAGTGACGCGGAACGCTCGGCTAAAGCGTTCTAAGTAACTGTTTTGTTCGGTTGTGGTTTTTTGTTGATATGGTTTTGCTTTCTGATCTTGTACTGGTCTTTGAGTACAAATGTTGCAACAAACAAATTAGATTGGTTGGATTTGCTCACAAAAAATTTGCATTGATATGAAACGAGCGTGTGTGTGCTTGCTGATGTGTGTAGAGCCTGTGTATGTGTGTGTGTGCGTGCGTGCGTGCGTGCGTGCATATGTGTGTGTATGAATGTGTGTGCGTGTGTCTATGAATATGTGTGTGTGTGTGTGTGTGTGTCTCTGTGTGTGTGTGTGTGTGTACGTGTGTGCGTGCGCGTGTGTGTGTGTGAATCAGACTCAGACTCAGAATCAGAATCAATGTTTATTGCCCTTTAAAACCAATACAATGTTTTATATGACACTAATAAATATTATAACAATAACGGTTATAACAACAGGTTATAAAGTTCAATGACGTAACATTTTTGCTAAATGCTTCTTTGTTCTCTTTCTTTGTACTGCTTGAGGCAACTGAAGCTATTGATTGAGACAACTGTGTATATATTTTGCTAGCTCACTTACAAGGGCGTCATCATATAGTAAAAAGCCAAGTGTCCGTGTGTCTGTCTGTTTGTCTGTCTGTCTGAAACACAAAAGGGGCTTTATAACTCCGCCGTTTTTTGACCGAATCGCTTCAAATTTGCTGTGAGCCCTAACGGGGCGATGGCAACGGCAACCGAGGCGGCCGTGCCATTTGCGCGGTTTGGCAAATGCGCGAAACGCGTATCCGCCGGACTCTCGGCGCCCTTATCTCCGGCATTTCTGGACCGATTGCCTTCACATTTGGCAGATCGATGACCGGGCACGGTGCCTATCGG
>CM065682.1:23032520-23037520 GCA_017654935.2 Phymorhynchus buccinoides
AGCATGGGTAGGTGTGTGTGAATCGTTTGTGCGTGTGTATGTATGTATGTATGAGTGTGTGTGTGCGTGTGTGTATGTGTGTGTGCGTGCGTACATGCGTATGTGTGTGTGTTTGCGTGTGCGTGTGCGCGTATGCGCGCGCGCGCGCGTGTGTGTGTGTGTGTGTGTGTGTGTGTGTGTGTGTGTGTGTGTAATGAACAAAATAGAATTATTTCTAAACAGAAGTATTTCCGTCTAAAGATAACTCTACTATTTTCGTTTATTATATTCACTTAGAGAGTACACGAAACAAATATAATATGGCTTGGAGTCCAAACGGACTATCTGTAGATAGTCTATTGACGTATTATTGGATTTATTGCAAAAAACTAATAACTTGTATCAAACAATGACTGCAGAAATATAAAAAGGGGAGTTTGCTTTTTATATTTCAGCCGTCTTTTTTTTTATACAAGTTATTAGTTTTCGTAATAAGTTCAATACTATGTTAATGGACTATCTAAAGATAGTCCGTTTTGACTCCAAGCCATCATTAAATGTCCTATGCAAAAATAAGATATTTGATCCAATTCGTGTAGGCTACGGGAGACTACAAATAATACAACATAACTAGTAGGATCATCAGATGTATTTAGACAGTAGAATTTCACGTCAATCATGCCTCACAAATGTCAAAATCGGATCGTAGTGAATCGAATCGTAGGCAGTGTAGCTGGCCTTTAGTCTTGATCTGTGGCATTGGCGGACTGGGCAAGCCATTAAAGGTGGACACTGACGGATGAGTTTTTGCAAGAAACGCGTCGAGATCACCAGCAAGACAGCCTTTTCAAGGATCGGGACACTCGCTTTGCTCTGGTTTCCTAGAAATCAAACCGTCAAAACGGCGATTCCTCCTTGGCGGAGATGCCGGAGAGAGAAGCCATTTTGGATGGGGTGGGTGGAGGTCACTCATTGTGGTTGAAGCTTTTTCTTCTCTCTAGTGCAGTAAAACAAAAAAGGATCTATACTTCCTTTGTTGTGAGCGAAACTCCTTTTGTATAAAGTTAAAAAAATAAAAATAAAAAAGGCTGGTATTTTGAAAATGTCGTGCAAACGATTTGGTCTAAACTCAGGCGGCCATTAGAAAGGATTTTACTTCCAGCACCTCCGCTAAGGAGGAATCGCCGATTTGACGGTTAGATTTCTAGGAAACCAGAGCAAAGTGAGTGCTGCAATCTCTGTAAAAGGTGTTTTCCTGGTGATCTGGACGTGTTTCTTGCAAAAACACTCATCAGTCAGGGTGCCCCTTTAAGTCAGGGAATTAGGGACGCAGGCAATGCGGGACAAACACAAACAGGGAAACAAATGGGTGGAAAATACATGTCTAAAAGAGAACCATATAATGTGGCCGTGAGAAGAAGAGAGATGAGATAAAGAGTTGAAGTGAGAAGGATATAGACAGACTGACGGACAGACAGGCAGACAGAGACAGAAACAAAGATAGAGAAAGAGATAGCCAGACTAATCTTTACAGAGACAAGTTGACAAACTGATGGATAGTAGACATGCAAGATGAGGACGCACACACACACACACACACACGCACGCACGCACGCACGCACGCACGCACGCACACGCGCGCGCGCACTCACATACACACAAACTCACACTCACAAAATATATATATCTGTGTCTGGCTGTCTGGCTGTCTGTCTCTGTCTCTCTCTCTCGTCTCTCTCTCTCTCTCCTCTGTCCCTCTCTCTCAATCTGTCTCTCTCTGTCTCCTCTCTCCCCATCTCCTCTCTCTCTCTCTCTCTCTCTCTCTCTCTCTCTCTCTCTCTCTCGTCACTCTCTCTCTCTCTCTCTCTGTCCTCTCTCGTAGATCTCCTCTCTCTCACCATCCTTCGTCCATCTCTCGATCTCTCTCTCTCTCTCTCTCTCTCCTCTCTACTCTGTCTCTCTCTCTCTCTCTCTCTCTCTCTCTCTCTCTCTCTCTCTCTGTCTGTCTCCTCTCTCTCTCTCTCTCTCTCTCTCTGAATGCTGGATGTAAAATAGCATAATATTTGCTTATTCCATTACTCTCTATAATAAAAATTCGTTCAATCATTAAGTCTTTCGTTCTTTCTCTCTTTATCTTTCTTATTCTCTCCTCTCCCCCCCCCCCCTCTCTCTCTCGTCTCTCTCTCTCAAACCAACTCCCTTAGTCTCTCTCTTTTTCGACTCTCTGCACAACGTTCCTTAGAGCTTGGATAATTATCTTGCAATAATGACCATCATCAAGTTGCTAACTATTTCTGTACCCGGAATTAGTTTCCCTTCTAAAGGATAAGGCCCACGTTTGCAAAGAGGTCTTTTACTGCGATTCTATTACTTCAGACTACTGTAAGTTCAGCTTGTGTTTAGGGAACCATGTCGATGTGCCCCCGTCTGTATGTATCACCCTCATTGTGCCCCCGTCTCTATATGTCACCGGTTCTTTATGCGCCCTTGTCTCTGTGTGTCCCCGTTTCTGTGTGTCCCCTCGGTTTAGGGATAAAGTTAGGTTAGGGATAGATAGAGGTTAAGGTTATGCTTGGCTTAGGGATAGGGTCAGGGATAGAGCTATGCTTAAGAAACTTGAAACTTGAAATGAAAGAAGAAACAAAGAGACGGAGAGATAATATACGGGGACATACAGAGATTGGAACATGCAGAGATTGGAACACACAGAGATTGGAACATACAGAGATTGGAACATACAGAGATTGGAACATACAGAGACTGGAACATACAGAGACTGGAACATAGGCCAACAGAGACGGGGACATGCAGAGACGGGGACACATAGAGACAGGGACATACAGAGACTGGCACATACAGAGACGGGAAGCATACAGAGACTGGAACATACAGAGACTGGAACATACAGAGACGGGAACATACAGAGACTGGAACATACAGAGACGGGGACACATAGAGACTGGAACATACAGAGACTGAAACATACAGAGACGGGGACACATAGAGAGAGGGGCACATTGCTTCGTAACCGTTTTTAGTTTGTGTTCGTGTCAAGCGAAGTTGTAGTTTCTTCATTTCGACTTTGGCATTACAGCATTCTGCAACCCCCTTCCTTCCTTCCCTTTCCCTGTTCCCTCTTATCTCATCTTCATCCCTTTCTTGTCAGCGAAGATCATTTAAGAATCAACAAGCGAAGCAACATCAAACATACAACAACAACAACAGTAACAACAACAAAAAAACTATGTATATCAAGTTAATGTTTCAAAGAAGCAAATCTCTTTCATCTCGGGGCTGGTTCAAAAGAATGCCAAAACAAAACAAAAAACAGCCTGGATAAAAAGCGATGGATTGAAAATAAAATTAAGAAAGTTTTACTCAAGTGTTTGCAGACAAAGTAACAAAATCGACAAAGAAGACCAAGAAACGAACAATCATGCATTAATCGTTGGTCCAATTTGTCTGCCTGTTGGCCTCTGAGCAGTTTTATTCACAGGTAAAAATGGATTATGAATGACATACCATTCTGTGAAAATGTGTTGTTCATAATTTAGATAAAAGTTTTTTTAAAATTACTTGTGTGGGGTTTTGTTTGTTTTTGGTTGGCTTGTTGTTGTTCTTGTTGTTGTTGTTATTGTCTTTATTTTAACATAATATAATTTCGGAAGCATCTGTTCTCTGAAAGGTTGCCAATAATACTGGACTGTTTTCAAGACAGCAGAATGTGTGTTATTTATCAAAACAGAAATACACCATATATTGTACTTTACGTACTTTTACTTTACCGCCCCCCCCCCCCCCCCCCCCCCCCCCCCCCTTTAAATTTATCGCAATGAAAAAGTTTCACTAAAAAGCAACAATCTATCATTTTTGGGGGAAAGGATAGGGTTAGAATCAGCCTAGGATTATTTTCATAAAACTGAAAGACTTTGAGATTGAAGGTCGTAAAGCATGAAGGGATTGTCTTTAAATGACAAGATAGCTCCAAACCAAATCAACACGCAACAACAACAAACAAACCTAACGCACAAATGACACAAAAACTAGACACAGAAGAACAGAAAAGGGGGAAATGTCAATACTACGTCAGACATGAAGCAGCTGACTTGCAGAAATGAGTCAACGGAAAAGCTGTGGTCGATGATCATGGAAGGAGAAGAAGAAGAAAACAAAGGCATAACGTAAAGGGCACGCGGAAGGAATGTTAAAAAAAGACGAAATAAAGAAAAGAAAAGTCAAAAAGAAGAAAAGGAAAATAAAAAAATCTCAGTAGTAATGGCGAACATGCCATAAAGAAAGGATGAACATGAAAAATTGCGATTATAGGAGACTAGAAGAAGAAGAAGAAGAGGAGGAGAAGGAAGAAGAAGAGAAGAAGAAGAAGAAGAAGACGAAGAAGAAGAAGAAGAAGAAGAAGAAGAAGAAGAAGAAGAAGAAGAAGAAGAGGAAGAAGAGGAGAAGAAGAAGAAGAAGATAAGAAGAAGAAGAAGAAGAAGAAGAAGAGAAGAAAACAAGAAGAGAAGAAGAAGAAGAACAAGAAGAACAAGAACAAGAACAAGAACAAGAACAAGAAGAACAAGCGCAATAGCAAGAAGAAGAAGAGGACCAAGAACAAGACCACGTAGAAGAAGAAGAAGAGGAACAACAACAAGAAGAAAAGGAACAACAAGAAGAAGAGGAATAAGAACAAGAACAAGAAAAACATTCGAAATAACATGAAGAGCGAAGGAAGATGTGGAGGAAGACCTCAGGTTTTCACAAAATTATTATTATCATTATGAGGATTATTGTTGCATTGTATTTATAATATCTCTCTCTCTCTCTCTCTCTCTCTCCCTCTCTCTCATCTCTCTCGTCTCTCTCTCTCCTCTCATCTCTCTCTCTCTCTCTTTCTCTCTCTCTCTCTTTCTCTCTCTCACTTCCTCTCTCTCTCCAGTCCATCTTTTCTCTCTCTCTTCTCGTTCTCTCTCTCGCTCCTCCCCCCCCTCTCTTCTCTCTCTCTCAACTCTCTTCTCTCTTCA
>CM065682.1:23045020-23047520 GCA_017654935.2 Phymorhynchus buccinoides
TGATGACGATGATGATGATGATGATGATGATGATGATGATGATGATGATGATGATGATGACGACGCCGACGACGAAGAAAAAGATGATGATCTTGATGATGATGATGATGATGACAACCAGGACGTCGACGACGACGACGAAGACAACGAAGAAGATGATGATGATGATGATGATGATGACGACGCCGACAACAACGACAACGAAGAAGAAAAAGAAGATGATGTTGATGATGATGATGATGACAGGGAGGACGACGACGACGACGACGAAGAAGACGACGAAGAAGAAGAAGAAGAAGAAGAAGAAGAAGAAGAAGAAGAAGAAGAAGAAGAAGAAGAAGAAGAAGAAGAAGAAAAAGAAGAAGAAGAAGAAGAAGAAGAAGAAGAAGAAGAAGAAGAAGAAGAAGAAGAAGAAGAAGAAGAAGAAGAAGAAGAAGAAGAAGAAGAAGAAGAAGAAGATGACGACGACGACGACATCGACGAAGAAGAAGAAGAAGAAGAAGATGATGATGTTGATGATGATGATGATGATGACAGGGAGGACGACGACGACGACGACGACGACGACGACGACGACGAAGAAGAAGAAGAAGAAGAAGAAGAAGAAGAAAACGACGACAATGACGACGACGAAGAAGAAGAAGATGAAATATATAAATAAAATAATGGAGACAATACGAAGAGAAGAATAAAGAAGAAATAAAGAAGAAAGGAAAACAAACTAATATCTTTTGAAAATCATCTAAACAAAAGAGCTAAAGGGAAAAAAAGCAGCCTGGCCATGGAAAACATTTAAAAGGAAAACAAATTTGTGTCAGCTAAAAGACAACAAAGCGGGTGTGGAACAGCATTGAACAGACACACACACACAAAGGCATATAGCGCAAAGCACAACAGATTCGGAAATAGATTTTAATTTTCTCGTGTATTGAAGAATCAGGTAGCTAGCTCAACAACAAACTTTGGAACTTTCAGAAAGCTTTTCTTAAAACAATCAGTTCGTATCTGCAATGTTGCGGTATACTTCAGATGACTAATAAGCAATGACGAGAGAAAGAAGGAACGTGCTTACAACTCCGTAGACAAAGTTTCAAACTGGATTTATATATACCCCCCCCCCCCCCCCCACCCCCACCCCCACATGTTTTTCACTTTAGAGTGTCCCCGTTCGGTTTCTGTTTTAAAATATAGTGAATGCTAGCCTGTCTGAAGTTCTCTTGAGCGTGTTTGAATTATAAAACAAATCACAGGCACAGAATTCGGGTTATGTTCGAGAGTTTAACCCTTTCACCGCCAGCCATATTTCAGCCAAAAAATATCAATTAAATGTACCTGGGTAGAGAACAAAATCCATCTGCAGTATTGGGGATTCTTCTGTGACATATATAAAATACAGGTCTACCCTTACTTCCCAAAACTAAGACAATAGGAGTTTTGGATAATAGAACCCAATTCGATGCCTTTTAGTGACATAGGTGTTAAATCACTGTGGTGCAAAAATGCGACTTTGGCGGTGAAAGGGTTAAAGTAAGCTTACATTGTTCAAATAAAGTAAAATATATTGACGATGTAAGCAAACAAAGCATTCAATTAACATTATTACTTCTGTTTCATTGTTGCTCAAATCTTCTATATATTTTTTCCTTCGGGTATTGCTAAAATAAAAAGAAGGTTATTCTGAAAACCTGTGATGAAGCCATGCATTACTATCCCTCTGTTTAGATGATTAACGTACTTTAAAAAAAAAAAAGGTATACAGAATGCTTTCACGTGTATTAATCATTTTGATCAATGCATGTGTAACAACTTTTTTCTATATCACTCCATCTTCATGGATGCTGTGTGCAATTTTTTTTTTTTAAATATCATGTTTTTCTTCTTATTTTCATATAAAAGAAATTTCATATTCTCCTCCTTCGTTTCTTTGTCATCGATTCATTGTCCTCGTGGCTCTATCTGACAGTCCTATCATCTTTAAAGACCCACTGACCCACCACGAATAAGTCCTTTGTTGTTGTTTTTCTGGGTAGCTGTGACCCACATACAAATGCCCCCAACTTGAAATTGAGGCTGGTCTTTAAAATGATGTTTCGTTTTCAATTTGGGGGCATTTGTATGGGAGTCAAACCTGGTGAAAACAAAAGTTCTTACCAGCTATAAGAGGGAAAAACACGTGAAACCCGTGATTTTGACACGTGATCTGCTGGGTCTTTAAAGGTGGACCCTGACGGATGTGTTTTTGCAAGAAACACGTCGAGATCACCATGAAAACACCCTTTACAGAGATTGCAACACTCACTTTGCTATGGTTTCCTAGAAATCAAACCGTCAATTCCTACTTGGCGGAGGTGCTGGAAGTCAAATTCTTTCACTGAAAGAGAAACCGTGCGCCATCGCTTTTGTAATGGGTTTAGACCAAATTGTTTGCACGCAATTTTCGCAATACAAGCCTTTATTTATTTTTATTTTTTTATTCAGTTTATCTAAATGAGTTTCGCTC
>CM065682.1:23050020-23052520 GCA_017654935.2 Phymorhynchus buccinoides
GTAATTTTGTATGTGTACGTTTACGTTTCAAGTGTTGTTGGTTTTTTAAACATATAATGAACGGGGTTGTTGCAAAATTATTTTGAATCGAATATTAATGTTTTACGTCCTCTCGGCCAAAGGCCATTGCTGGTACTTTAGTCATTGAGGTTACATATATATATGAACGGGGTTGTTGCAAAATGAATTAAACTGTCGTGCTAATAGGACAGGACCAACTCACACAGCCAATTTCAATCGTTCGACTGTCTAACTGTGACGACGCCTGTGAGGCATGCTCCTGGCGAGACACCGCTGTGTAAATGATTCTGATGAAATCATACTGTTTTCGCTCAATATATTCGTGTAGATCCCAATGCACAGATCTGATAAGGTAAGTCTGACACAGAATGGAGACCCCAATGCACAGATCTGATAAGGTATGTATGACACAGAATGTAGACCCCAATGCACAGATCTGATAAGGTATGTCTGACACAGAATGTAGACCCCAATGCACAGATCTGATAAGGTATGTCTGACACATAATGTAGACCCCAAAGCACAAATCTGATAAGGTATGTCTGACACAGAATGTAGACCCCAAAGCACAGATCTCATAAGGTATGTCTGACACAGAATGTAGACCCCAATGCACAGATCTGATAAGGTATGTCTGACACAGAATGTAGACCCCAATGCACAGATCTGATAAGGTATGTCTGACACAGAATGTAGACCCCAAAGCACAAATCTGATAAGGTATGTCTGACACAGAATGTAGACCCCAATGCACAGGTCTGATAAGGTATGTCTGACACAGAATGTAGACCCCAAAGCACAAATCTGATAAGGTATGTCTGACACAGAATGTAGACCCCAAAGCACAAATCTGATAAGGTATGTCTGACACAGAATGTAGACCCCAAAGCACAGATCTGATAAGGTATGTCTGACACAGAATGTAGACCCCAAAGCACAGATCTGATAAGGTATGTCTGACACAGAATGTAGACCCCAAAGCACAGATCTGATAAGGTATGTCTGACACAGAATGTAGACCCCAAAGCACAAATCTGATAAGGTATGTCTGACACAGAATGTAGACCCCAAAGCACAGATCTGATAAGGTATGTCTGACACAGAATGTAGACCCCAAAGCACAAATCTGATAAGGTATGTCTGACACAGAATGTAGACCCCAAAGCACAGATCTGATAAGGTATGTCTGACACAGAATGTAGACCCCAAAGCACAGATCTGATAAGGTATGTCTGACACAGAATGTAGACCCCAAAGCACAGATCTGATAAGGTATGTCTGACACAGAATGTAGACCCCAATGCACAGATCTGATAAGGTATGTCTGACACAGAATGTAGACCCCAAAGCACAGATCTCATAAGGTATGTCTGACACAGAATGTAGACCCCAATGCACAGATCTGATAAGGTATGTCTGACACAGAATGTAGACCCCAAAGCACAGATCTGATAAGGTATGTCTGACACAGAATGTAGACCCCAAAGCACAGATCTCATAAGGTATGTCTGACACAGAATGTAGACCCCAATGCACAGGTCTGATAAGGTATGTCTGACACAGAATGTAGACCCCAAAGCACAGATCTCATAAGGTATGTCTGACACAGAATGTAGACCCCAAAGCACAGATCTCATAAGGTATGTCTGACACAGAATGTAGACCCCAAACACAGATCTCATAAGGTATGTCTGACACAGAATGTAGACCCCAAAGCACAGATCTCATAAGGTATGTCTGACACAGAATGTAGACCCCAATGCACAGATCTGATGAGGTATGTCTGACACAGAATGTAGACCCCAAAGCACAGATCTGATAAGGTAAGTCTGACACAGAAACACGGATACTTCATCAGAACCGTGTATGGGGGACTAAGGATACAGTCAACGAAACTAGTAGGAGCTCATCAGATTAACATAGACAGTAGTATTTCACCAGAATCATGCCTCGACAATTGTCACAGTTCGACCGCAGTTGGACAAGTGGATCAGCCCCTTTAACCCTTTCACCGCCAAAGTCGCATTTTAGCACCACAGTGATTTAACATATATGTCACTAAAAGGCATCAAGTTGGGGTCTATTATCCAAAGACCCTATTGTCTTGGTTTTGGGAAGTAAGGATAGACTTTATTTTATATGTGTCACAGAAGAATCCCCAATACTGCAGATGGATTTTGTTCTCTATCCAGGTAAATTTAATGGAATTTTTGGCTGAAATATGGCTGGCGGTGAAAGGGTTAATGTTAACGTTTGAGCAATATTTGATCGTTCAGGTACAACATTGTTTGTGTGTGGAACGTTTCCCTTTAACCGAGACCGTCCTTTAACACTCTTGTTTTTGCCTTGTCTGCTCCATAGTAGCTTCTGTACGCCTTGCTTTTGTTCGTTATAATGTAGAAGTCTGCATAGTTTGTTTGTTGTTGTTGTGTCTTTACTATGTTTTATGTTTTCCTCTTTTTTCAGTTTTGTTACTCTG
>CM065682.1:23057520-23070020 GCA_017654935.2 Phymorhynchus buccinoides
ACATGCGCGGACAAGCAGGTGTTGGTTTTTTTTACACACATTAGGGTCAACCACAACATTTGAAATGAAAATGGAGCAGACATTTAAAGAGAACAAGAAATCTAGTTACAATGAACCTGTGTGAGAAATACCAAGGAGGACTTTTCTGTTTTCTCCAACTTTTGAATATAAAGAAAGCAACAACAACCACCAAAGAAAGGTTCATCCGTCCAGCTGCTTATCTTAAATTCCCTGAGGGCTTATTAAACTAGATTTCGCAATTCCCTGTCTCTCTGTCGTCTGTCTCGATCACTCTCTCCCTCTCGTCACAGAGCTCTCTCTCTCTCCTCATCGTCTCTCTCTCCGTCTTCTCTCTCTCTCTCTCTCTCTAACATCTCGTCTCTCTCCTTCTTTCTCGAATGAATGAATAAAAAAGGCTCTGAATGAATGAACGAATGAACGAGCGAACAAAGGAATCTAGTGAGTGAGTGGGCGAGTGACTCGGAGTGAGTGAGTGCGTGATCTGAGTGGCTCGGCTCGCCGCGAATTGTGTTGCGGGAATGTAGGGGGACACCCGTCTCTCTCCTCTCTCTCCTCTCTCTCTCTCTCTCTCGCCTCTTCTCTCTCTCCTATACAGCCCATTAAATGAGGTGAATTTACAAAAATAGTAAATAAGAACAACAGCTCTTTTGTAATAAGAAAGTCATCTCTCTCTCTCTCTCTCTCTCTCTCTCTCTCTCTCTCTCTCTCGTTCTCTGTTTTTTTCCACCCCTTGGAATCTCTAGTCTACTCGCTCTATCCTCTCCCTCTCTCTCTCTCTCTGAGAGGAAGAGAGAGCAGAGAAAGAGAGAGAGAAAAGAGATGGAGAGAGAGATAGGGGTAGAGAGAGGCGGGGGGTGGAAAAAAGGGGAAGAGAGAGCGCAGAAGAGAGAGATAAAATAAAAAAAGAGAATAATAGAGAGAGATAGTAGAGAGACAGAGAGATGAGAAAAAGAGAGATAGAGAGATGAGATCTCTCTCTCTATTCTCTTCTCTCTCTCAATTTCTTATCGATCTGGTTTTTTCAAAACCCTTGTTCTCTCTAGCTCTACTCGTTCATTCACCTCTCCTCTCTCTCTCCTCTCTTTGCCGTGCTCTCTCTATTCCCCCCCCCCCCACTCTCTCTCTCTCTCTCATTTCTGTTTCCTGCTTTCTTCACCTGATCTCTGTATCTCCTACCTCTATCTGTCAGTCTGTCTGGTCCTCTATTTATGCCTCTGTCCTGTCCCGTTTGTCTCTATGTATCTCTCTGTCTCTGTGTTTCTGTCTGTCTCTCTCTCTCTCCTCTCTCCACTCTCTCTCTCTCTCTCTCTCTCTCTCTCTCTCTCTCTATTCCTCTCTTCTTTGATCTCCCACTTCTCTATGTTCGTGCCTCTTCTCTCTTTCGCCTCGTGTTTCCCTCTCTCTTTGACTCGTATCTCTCGTTGTCTCTAGCTCTCTCTTTATATGCCTCACTCTTTCTTTCTCTTCTTCTCTCTCTCTTCTCTTCGCTCAAATGACGTAGCCTTCTCCTCTTCTCTCTCTCTCTCTCTCTCTCTCTCTCTCTCTCTCTCTCTCTCTCTCTCTCTCTCTCTCTCTCTTCTCTCTCTCTCTCTCTCTCTCTCTCTCTCTAGCTCGCTCGCCTCACGCGAATTGTATGTGCGGGCGAAAATTGCGGACACCGTTCTCTCTTCTCTCTCTCTCTCTCTCTCACTTCTCTCTCTCCTCTCTCTCTCGCTCTCTCTCTCTCTTCTCTCTCTCTCTCTCCTGCTCTTCTCTCTCTCTCTCTCTCTGCCTCTCACTCTTTCTCTCTCTCGCTCTCTCCCTCTCTCTCTCTCGCTCTCTCTCTTTCTCTCTCTCTCTGTGCCTCTCCCTCTTTCCTCTCTCGCTCTCTCCCTCTCTCTCTCTCTCTCTCTCTCTCTCTCTCTCTCTCTCTCTCTCTAGCTCTCACTCTCTCTCTATCCTTGTCTCTCTCGTGTGGTGTGTCTCCCTTCTCTCTCTCTCTATCTTCTGTGTCGCCTCTCCTCTCTCTCCTTCTCCTCTATCTCCTATCTCTCTCATCTCCTTCTAACTCTCTTTCTCTCTCCTCTCTCTCTTCTCTCGCTCTGCCGCTCCCTCTATCTCTCTCTCGCCTCTCTCCCTCCCTCTCACTCTCTATCTCTCTCAACTCTATCTATCTCTATCTCTCTCTCTCGGCCTCTATCTCTCTCTCTCGTTTCTCCCCTCTCTCTCTGCTATCTCGCTTCTCTACTCTCTCTGCTCTGTATGCCTCTCCCCGCTTTCTCTCTCTCTCGCCTTCTCCCCCTCTCTCTCTATCTCTCGGCTCCCTCTCTCTCTCTCACTCTCTCTCTCTCTCTCTCTCTCCTCTCTCTCTCTCTCTCTGCCTCTCCTCTTTTCTCTCTCTCTCTCCTCCCTCTCTCCTCTCTGTCTACCTCTCTCTCTCTCAATCTCTCTCTCTTCTCTATGTCTCTCTCTCTCTCTCTATTCTCTGTCTCCCTCTCCCTCTCTCTCTCTCTCTCTGTGCCTCTCCCTCTTTCTCTCTCTCGCTCTCTCCATACTCTCTTCTCTATTACCTCTCTCTCTCTCTCCTGTATACCTCTCTCTCTCTCTCTCTCTCCCTCTCGTCTCTCTCTCTCTCTCTGTCCTCTCTCTCGCTTCCCCTCCCCCCCCTCTCTCTCTCTCTCTCTCTCTCTCTCTCTCTCTCTGTCTCCCTCTCGTTCTCTCTCTCGCTCTCTCTCCTCTCTCTCTCTCTCTCTCTCTCTCTCTCTCTCTCTCTCTCTCTGTCTACCTCCTCTCTCGCTCACTCATAACTGCTATAGTGGCTTATCATTAGTCTATCTTGAGTTTAAATTCTCCTGGCAAAACAGAACTTGATCTGCTGAATTAATCGAAGAACGGCTGGGGAAGGGGGGAGGGGGGATTAAAGCGTTATGTCTGTGAAGCCAAAATAGACTGGCAGATGTAACATTTTCGGTACCCAAGAAACGGAAAATGGAAAAGCTGATTTAAAAATATGTGTGCTCTGGCTAATCCCCGCCACTTTAGTTTTTCCTTAGAATCGAATTGACACAGCGTGAGTAAGTTATGTGCGTCAATAATGATCAAAATGAAGACTGGGATGAGGTGTGAGAAGGATAAAACATCCCAATCTGAAGAAGAACACGAAAAAACTCATGTCAGTGTGTGTGCGTGTGTGGTGTGTGTGTGTGTGCGTGCGTGTGCGTGCGTGCGTGCGTGCTTGCTGTGCGTGCTCGGGCGGCGGTGGTGTTGGTTGTTTTTTTGCATGTGTGCAAAGAGACCCATCACTGTGGAATGTCCATGTAATAATGTTTGAGTCTAGTCTATCTCAGTGCGTGGTGCGTAGCATGGTGTGTTTGTGCGTAGGCTACATGCGTGCGGTACGTGTTTGTGCCGTGTGCGTGCGTCGTGTACGAGCGAGCGAGCGCGCGCGCGCGCGCGAGTGTGTGTGGAATTAAGGTAAAGAAATCGGTGTGAAAGCTCTCTCTATCTCTCTCTCTCTCTCTCACTCTCTCTCTCTCCTCTCTCTCTTCTCTCTCTCTCTCTGTATATATAATGAAAGTCAATGCTTCCAGACAAAAGTAGCAGCACTGAAAATAGACATTCAATCAGCGAAACACAATCTCCGTTCCCCCCCACAATTCTACGTAGGCTTAGTAGCACCTGGCGTCAAAGCAGTATATTTCAGAGATATCCTGTATAGCCCACATCGAGACCTTAATATCAGTCCTGAGTCCAGATCGCATTAACAACAATTAAAGAAGATATATTCACGATTTATGTTGATGCGCTTAATGCAAGATCATTATTGTTATTGATAGGATCTATGCTTATAAATTATATATGATACGATATAGTGCATGCAGTGAGCAGTCTATTATAATGGAATATGTTTGAGGTTTGTGTGTGTGTGTGTGGTGTGGTGTGTGTGTAATTGTCTGTCTGTCTGTCTGTATGTCTGTATAAATGTGAATGTTAGACCATGTTTTCATATTGTCTCTGCTTTCAGTCTGAATTGTTGTTGGTCATGTTTGCCCTGTTCATTATCATTCATTCCATGCATTGTTCGTTCGTTCGTCATCAATGTAGAAGGTGCACTCATCCAGCTATGTCTCCGCTACGTAAGAGGAAGCCAAGGACACTCATCCGCAGCAGTGTCAAAACCAATGGCTCCACCGACAATGACGGTACCAGGCACAGATGGATCCGATCCCAGACATGGAGAGGAGACAACAAACCACTAACTTCGCTGTGCCATGGATCCTGTACACAGGGCACTGCGGCCTCTGAGCACCCTAAGAAGGATTGGGGTCGCAGACTATCCCTATGCAGTGCGGACAAGCTGACCAGACCCTTCTCTCACTTCAGGATTGCCTCGACAGGTTGCGGTCAATAGACTGGCCTGAAGGTTTTTTCAGACCTCGGAACCGCCTTGTGTATGGTTGTAAGCCCACATGCGTATAGAACGTTGAATCTCCGTAAAACTAATTCTCTGTTTCAGAAGTACACCTTAGTAAGATGTGCCTTGGTGGGATCTAAATGGTCACCCGCAGTGTAGCCACAATTTCATCACCACTCCAACTCACTTTCAATGCTGTTGCAGGAGACAACAACTTATCAACGTCAACAGGGTTCGAGACTCATGGTTTCATGCCATTTGTCATATAGTTTGTTAAAGGGCACGTGACGGATACTGTTTGCAAGAAACACGTCGAGATCACCAGGGAAAACACTTTACAGAGATTGCAACACTCACTTTGCTCTGTTCCTAGAACTCAAACCGGTCAAATCCCCCTGCCCCTGTGATTCCTCCTTGGCGGAAGGTGCGAAGTCAAATTATTTCAGGAAAGAGAAGGCATGTGCGCCTGAGTAGACCAAATCTGTGCAAGAAATGTCCACAATACAATTATACACGGTTTTTATACAGTTTACCAAAAGAGTTTCACCCACATAACGGAAATAGCTCAAATGTGTTTTTTACTGCAATACAAAAGGAGAAAAAGCAGTAAACACATCAGCGGCCTCCACCCACCCCGTCCAAAATGGCTTCTCTATCTCCGACAACTCCGCAAGGAAAGCATCGCGTTTTGACGGTTTGATTTCTAGGAAACCAGAGCAAAGTGAGTGTTCCAATCCTAGAAAAGGCTGTCTTTCTGGTTATCTCGACGTGTTTCTTGCCAAAAAACCTCATCCGTCAGATGCCCCTTTGAAATACATTGCCTGTTGGAGTTTTTTAAAACAACAGCGGGGAGAGGAGAGAGGTGCGGCCAGGGGCCCCTTCGGAGCCCGAACGAGCTACAACTTCAACTTCAAAGAGGCGAGGCAATTTCCTGCGCTGAGCAAACAACAAGAACTTTGCGCCCAGGAGACCGACTGCCCTTGCCTCGCGAAGGCAGTGACGTGGATGCCGACAAGGCTGGAAGTGAGCGCTTCCAGGACCTGGGGTTTTGACGTCAGGCGTTTCAAGGGGGGGGGGGGGGGGAAACGTTTTATGGGCCCGAGCCCGCATGGCCACCTTGATGTATGATGGTGAGTGACCGTTTGACGAGGGGAGAGAGAGAGAGAGAGAGAGGAGAGAGAGAGATAGACGCAGAGAGAGAGACGCAGAGAGAGAGAGAGGAGAGAGCGATGAGAGAGTGAGTGAGAGAGAGAGAGAGGAGGAGAGGAGGAGAAGAGGAGGGAGATGAGAGAGACGTGTAGAAGAGAGGTGAGAGAGAGAGAGAGGATGGATGAGAGAGAGAGAGAAAGAGATGGAGAGAGGGAGAGTTTTGAGAAGAGAGAAGAGAGAGGAGAGAGAGAGACTGACGAAGAGTGAGAGACAGAGTGTGCACTGTGTGTGTGTGCGTTGTGCGGATGTGCGTGCGCGTGGGTGGTGTGGTTGTCTATTGGTCCTATAGTGCAATGTCAAAGTCAAAAGTCAAAATGATAATTAATGATTCTAAGTGTAGTCTAGATCGACTTTGAATTAGCAAAACATAGTTTCTTCTTCTTCAGAGCGAATGAGCATTCTGTGTGTTTGTGGTTGTGTGGTGTGTTGTGTGTGTGTGTGTGTGTGTGGTGTGTTGTGATGTGTGGTGTGTGTGTGTGTGTGTGTGAGCTGTGTGTGTGTGTGTGTTGTGTTGTGTGGTGTGTGTGTGGTGTGTGTGTGTGTGGTGTGTGTATGTGTTGTGACATAGGTGTGTGTCCGGTGTGTTGTGTGTGTTGTGCGCATCGTACGCGCGCGTGGGTGCGTGCGTGCATGGGTGCGTGCATGCGTGCGCGCGCGCTTGTGTGTGTGTGTGTGTGTGTGTGTGTGTGTGTGTGTGTGTGTGTGTGTGTGTGTGTGTGTGTGCTGTGGTGTGTGTGAAAGATGCGAGAGTGAGGGTGCAGCAAAATTTACCAATGGGGGGAACGGAGTAAAAATAAGGGGAGGAAAAACAAGAAGATTGGGAGTATTTCAGTGATAAAATGAGGATGAGAATGGGGAGGTGTTACTTTTATTCTAAAAAATGTCTTTTCCATTAAGCTTTTTTTAAAACACAGCGGGGAGAGGAGAGAAGTGCGGCCAGACGTCGCTTTCATTGAATTGGTCAATCTGATACACTCCGCCCTCGACCATAAACAGTATCAAAAACATCAAACTGTCGATTGTGGATGCTTAACAAGAGGAAAGAATAAGAACATACAGAAATATTGGTATCATATTTTACTAGTTGCTGGGATAGGAAAAACATTAAACAAACAGGTTTTGATTTGTTTCAAAGGGATACCCTGACGGATGAAATTTTGCAAACCCCCCCCCCCCCCCCCCCCCAAACACGTCGAGATCACCAGCAAGACAGCCTTTTTCAAGGATCGGAACACTCACTTTGCTCTGCTTTCATAGAAATCAACCCGTCTAAACGGCGACTCCTCCTTGGCGGAGATGCCGGAGAGAGAGAGAGGCCATTTTGGACGGGGTGTGGTGGGGCCCACTCAAGAGGGTTGATAGCCTTTTTCTTCTGTGTACGATGCAGTAGAAAAAAAAAGGGGGGGGGCGAGTCCTAAGTTCCTTTGTTGTGAGCAAAACTCCTTTTGGTAAACTGTATAAAATAGCTATAAAAAATAAATAAAAAGGCTTGCATTGTGGAAATCTCGTGCAAACGATTTTTGGTCTGACACAGGCGGCCATTAGAAGTGCAACATTTCGTGCAAACGATTTGGTCTGACTCATGCGGACACAAAACAAGTGCCTTGTCTTTTCTTTCACTGAAAGAATCTGACTTCCAGCACCTCCGTCAAGGAGGAATCGCCGATTTGATGGTTTGATTTCTAGGAAACCAGAGCAACCGGGTGAGTGTTGCGATCTCTGTAAAGGGTGTTTGTTTTCCTGGTGATCTCGACGTGTGTCTTGCAAAAACAAAACTTCATCCGTCAGGGTGTCCCTTTAAAGGAAAGTGAAGGCATGGTAGACTATTGCAATAGAGGCCAATATATAGTTGGAAACAAATTGCGTGTCGAATTTTGGGCACAAAACTTCCTTCATTTAATTTTAACGTGCGCCCTTATCATTTCACAAATTCAAGACTATTCCCTGTTCCCTGGTACATGTAGTAACAATAGGAATTGTTTGGAAATAATTAAGGGGAGTAATTTCATGGTGTGTGCGAGTGATCTTGCCTAATTCAATCGGTCAAACAGGGGAAGTCACTCTACCTTCAGCTCTCGTAGCCTATCGACTTATGTGTTTGAGCAGACATACAGCACTTAGTACACCGTGCGTCATTCCAAACACTGATGTCATTTATATTTTTACGTCACATTTTGCAAGGGTTTTTTCAGTTTGTGGCCACTGGCCACCCCTAATTTTCCTTTAATAAAATGTTTGCAAGTCGCTGACTCGCATCCTGCGGTTTCAAGCTTCGACGCCATTGTTGCATTGTTGCTATGGTGTTTGACCGAGTAATGGAGGTAAACAACTCTAATTTTCACGAAGTGATCTCCACTATTTTTTCCCCCTAAATCGTCTATTCCTTCCAGACTTTATTCCAGCGGAAGTAGTTTTTGTTGTTGTGAAAAGTAAGGCTTCGCTAATTATGAACGAATTTGTATTTAACCTACTGCTGTGAAAGGTGATGTAGGCTACATTTTAGAACTTGCCGCCTTTACTATTTGTCGGAGTTTTGCACCGTATCGGTGCTTTCTTGCTATTGATTGGCGTGGGTCTGTCAGCTAATAGGCCTACGTATAGTAGGTGATAGGCGTGAAATCCCTATTTCGCTCTTCAGATGATGTGATATACTAAGACTCCCAGTGACATGGTGGATGGTAGTAATTGGGTTCTGCTTTTTGCGTCCATGCATCATCTCAGTGTGCGAATTATCATTCAGATCAGGTCAGGTCAGATAATGAGGACAACTAGGCCTCGCGGCCTCTTCATATGTCCATGCATCATCTCAGTGTGCGAATTATCATTCAGGTCAGGTCAGGTCAGATAATGAGGACAACTAGGCCTCGCGGCCTCTTCATATGTCCATGCATCATCTCAGTGTGCGAATTATCATTCAGGTCAGGTCAGGTCAGATAATGAGGACAACTATGCCTCGCGGCCTCTTCATATGTCTACATCATCTCAGTGTGCGAATTATCCTTCAGGTCAGGTCAGGTCAGAGAATGAGGACAACTAGGCCTTGCGGCCTCTTCATATGTCCATGCATCATCTCAGTGTGCGAATTATCATTCAGGTCAGGTCAGGTCAGGAGAATGATGGAAAAATAGGCTTGCGGCCTTTCATATGTCATGCATTTTCGGGGAGAGGGAGGGGGGGGGGGGGGGGGGGGGGGAGGGGGGGGGAGGAGGGGGGGGAGAGAGGAGGGGAGAGGGGGCGGGAGGGGGGGGAGGGGAGGGGATGGGGGGGGGGCGGGGAGGGGGGGGGGGAGGAGGGTGGGACTGATAGGAGAGGTACGAGGGGCGGGAGGTGGGGAGGAGTGGGAGGGGTGGTGGCGGGGACGGAGAGGGGGGGGGGAGTTGTGAAAAAAAAAAAGGAAAAATAAAAAAGAAGTGAGGAAAATAAGACAAAACAAAATAAAGATCACAAAGAACAAAAACGCAGAAAGAAGAGAAAAGAGCGAGGGACAGAAAAAAAAAGGAAAAATGATGAAAAAAGAAGAAAGAAGAAAGAAGGGAAAAAAGCAAAAGGGGAAAAAGGAGGGTGGGGGGGAAAAGAAGACAGGAGGGGGCTGGGGAGGGGGAGAAGGGAGAGGAGGTGGGGGGGAGGGAGGGGGGGGGGGAGGGGTGAGGAAGAGATAGGGGGGAGAAAGCGGGAGGGCGGGGGAGGAGGAGAGAACGAATAGGAGAAAAAGTGGTCTCAAGAAAAGTGGGGGGGGGGCTGGGGAGTGGGGGGGGGTGGGAGGGGAGGGTGCGAGGGGGGGTGAGGCAGGGGTGGTGGGAGGTATGAGAGTGGGGCGGTGAAGGGGTGAGGGGGTGGGAGGTGGAAAAAAAACCAGAGAAAGAACAAGAATAGGGAGAGGAGGGTGGGCGGGGAGAGGGGGGGGGGAGAGGGAGGAGGAGGGGGGGTGGGGTGGTGGTGGGAGAGGGGAGGGGGGGAGGGGGGGGGAGGAGGAGGGAGGGGAGGATGGGGGGGGGGGTGAAAAAAAAGGGGGGATCATAAAGTAAAGACAAGGGACGGGGGGTGGAGGGGGAGGAGGGGGGGCGCGGGATGGAGGGGAGGGGGGGGGGGGGAGGGGGGGGGGTGAAGACAGAAGAGAGGGGGTGAGGAGAATGGTGGAGTGGTGGAAGGGATGAGAGGAGGATAGTGGAGGGGGAGGGGGGGAGGGAGGGAGTATTTTTGTTTTGTGGAATAGGTTTAGTGCGTGTATTTTTGTGTTAGTGAGTCGTAGGGGTTATTTATGGGAGAGTCTGATGGGAGTGTACGAGGTTATTGTGTATGGATGGGCTATTTCGGTAGGGTGTATGGTGATTATGAGGGTGGGAGGGGGAGGAGGAGAGTTTGCGGAGGGGTAGTTGGGGGTGTATGCGGTGAGGTTTGGGGGGGTGGTGGGATATTGGTGGTTAGGGGAGGGACAGAAGAGATAATATTAGGGATAGAGGGATGGGGGAGGGGGGTAGACGGTTTGTGTTTGTTTTTGGTGTTTTATTTGTTTTGTTGTAAGGTTGGTGGTTTGTGAGATGGTTGGTTTAGTAGATGAGTATATTTTTTTGTTTAAGATTGAGTTGGTTTTTTTTTTGTTGTTGTTAGTATAATTAGTTTTGTTTTTTGTTGTTTTTATGTTTTTATAGTGTAGTGAGTGTGATGGGATAGAGGATTCTGTGATAGTGGTATGCTTTCTTTTGTTTTTTTTATTTGTATATTTTCCTTTCTTTTTTTATTATTTTTTTTCTGATTTTTCGTTGTTTTTTTTTCTTTGGTTATTTATCTTTTTATTTCTCTTTCTTTATTTTTTTTGTTCATTGCAAATGTTATTTTTAATTTTTTATTTCTTTTCTGTTCTTGTTTTCTCTGTGTTTGGTGTGTTTATTTTTTCGTATTAGTTTTGGTGGCGCGCAGTTTTGGGTTGTTTATTTTAGTAGTTTATGTGATTGGTTATTCTGTATAATAGTTTTTCTTTTGCTTTTTTTTTTTTCTTTTTTTTTTTTTTTTTCTTTTTTTTTTTTTCGCTTCTTTTTATCCTTTTTTTTTTCTTCTTTCTCTCTTTCTTTTTTTTTCTTTCGCTTCTTTGTTTCTTTTGCCTTTTCTTCTCTTTTTTCTTTTTTTTCTCTTCCTACACCCCCTTTGGATTTAAAATAAATGTATGTCCTGATAAATTTTAATTGGAATCGAGTTTTGTTTCCCTAGTAGCCAGAGTCATGAAATACATTGGGCGACCTGATAGCGAAGAGCAGCTTGCAAACACTGACGAATTGACGAACACAACAAACAACGTTTATACTTACATTTATTGATTTTCATCCCTATGTGTTTTAGCGACGCAAATTATCATTCAGGTCAGGTCAGGTCAGATAATGAGGACAACTAGGCCTCGCGGCCTCTTCATATGTCCATACATCATCTCAGTGTGCGAATTATCATTCAGGTCAGGTCAGAGGACGAGGAAAACAAGAGGGCCGTCTTCATATGATGACAATCTCAGTATGCGAATTATCATTCAGGTCAGGTCAGGTCAGAGAATGATGACAACTACCCCTAATCCTCTTCTATGTCCAAACATCATCTCAGTTCTGCCCAAATTATCAATCCAGGTCAGGTCAGGTCAGATAATGAGGACAACTAGGCCTTGCGGCCTCTTCATATGTCCATGCATCATCTCAGTGTGCGAATTATCATTCAGGTCAGGTCAGAGAATGAGGACAACTAGGCCTCACGGCCTCTTAATGTCCATGCATATCTCGTGTGTGCGAATTATCATTCAGGTCAGGTCAGAGAATGAGGACAACTAGGCCTCGCGGCCTCTTAATGTGTCCTTTCTGATTATTTGTATTCTGTTTCATGATGGCATGACTAGGACGCTTTTAGATGTGTTAATCATATACACATTTCAATTGTTGAATCTTGGGGTCTTTATCGAGGAGGTGTTTAAACTGATTAAGGTTAGGTGCCAATTTGATATGTGCTGGAAGAGAATTCTAGTATTTAGTGACTCTGTTACTAAAGAAATTCTTTCTAATGTTAGTTCTGCTGTATTGGGTTAGTAATTTCAAATCATTATTCCTAGTTTTTGAGTAGTTTAGAAAGTTGTAGCAAATGTTTGTTTGTAATATCAGAACTGTGAAAATGTTTATAAACATTTATCAAATCACCACGTAGTCGCCGATATTTTAGAGATGGTAAATTCAGTTTATGTAACCTGTCACCATAATCTAATTTTCGTAATGCTTTTACTAGCTTAGTTGCTCTCCTTTGAACACGTTCGATAGCCTGAGACTGTCTTTTTAGGAAAGGATCTTCTTCTTCTTCTTCTTCTTCTTCTTCTTCTTCTTCTTCCTTCTTCTTCTTCTTCTTCTTTTTTTCTTCCTTCTTCTTCCTTCTTCTCTTCTTCTTCTTCCTTCTTCGTCTTCTTCTCTTCTTCTTCTTTCTCTTCCTTCTTCTTCTTCTTCTTTTTCTTCTTCTCCTTCTCCTTCTCTTTACTTAGTTCTTCTTCTTTTCTATTCTTCTTCTTCTTTTTTTTTTTTTTTTCTTCTTCTTCTTCTTTTTCTTCACTTCTTCTTCTTCTTCTTCGTTTTCTTTTTCTTTTTCTTTCTTCTCCTCCTTCTTCGTCGTCGTCGTCGTCTTCTTTTTCTTCATCGTTCTTCTTCTTATTCTTATTATTATTTCTTCTTCTTTCTCTCTTCTTACTTCCTCTTCTTCTTCTTTTTCTTCTTCTTCTTCTTCTTCTTCTTCTTTCTTCTTCTTTTTCTTCTTTTTTTTTTTCTCCTCTGTCCCACTCCCAACGCCTTCTCTTCTTCTTCCTGAATCTTCTTTACATAGGGTCTTCTTCTTTCACACTTCCTTCTTCACACATTCTTCTTCT
>CM065682.1:23072520-23075020 GCA_017654935.2 Phymorhynchus buccinoides
CATGATGCTAACTTAGAAGCTCTTCCAATGTCCTATATGATTTAATAGGAATTTTGGAAGAGCTTCTAAGTTAGCATGATGCTAAGTCTCATGCTATCTCAACGTGAATACAGGCCCTGTTCTTTCTTTCGCCTATAATTTAATATCTTCTCCCTCTCTGGCTGTCACTTCTTCTTTTTCCTCATCGATCTGTTTCTCTTTTTCTTTCTTCTTCTCCTATTTTCTGTCATTGTTTTAATCTTCTTCGTTCATTATTTTTCTTAACCCTTTCACCGCCAGCCATATTTCAGCCCAAAATTGCCATTAAATTTACTTGGCTAGAGAATAAAAATCCATCTGCAGTATTGAGGATTCTTCTGTGACGTATATATAAAATAAGGTCTGTCCTTACTTCCCAAAACTAAGACAATTGGGTCTTTGGATAATAGACCCCCAATTTGATGCCTTTTAGTGACATAGGTGTTAAATTACTGTGGTGCTAAAATGCGACCTTGGCGGTGAAAGGGTTAAATTAAAACTCGAAAGATATAGACCAGTAAACAGAACAAATAAACACAAACTAGCAGTACCGCGTCGTTAGCAAGGGTTACATTAACCCCTTGACTGCCACCAACGTATTACCTGCTGGCCTGATAACATCACTGATGATGTCATCAGATGAAGAGGAATAACCCTGATATGCTGGCTTTTTCTCTAACCCAATCAAGAGAGTACAATCCCCATACCATTTTGTCAGATTGGCTCTATCAGTTGTCTTTTTCATGTCATGATTTTTTTGCTCAATTACTTTTCTCTTTAATTTTATCTGGTAGTCAAGGTGTTAATATTAGGTGCTTTCAACAATCGTTCTTGCTCGCCCTATTTTCTAGCCTAAGCCTCATCCAGTAGTTTTGTTTTGTCTCTTGTGAATAAAATAACGTCACTTTACACTTGTCGTGTAGTTGTTTGTTTGTTTGTTGTCTATCCCTCAACCTAACAGCTCGCTCTTCTTTCTTTTTATCTTAACCTTTTTGTTTGTGGCACAAGCCACAAACCTATAACTCACTTTGTCAGTCTGTCGATTTATCGGTCGGTCGGTCGGTCGGTCCAAAATTGTCGCACGTTTGTGGCAAAATTGTCGCACGCCACAAACGATTGCGAATCCGCGCTTGTTTGTCTATAGTTCAGTGGAATGCGCATAGCTAACCGAATTATCTCTGTCTATTTCTGACTCTCTGTCTGTCTGTCTGTTTCTCTCTGTGTCTGTGTCTGGGCCTGGGCCAGTGTCTCTCTCTCTCTCTCTCTCTCTCTCGTATTCATCTCTCTTCTTCTCTCTCTCCTCTCTCTCTCTCTCTCTCTCTCTTCTCTCTCTCTCGTCTCTCTCTCTCTCTCTCTCCTCTCTCTCTCTCTCTCTCTCTCTCTCTCTCTCTCTCTCTCTCTCTCTCTCTCTCTCTCTCTCTCTCTCTCTCTCTCTCCCCCCCACACACACACCCTGAGTAGAACGACCGACGCGTTCATCCAAAAAGTAATCAATCACGGTCAGCTCCAAATTCTTTAAACGTCCAAACAATTTCCATTCGATGAGCAAAGTAAGTCTAGACAACCACTTACGTTTCGGTCAATTGTAAAGATTGTAACCTTATTACTTTTAATTGATCATTTCTTTTCCTGGGAGTTAGAAATATGAAGCGTCATGCACGGCCATCTCAAATAACTGATATATAATATTATAATCTAATTTTACGAAAAGGCAAAGTGAGATCCGTTATCTAGACTATCTCTCACAGAGTAACTATAACGCTGCTGTTGTCGCTGTTTTGGCTGTTGCTGCTGTTGTTGGTATTGTTGCTGTTGTCTATGATGATGATGATAATAAGGCGGAGGAGCAGGAGGAGGGAGAGGAGGAGTAGAAAGAGAAGGACAGCAATGATGATGACAACGACAACGATGACGATGTCAGCGTTTATGGTGCTAATAAAGACGACAACGGTGATTAGGATGATAACGACGAAGACGGCATACGACAATAATTTTCATAATAACGATTACGACAACAATGTTAATGTGAGTGATGATGATGATGATGATGATGATGATGATGATGATGATGATGATGTTGATGATGATTTTGATGAAGATGATGATGATGTTGACGACGACGACAACGATAATGATGCTGATGACGATGATGATGATGATGATGTTGATGGTGATTATGATGAAGATGATGATGATGATGATGATGTTGACGACGACGACAACGATAAAGATGACGATGATGACGACTACGACGCTGATGACGACGCTGCTGCTGCTGCTGATGATGATGATGATGACGACTACGACGCTGATGATGATGACGATGACGACGACGACGACGCTGATGATGATGATGACGACGACGACGACGATGATGATGATGATGACGACGACGACGATAATGACGATGACGATGACACTCTAAATATCAATAAATTGCAGCTGCGGCTCAGGATCATTCGGACGCGGATTGTTTCGGCTG
>CM065682.1:23080020-23085020 GCA_017654935.2 Phymorhynchus buccinoides
CCGTGCGTGCGTCCGTGCGTGCGTCCGTGCGTGCATACGATCGCGTTTTAAAAAAACCCATTTAGTCTATTTCAATTGATTTTAGTGTACAACTTTTAAAGAATATAGCCTATCGACTGATTGCTTTAGTTTTATTTCAAGGTCAAGGTCAAGGTGATTAAGGAGTTCAACCCCCCCAAACCCTTAATCGCTAATATATCGTTAAGTTTTGCACATATTTCAATGCGGTTCTTTTCAAAGCGTTTTGTGATAGAAGGGCTATAACATTATAATCATGAAGTTGTTTGTGCGCGCGTGCGCGCGTGCATGCGAATCACGGGGTTCGAACCCTAAGGTTATGTCTCAAGAACTGTTGCATGGAATCGCTTTAAATTTACTGTGTTGGTGCATCACAGTACACAAAAGGTCCCATGCAAAAATGATAAGCATGCTGACCTTGACATTGAAGTTTGACCTTGAAAACGTACATTTCTTCTTGTGGTCATTTCTTTCACATCGTTGGACTTACAATGTTCAAATTTGGTGTGCAGATGTATTGGCTTATGGTAATTCCGAATATTTAGTACAAGAAAGGTCAAGATTAAGGTCAAAACGGTTATAGTCTGCCGATAGGACCATCTGTAACCGGTCATTTACAACCACACATTTTTTATACATTTATTATTTTTATTTTTATTTTTGGCAATTGCTCAGTTTCTTGTCATTGGAGCACAGATGCGTCATGCTGCTGCTATGTGCCCAAGTTCAGCCGCGTGGGAACTTATCTGCCGCTCGGCGATACACTTGTTTTTTGTTTGCTTTTTAAGTAACCACACGTGCAAAGAATGCGTATTGATGATTGATGCGCATTCAAATGGCTGAGACTAGGGCGCAACGCTGTTGCTGTCTGCGGTACCTTTTCTTCCAAGTAAGCAGGAATGCAACACGTCTTTGAGACTAGCGAAACGCTATAGCTGTTTCAGGTTAAAAATCTGATAGAACTGTCGAATTTTTAAAAAGAGTAAACAGACATTCAACATTATACGTGTTCATTGATGCACATTGAAGTGGCTGAGTGGTTGAGACAAGCGCAACCCTATTGCAGTTGAAGGTTGAAAATGATGAACTGTAGGATTTTGTTTTTAATAAACAAGCACCTAGCGAATGCGTGTTTTTAATGAGATTAAGTTGTGGTGGCTGAGACTAGCGCTTCATCATTGCTGTTCAGGTTGAAAATCTGATTAACTGAAAGACAATTTAAAAAAAAAGGTTTAAATAGGCAGGCAGGCAGTTAAGATTTAACGTGGTGACAGCCCTGACATGGCCTTAGTTGTGTACGGGGCTATAATTGTAATCTTAATCTTAAGACATGCAGCGATTGCGTACTGATTGACGTACGTGTAAGTGGCTGAGATGAAGCTGTGACGGTTGGAATAAGCACAACGTTACGCCTGTTGCTGGATGAGGTTGTAAATCAGCAGTTAGAACTGTGTTCGTTCGTCCGTCCCGGGGGATGATGACCATGCTTCAACAGTTCGTCCTTGTGGAAATCTCGGATGCTGGATGAGTTCGCGTATGGCTAGTGAGGCCAGTGCGAACCAGGAAGGATCTCTGACAGTGAGGACAGGAGAAAGAGTTGGGGGACAGTTAGAACTGTTGGAAACAGTTAACCCTTTCACCGCCAAAGTCGCATTTTAGCACCACAATGATTTAACACCTATGTCACTATCAAATTGGGGTCTATTATCCAAAGGTCCTATTGTCATAGTTTTGGGAAGTAAGAACAAACCTTATTTGATATACGTCACAGAAGAATCCACAATACTGCAGATGGATTTTGTTCTCGACCCAGATCAATTTAATGGACATTTTTGGTTGAAATATGGTTGGCGGTGAAATGGTTAAATACCTGTTCTAAAAGGTACGGCAGCACATCCCTACTAGGTTGTAGATAGCAGGAAGGGCGACACAGTGTCTCCTCCCTCACCAGATGGGAGTCGAGAGACTTGCAAGCTGACAGGGCGACGTACAGCGACTTGGATCATCTCTGCAGATTTGACTTCGTCAATGATCCACCGGCACCCAGCAGTGGGCTTTGGCTGTGTTGGTGCCCAGCGGAGTTGAGGACCGCCAGCACAGCCCCACCTACTGTTGAGAGGGGACCCCTTTTGAAGGACCACGCCCGCCTGCAGAGACGACTCGACCTGCCTGCATGTCTCCTGCCAGTTTGCGACGACATCAACTTCCGGCACGGAGCAGGTCGCCCGGTGACCCTGAAGACAGCCTTTGGAGGGGAACTTACTGCTCAACAACACCATCGACAAGACAAGCGGACTACAGGAGCACCTGGACAACCTGTTGGCTTGTCTCACAATGCTAAAGTCTCCTACCGCCTCACAGATGCTGACTCCAGCACCCAAGACAAGAAATCTGCACAGATGCTGACTCCAGCATCACGGACAAGACATTCTTCGGCTCGGACTCTGTCCGAATGTTCCAGTAACCGAAGGTGCATCCTCGCGTGTCAGGGGTGTGCTATGTGTTCCGGAATCATCAACGACGGCTGCCACGTCAAGAACTCCTGTCCCATCATCACCTGCTTCTTCATCAGCATCGTCTCACCGGGAAGACCCAGTCTTCAGGAATATTGTCCGTAAGAGGCAACGCCTAATAGGACGCCAAACTCACCATCAACACACGGTACAGCAGTCACTATTCTTTATCATTGTAGGAAACAGTATTTAAGAAAACTAAAAGAAGAAAAATGCACAGATGCATGCAACACTTTACCGACGCATGTTTTATGGCTGTGGTTGTTAAGATTAGTGCAATGTTAGGCTTATTTTGCTGTTTCAGGTTCAAAATCTGATAGAACTGAAGGACGAGTCAGCAGGTATGCAACACTTGGTTGCTTGCTGAGGCGCGTTTTAAAGACACGGCCGGACTATAAAAGAGGGGAGGCGCTGAGCGTGCGCCGCATTTGAATCACAGCTGGCGAGAGAGACGGTGCGCCCTTCTTTATTTTGTTGTGCGAGCCACCGCGAGGCAGAGCTGTTCTGGCGAGAATGACCCGATCCCTGGGATCGGTTGTTTTCCCTTTAATTAAGTGGTTCAGGGCAATCAATGCAATGTTTATGCCGTGGTCAAGCAAAATTTGAAAGAGAACCAGAAAACAACATAAAACAAAAACTGTGTAGGCCCTACTTACGCGTGTTCTGTGAGCAATATGTTGTTGTTGTTGACGTACCCTGGCTAAAAGACTCCAGGGATCAACCCAGCATCCGAAGCACTTGAACACTATGATACAAATGCATGAGCAAGGGATGAGAACATTACGTGTGTGACCGTTTTTGATTACCCGGCCACGTGGGCAGCCACACTCCGTCTTCGGGGCACGCGAACAATATAACATAAGACAAAGCGAATGGTTTTTTACTCAAAATATACCGTCTTCTTTTTTGGACCGCGGAAAAAGAAAACCATACAGGGAAAACAAGATGTGTCTAGACCAGCCGCCGTGGTGTAGTGGTTAGCGTCGCGGACTACTGGCTGGGAGGTCTTGGGTTCGAATCCCATCAGAGGCGAGGGTTTTTTCGGTCCTGGACCGACTCCTACCCAGAGTGAGTGGCTATGGGCTCAATGGGAAGACTGAAACCACACAGTCGAGTTTCATCCGCTTAACGGATGCGATTCTGAGAGTGTTGCTCTATTTGCAAGACCAAACACTGCAGGTGTCAATATATCGCCAAGACTACCTTTAACTACACAAGTTTCTCTGTCAAGTGGATGCCATATATTTCATTAATTACTTAAGATGACAATTATATGAAAAACAACAACATTTGTTTTTTCTTTCTGTTTTTCCTTACAAAGATTTGATCTATTTGTTCTTTAATGCCTTTTGTATATAATGAATGTTGTTGAGGCCTCTATTCATTATGGATATTGTTAACTTCAATAAGGATGTATTGTCCAGTCACCATCTCCTTATTTTCTGTTGATGTTTAAAAAAAAAATTAAAACAAATGTATGTGTATGTATGTGTGTGTGTGTGTGTGTGTGTGTGTGTGCGTGTCTGAGTCTCTGTGTGTGTGTGTGTGTGTGTGTGTGTGTGTGTGTGTGTGTGTGTGTGTGTGTGTGTGTGTGTGTGTGTGTGTGTGTGTGTGTGTGTGTGTGTGTAGCGATTTCGTTTCTTTTTCATCATATGTATTGAGACTTGACGTTTTTCTTGTTTTTGTTTTGTTTGAAAATGCATTTGTGATGAAAATGTAAAAAAAAAGGTTTAATAAAAAAAAAATCCACTGCAGGTGTCTGTAGTTCTCGGGCCTGGTTAACGCCGGGATATCATTATGAAAGGAAGCGTAGAATACAGCCCTGTCATGCAGTCTCAGACCGATACGGAACTCCATAGCATCATCATCATCGTTATCATCGGCCTCATTTTCCATCAATCATAACATTAAAATATGTCTCAAATTCTATGGCTTTGCATGCCCTGCTCTCATGGTGACCTCAGTTTCGGTTTTCAATCCAGTCTATGCCTTGGTGCGTTCGGGTCAAAGTCATGGGGATCAGTGTGTTCTGGGGAGCTGTCGGTGGACGGTCGTGGTGGCGCCCTCGGAGGTGGACCTCACTCACGCTGGCTCCGCGACTAAGAGAATAGTGTCGTCAGTAGGGGACTTAGTAGGTGGTGTCCTGAACAGGCTCCACTGAACTCCACCGAAGTGACTCAGCAGAAGTGCAGTCTCCTCGGTCGGTTGCCTCCTGACGGCCTAACATAGATTCGCTCCCCTTGGACTGCTGGTCTCGGTTTATGCGACTTGAACAAACCCGGGTGTAGCTGCGAATTGGGATTTGGAACGAGCGGCGTGGGAGCAACGCCACTGTACAGTCCAGAAGATGGGACAGCAAAAAAAAAAAAAAAAAAAAAAAAAAGAAAGATGTGTCTACATAAAAAAAATATTAGGCCTTATTTTTTAGAGAGAAAAACTACAAATACACAAATCAGAGTGCTTGTATTT
>CM065682.1:23090020-23135020 GCA_017654935.2 Phymorhynchus buccinoides
GATGGCGTTGTCATCAATGGTGGCATGTTTGGATCGAGTTGATGTTATTTTGTTGCATTCGTCTAAAAAGACACAAACAATTTGGTGCTTTTTGCTGCTCATGAAGAGTAGAGAGCGCACGTGTTCTGCGGCAAACAAGTGGTACTTTTTTGTGTTGAATTGTAGGTTCCCATTTTTTCACTGTTATAAAATTGTGTTTCTTTGTTGAACGAGAATGATGATTACATGTTTCGGCTTTAATTTAGAAAATGTCTATCGGCTGTTGGCTTACGGGCGTCCGTGTCAAAGCGTGTGTCGCACTGTCGTGTGGTGCGGAGATCATCCGAGATGTTCTTCTTCTTCTTCTTTTTACTGACTTTTAATTTAGGGCCCACGGTCAGTATGTTGACCATTCTGGCACCTTTGGAGAAAAAAAGACTGACAAATGGGGGCCGGTCGGTCTGTTCTTTACTGCAGACATGCTTGCTTAACTAATAATATAGTAATATTGAAGGGACAGATGGTGGAGGGGAAGCTGAAGGGGGTGGGGGGGAGGGAGGGGGGGGGGGGGGGGAAGGGGCGCTTGATTGATTATTGTTGGTCCTGCACTACTGACACACAGGGGGTGTCAGCAGTGAAGGTGTCGAGGGTGTCCTGCCGCAGGTCGTTCCACTCCCTGATGGTCCTCGGGAGAAAACAGTTTTTTGACCGATATTTGGTGCGGCACTGGATGCGTTAGAACTGGAGATGTTGTCCACGCCGTTGCCGATGTGGAAGTGGTACCAGCTTTGCGTGGACAGCGCCGGAGCTGATTTTGTACAGCATGGAGAGCCTGGTCCTCTGCCGTCTGCTCTCCAACGTTGATCTTGATAATGCTCAGTACCACGACCAGAAATTGAGAAAAGGCAGAATCATGAATGATCATTCAGCTCCTCATGATGCTTGTGTCTAAACAGAGGCCGTTCGCCAGAGATCAGATTCAGATAGACCGACAGAAGCCATATTTTTTATTTAACTGGGACTGACGAAGGTCTAATTTTGAATATTTTTTCGCACATTCGAAGTTTGCTCTTCGTTTGGCTTTTGTTTAGTTTATAATAATAATAATAATAACAGTACATTTATATAGCGCTTTACCTCAGATGAGCCCAAAGCGCTTTACAATCAATTATTCATCAACAGATAACAAAAAACAACATTCAAGAGTGACACCAACCACCAACAGTGCATATGCAAAGCAACTCTCTCTCTCTCTCTCTCTCTAACACACACGCACACACACACACGCACACGCGCACACACACACACACACACACGCACACGCACACACACACACACACACACACACACACACACACATAAACACACAATTATTGACGCCAACTCGTTCATACCCCATTCGGTAAGTCACAGCAACTGAGCCGCATGGACTGACCACATACACCAACACACATACACAAACACCCTCACACACAACGTACGCACGCAGACAGACACACAGACACGCACACAAACACACACACACATGCGTGCACACACAACCCACAAAACCAAAATACACACAAGCACACATTCATGCTCACACACAACACACACACACACACACACACACACACACACACACGCACACACACGCACCACAAAACACAGCACAAACCTCTTAAATCAATCTTCCCTCACGTGCACACAACGATAGACAACTGATCAAATATTTAGGGCGCAGCAGGAAAAAGATGGGTTTTAAGAGAGGTTTTGAATGAGGAGACTGAGTTGGAGTGTCGGAGAGGAGAAGGCAGAGAATTCCACAGAGATGGTGCTTGACAAGAAAAAGAACGTTGGCCAGCAGATTTGAGACGGATGGAGGGAATGGAAAGGAGACGAGAATCAGAAGACGAACGTAGTTGGCGAGCTGGGACATAGAGATGAAGAAGATCAGAGAGATACTGGGGAGCTTGATCATTCAGTGACTTGAAGGCAAGGAGGAGAATTTTGTAGTCAATACGTGATTGAACTGGGAGCCAATGTAGGGAACGAAGAACCGGAGTGATGTGATCGTACCTAGGGGAGCGAGAAATGAGACGAGCAGCATTATGCTGGACCCGTTGGAGCTTAGAGATGAGAATTGATGGACAGCCAGCAAGAAGTGAGTTACAGTAGTCAAGGCGAGACAGGACAAAAGCACATACTAGAGTCTTCAGGGCATCCTGAGAGAGGAAACGACGGATGGAACTAATTCTTCGAAGTTCTAGATAGCAAGCCTTGCAAACATTGGAAACATGCTGTTTGAAAGAAAGGGTTTGGTCCAAAGTAACACCTAGATTGCGGACGGATGCCGATAGCTTGATCTCAGTGCCATCAATGTCTACAGAACCTGGGAGAACCTGAGTTTTAATTGTGTGGTTAGAGGCTACAAGAATCATCTCTGTCTTATCAGCATTCAGTTGCAGTTTGTTGTAAAACATCCATGTTTTAACAGCAGAGATGCACAACTTAGAAGAAGAAATCATTTGATCTAATTGACTCAGGTGGGCAGAAATGTACAGTTTATGAGATATATATTCCTAATCCTACCCCATTCCCTAGCCCTAACCCGACCGTAAGTTCTAACCTTAAGCACAACAAAGTCTGACAAACATGGGCTGGGCAGTCCACCAGGGCCTGCACAAACTAAAAACTAAATTAGGGGTTAGGGCCAATAGGGGCCATAGACCAGAGTAGTGGTAAATGAAGGGCAGGAGCTGTGCCGGTCGGGGTTTGTCCCCGGTGACTGCTACGGTAGCCGGATTGGTCTTACCTGGATACTATGAAAGAAAGGACTATGTCTATGGCCAATACAAAGACAGGCTGTCATTACATCAAGACAGCTTTAACTCTTTCTGTGTCAGAATTTATTTTTTTTCCCATCATTACCATCAAGACAGAAAATTGTAACGCCTTAATCAAATTAATGTCATTAACATCAAGACATCGATCAATTTCAAATCATATGTGTCATTAATTACCATCAAGGCATCAATTTTAACTCTCAATGCGCTCTCCAAATCCGTTGTGTATAGCCTTCATTATGTTCATAGGCTCCTAGTCCTACAACGTACTAAATCCAGATCCAGAGTTCCAGAAACAATTAACTTCTGCTTTTGTTCTCACATGCGGAGTGTTTCCTTCATTTGTTTTGGTTTGTTAAATTGTTTTTTGTTCTAACTCTAACCGTTACCCCATTCCTAACCCTATCCCTTTGTGTTTTATTTTCTGGCCGATCAATTCTAACCCTATCCCTGACCCTATTCCGTATTCACCAACCTGGTGAACGGCCTCTGTTTAGACTCAACTGCTCATGTCTCAATGCAATCTGACTCTTCCTTCCTTCCTTCCTGCCGTACAGCACCAGTCACTTTGGGCTATTCTGTCGCTGTTACTTTAGGGAGATTTGCAACGTTCCGAACCAGATCCCCAGTGTGTGTGTGTGTGTTTGTGTGTACACGTGCATGCGTGCGTCCAAATGTCCGTGCATGCGTGTGTCTTGGGAAATAATGTCCTATTCATGACTGTTGAATCAGTGACCGAGTGAGTATGGGTAGCCTACATTTTTGTACTCCGAGTTCTAAGACTTCTTACAGAAAGAGAGTACATTAGTATGAGAATAAGGCCCATTTTGTGTTTCACACACACACACAGACAGACACACACACACACACACACACTTGCCTTTTTATTATGATTCAATAGTTTCTTTCCAAGAACTGTGAGGGATTGGATTTGGAACTGCCTCAACGAAGAGACAGTGGAAGCTGAGATGATCGAGGCATTCAAGTAGCGCCTGTCGTCTCCAACAACTCGTTAGACGCTTTAGTTTCATTTTTTTAAATTTTGTATATATATACTTTCTTTGTTATTATTTATTTATATTATATTCTTGTGCTCTCCCCAGGTTTTCCATTGGCATTTATACCAGAATTGGGTGTCTGCCAACATACCATATTTTTCGGATCATTAGGCGCTGCTGTGTATAAATAAGGCGAATAGGGCAATTTTCTAATATAACTTTATTAAAAGTAATGTCCCATATTGATATGGCTTCGGCCGGGAGGACGTAAAACAAACTTTCGATTCTGCAATTTTCAAGAAAAATCTGAACAAATTAAAGCAAAAGGCACCCTCGTTTATAACATAACTTACCGACCGCCATTACTGCTGTCATAAACGAGAGTTGGCTCCCCTTTCAAATAATCGAACTTCCATTTGAGCTGCTTCCTGTTGTTGTGTTTGGACAATTCTTCGCGAAAACTGATAGAATTATGTCATTTTAAGCTCTACAGCGATGCTTTTTAAATCCTGTGAAGGGTTATGGCATCTGTTGGACGGTATCTCAGACGATAACAGGGATTTTGAAGCATTTTATTTTTTACATGAGTATTCATCATATCGGCGACTTGTAACCACTTTCGATGTCTGACTCACAGTAGACTGTGCTGAACACGGCAATCGTTGCCTCTCTTCTCACGATTTTGTTCACTAATAGGGCACCCTCGTTTATGAGGCGCATATGTCGAAATTGGAGAAAAAAATATCGCCTTATAACCCGAAAATTATGGTACTTGATGCAGATGCAGATCTATCTATGCAGAATCTTCAAATTGTGGAACAAACAGTGAAAAAGTGGAACATAGGCTACTTTAATTTAGTGAACTCAAGTCCCTCTCAACTTAGTGATCGGATACAGTGATAGCACACTGATTCGACTGAGCATTAAATTGAAAAGTTTTGTGTTAACTAAAAACTATTCTATCATTGTTCAGCTTTACATCGGTTTGTGCTCTGTGTGCAGCTCCTGGGCCACATATCAACAAAGATGGATGGGACTGGAAATGACGATGACACATCATCCCCTCTGAATCCATCCTCAAAGTCAACGTTGTCCATCGTAAACATCTTCAAGAGCATTCAGCAGAAAATAAAGGATACACAAGCACAGAGTAGTGATGCCAGTCCAACTGCAGCAAACTCACTCCAGGTTTCTGGTTCCTGTGTTGATTCAGCTGCATCTACTTCAGAGCACAAACAGGTGAACAGTACTTCTTCTGAGCCAATCACAACAACAGCAGAGCCAGACGGTGATCCTGAAAACAGCTTATGCATTGAGCCAATCACAACAGCAGAGCCAGATGGTGATCCTGAAAACAGCTTATGCATCGAGCCAATCACAACAGTAGAGCCAGATGGTGATCCTGAAAACAGCTTATGCATCGAGCCAATGACAACAGCAGAGCCAGATGGTGATCCTGAAAACAGCTTATGCATCGAGCCAATGACAACAGCAGAGCCAGATGGTGATCCTGAAAACAGCTTATGCATTGAGCCAATCACAACAACAGCAGAGCCAGATGGTGATCCTGAAAACAGCTTATGCATCGAGCCAATCACAACAGCAGAGCCAGATGGTGATCCTGAAAACAGCTTATGCATCGAGCCAATCACAACAACAGCAGAGCCAGATGGTGATCCTGAAAACAGCTTATGCATCGAGCCAATCACAACAACAGCAGAGCCAGATGGTGATCCTAAAAACAGCTTATGCATCGAGCCAATCACAACAGCAGAGCCAGATGGTGATCCTGAAAACAGGTTATGCATCGAGCCAATCACAACAACAGCAGAGCCAGATGGTGATCCTGAAAACGGCTTATGCATCGAAGACACATTGGGTTCTGGCCCAGCTTCAGAGCTGGAATCCAAGAACAGCAGCAATGCTGCAGAGGAGATTTCAGTTCCAGAACTGCCTGTTAAAAATGAAGCTGCATCATCAGCTCCTTCTGAATCACCCGCTGGAGTATCAGAATCTGATGGTATGTTCTTTTCCTAAACAGATATTTGGCCATTGATTAATAGTGATTAAGAAAGATGAATTTGTGAAGGATTATTCAAATTTGTCAATGTATACTAGATTAACAGTATTATATGTGTATACATTGTGGCCAAATTTTAATGAGAAGTTCTTAACACAAAACTTGTAAAAAGTTCACTTCAAAATATGGATTCACACTTGATATTCCACAATTGTTGACTATTTTCATTTTTCTATTTGCTTTAAAGAATCTTGCAGTACAAGAAAAATTAAAATTACAGCAGCTTTCTTTAATAACACTTAAATAAAAGTAAATGGACACCAGCTTCAAACTTTGCTAAAAAAACACCATTAAACTTAACTGGTTAGAGAAAAAAAAAATCTGCGATGTTGCTCCCAAAATTAAGAAAATATGGTCTTTGGATAACAGGCGCTGATTTGATGTCTTTTAGTGACATGGGTGCTAAAACCATTGTGGTGCTAAAATGCGACATTGGCGGTGAAAGGGTTAAGCTTTTTGTTGAGCATTTCATACTGCTTGTGCTGGCTACATGTGTACTGTTGCAGAAAGTGCCATGGACGTTTCTGAACGAGCAAGCACAGAGAACGACATTGCTCCAGAACAACCACCTGAGAGTGACATCCCCATCAAGCAAGAAAAAGAAGACCCTGGCTATGATGCTTCCATGCGCAACACCACCGGCAGCTGCGCAGAAGAAGGGGACAAACAAGATGGGGTGTTCCGCGGAAAGAGCTACAGAAACCAGGACGAGTCTGACATCAGTGAGGATGAGGTGTCTGACATCGATTCCATGTCCAGCTTTACCAGCATCGAATTGGAACCTGACCCAATAGAGTTTGTATTTTTCTGTCTGATTAGTCCCCGAGCCGAAGGTTCAGGGAGCTATTGTTTTTGTCTGATCCGTCCGTCCGGCGTGCCTCCGTCCGGCTATTCGTCCGTTTTTCTCAAAAACTATTCAGTCTATCATCATCAAATTTGGTATACTAGTTCGCCAAGATGCAAGCTATCCACTGATGTATTTAGTTTTACATTATTTACATTAAGGTCAAGGTCGCGCCAGTTACGGGGTTCAAACCCCAAAACACATAATCGCTAATTTCTGCGAAGTTTTGCATGTATTTTAATGCAGTTTTTTTCGCAACATTTCTTGACAAATGGTCTATAACACAGGTGTCATGAATTTTTCTGTGCGCATGATCTCGCACGCTCAAATCACGGGTCCGAACCCCAAGGCTATATATAAAAAAACTATTCAGTTACGTGCTGTTTTGATGCGTTTTTATGTAGTTACGTGCTGTTTTTATGCGTTTTTATGTATGTGCACAGCCGACACATTCCGATTTCCGAGTAGCTCGGCGATGCTGCGAGGGGACTTTGCTACCGCTCAGCGTTGCACTTGTTTCTTTTTTTTGTGTGTGCATCTGAGTGTACGCTTTCACCTTGTACATTTGAGTGGTGTGGACGTTTTGTAGAGTGGAACCTCCCTTATAAGACCCTCCCTTTTAGGACCCCCTCCCACTTAAAGACCCCCCACGTCATGTGTCACATTTCCTCTTATGTTTGGAATGTTTCTTAAGATTTCTTACCAGCTATAAGAGGGAAAACATGTGAAAACCATGATTTTGACACGTGATGTGGTGGGTCTTTAAGACCTCGAGACATTGTCCTTGTTTGCAAGTATTAAAATTCCCTCCCTTTTACGACCCCCTTCCACTTAAGACCTTGTTTTGGATGATTTTTCAAGGTCTTTTAAGGGATATTCCACTGGATTGTAAAACACTAGTATTGGATGAAGTATATCAACCTCTCTCTGATCTCTGTCTGTGTGTTTCTCATTTTGTCTGTCTGTCTTGTCTGTCTCTATGAGTCTCTCAGTCTCACTGTGTGTGCTTGTCTGACGTTCTATCTCTCTCTGCTTGTCTTGTCTTTGTCTCCCTTTCTTAGTGCGTGTCTCTGTGTGTTCCACAAGTAGTTTTAAAGATCCACCAGATCACGTGTCAAAATCATGTGTTTCACATGTAATGATGTTTTCCCTCTTATAGCTGGTAGGAAATCTTGTTTTGACCAGGTTTTGCTCCCATACAAATGCCCCCAAGTTGACAAGAAGACATCATTTTAAAGAGCAGCCTCAATTTCAAGTTGGGGGCATTTGTATATGGGTCACAGCTACCCAGAACCAAGGGACTTAATCGTGGTGGGTCAGTGTATCTTTAAACTAATGTTTAAGTCAAACTAGCTGAAACTGAGTTTTACTCCTTGTTTTCAGAGCAATGATAACACCACGTGCAAAAGGGGAAATATGGCCAGAGGTAAGAGATCTGCATAATTATTGTGACATATATTATTAGGCTCTATGATAGGTTTTTTTGTACATCAGGGGTTGTTCATCTAACTGTTGCAGTTTTACTTGCAGGGTATCGATTAACCCTCTTTCTGTATTAATATGCAGACTTAAGACTAAGTCAGTAAGTGAGAGGATTCATTATCCATGACATGTACATACTTAGGCACACACAAAAAAAAGGTGTGGTTACGGTATCCCGACCTACCCTATTTTGGGGGGCCGACCATGTGATTTTTTTTTCCGCCTCGTCAAAAAAAAAGAAAAAAAGAGAGACGCAAGTTCAATTGGGGAATGCCCAGCATGGGACATAACTCTAACGTTTGAACGTCCACGTGTCGTTGCAAAATGGCGTCATTTGCCATTTCAATGGAGCAGAGCTGATTCTAGGGCGCGGGATTGGTGCAACCCCCCCAAAAATCTGTTCCTTTCCGCAATAATCGAGTCTGAACGCGGGCCGACGCCCACCTTTTTGCAGAACTGCCCACACTTTTTACCGATCGCTGTGGGATTTCTCGAGATTTCATGGGATACTTTACAATGTTAGCGTAAATCAACCAATCGCGTTCATCTCTTTTTACCGACAAGAAGTTGTGAAAGTCCTACCCGCCATGTTGAATTTTCTTCAAAAAGAAGCGGACAACGACGCTCTTCGATTTCGATATTTGTGGCGGCAAAGTAAAAAAAAAGAAATCCTCTGCCAAACGAGTGTGCAGAAGATGTTGCAGAAACAGCTACTGCATCAACAGTCTCGGAGAAGTAGTCCGAAGATAACAGCACTAGTGCGAGGGAACACCAGTTCCAAGACGAGTGGCTGAAGAAGTGGCCATGGCTAGTGAAGATTGAATAAGCCGTCTCCCCCCCCTTCCCCTCGTATCCATTGGACCTGCCCCCCTTTTTTTCATTCTTAGGGGGGGGGAGCGCCCCCACTTTTTCAAAATCCTAGAATCAGCTCTGATGGAGCCATGCGCTCATATTTCTGAAAATACGAGGGTGCTTTCGAACTTGACTTTTCAACACCACTCGGCGATCTCAACAACAAAAATTCCCCCCAAAAAGAAAGAAGTTAGGGCCTACCTACCCCATTTTATTTTGCCATGTTACTGTAACCACACCTTTTTTTTTTCCTTATCTCTCTAGCTTGTCACATGCTCCCTCACACGCTGAAACAGTGGTGTGCATTGGTAAATATATTTACATGCATGCGCATCACTTAGTACTGGTGTGCGTTATAATAAACAAGTGCTCACAAATAAATTTGTCCATTATGTATGTATGTATCCATAGTTTTGTTTCTTTGGTTTATCTGTCTTTGTTTGGTTCTATTTATACATTTATAACTTTGTATTAATAAACTATGCTTTACAGAGTGTAATTTTATTGTCATGGATGGCTGTGCAGGAAATTGAGGAATTGCCTCCAATGCACAACCTACACATCAGTCTGCCAGAGGAGACCAAGCTAGAGCAGTTGGGTGTCGTCACTGGGATTGTTGGCGTACTGGGTATGGTTGGGTGTTGGTTTTTATTGTTTTTGGTTTATTTGTTGTTGTTTTTAAGGGAGAGTGGGGTTAATTCAAAATGGAAAGGACTAAAAGCATTTTTGTATCGTATTTGAAATATTTCCAGTCAGGTCAAATCTTTTCAAGGAAACTGATCTCGTCATTACTGTATTTGACAAAGTCCTTTTTAACTCACTCGGGACTGGCCGAATTATTTCCCCTTGTTCTGTGGGGACTGGGCATTTGACTAGGTTCGTAAAACAATCACCAAAAACAAGTTATGAAGAATTATGCATCAATATTTTCAGAAAAGATTAGCAACACCATGCACTAAGCGATCATGAAATATCAGATTCCATACCTTCGTCGTTTGTCTCTTATTGACGAAAACAGCTAACACATAGAAAGAAGAAACATTTAACATTCCGATCTTTGACCCCCCTCTACAACCAAAGCTGAATGTAAACTATGCAATGATTGGTTGATTTCAAGAGAGGCAAGGTCAAAGCAAACTGAAAGTAGGTTATGACTTCGCACTGGAAAGCTGGTTACACGCCAGAAATCAAAACCTCTTAAAAACTTATGAGCCGGATCCGGGCCATTCGTCCTAAACGGTTGTGCGAGCTCATTCGTCCCGAGTGTGTTAATGCTTGGCGTTAGATTTGCAAGGTATTTGTAACAGTTTTCGCTCCTATACTTTCATTTGGACATTTTCCCAAAACTTGGCCGGTATTTGTGGAAACAAGAGATTACTGTAAAGTACCTTGTATAAGCCCATGTTCATTGTAAATGCCCACTCCCCTCTTTAGAGTAGTGGGTTATCTTGGTGGAGTTATCATCCTTAGCCCTTGACACCAGTTGTGTTTCATTTTCTTAACAACATGAAACTCACTCTCTGTTGCTTTCATCTTGTGCGTAAAAGTAAATTGTGCGTCTTGTTTGACAAAGGGAAGTGATATAAATTGGGAGAGTGATCTCCATTTGGGTGTCCAGAAGTGCTCATTTTTGTGCATAGGGATATGTAGATACGGATATGTACGCCCATCCCACACTTTGGAGAACATTTGTGCAAATGGGTATGTACCTTGTTTGTAAACGACCATCCCATACTTTGGAGAAACTTTGTGCAAATGGGTACTATGTACCTTGTTTGTAAACGACCATCCCATACTTTGGAGAAACTTTGTGCTAATGGGTACTATGTACCTTGTTTGTAAACGACCATCCCATACTTTGGAGAAACTTTGTGCTAATGGGTACTATGTACCTTGTTTGTAAACGACCATCCCATACTTTGGAGAAACTTTGTGCTAATGGGTACTATGTACCTTGTTTGTAAACGACCATCCCATACTTTGGAGAAACTTTGTGCTAATGGGTACTATGTACCTTGTTTGTAAACGACCATCCCATACTTTGGAGAAACTTTGTGCTAATGGGTACTATGTACCTTGTTTGTAAACGACCATCCCATACTTTGGAGAAACTTTGTGCTAATGGGTACTATGTACCTTGTTTGTAAACGACCATCCCATACTTTGGAGAAACTTTGTGCTAATGGGCACTATGTACCTTGTTTGTAAACGACCATCCCATACTTTGGAGAAACTTTTGCAAATGGGTACTATGTACCTTGTTTGTAAACGACCGTCCCATACTTTGGAGAAACTTTTGCAAATGGGTATGTACCTTGTAAACGACCATCCCCAAGTTTTGAATTGGAGCAAAATTCTTGCATAGGGGTATGCATCTTGTAAAAGCACATCCCCACTTTGGCTCAGGAGGGCAAACCCCCGCTAGTCATAATTTGAATTGGTAGGCTCAGGTTTTTAACAAGCACTGGGAAGTATCAAGGGCCTCTTTGTTTCACATTTTATATGAAGATTTGTTTTTTTTGTGATTAGTGTTGATATTTTAGAAACCACCCATTTTGGGCTCACTCAAGTGAGTCTATAGTATGATAGTTGTTCGGTTGTGTGTATGTGTATGTTGCGTCTGTGGTCTAATCTCCAAACTTTAACGTTCACATTTTCTTGGGGAAGGCATACATTGTTCAAACTTTGCACACATATAGATGTCTATGCAAGCTTTCAAACAATAATGATTTGAATAATTAAGTAAACAGATAACAAACATATACCGTTTTAGATTAGTGAGTTAGAGAGTATTCAACAGGCAACATGAGTTAAGAAACTCATCAGCACTGAAAGCCTCAATAGCTCATTCGTAGAGTGTCTGTCTGTCATGCCAATGGTTCCGGGTCTGATTCTCGGCATGCGCAATTGAAAAAAATATATATATATTTTTTTGTTTTATCCATTAACGATAGTTTCATTTGTACTTTAATATTTTATTGGCAATCTTGTACTTTAGACACCCCCCTCAATCTTTGTTTGTTGTTGTCCCACATGTTCCTGTTCAGGTGAGCCTTGAAGGCTTTGCCTCTTGTTGTTTTTGTGTGTAGGTAAAGAAAAGATTGTATGCACATGTGCTGTGTGTGCTATTGGCGTGGATGAGTATATTCATATTTTGTTTGTTTCACATAGGCTTTGTGCACATTGCACATGGGAAAACTCTTGCGCTTTTCCGCAAAGAAGTAAAGGAAAGTAAGAAATATAGGCGGACGGGATAAGCACATGATGCAGAGATGCGTGCGCTTATTTTTCAGGCATGAAAACAGCTGCGGCGTCTTCGCCGAGTTTTGTTTTAGAAATCGAGCGATCTCCAGGGAAAAAAAGAAATCTCTGCCGAAAAAAAAAAAAAAAAAAAAAAAAAACACACAAAAAAAACCAAACCAAAATTACACGGCACAATCTTATTTCGCGCCTGTTTGCTCTTCCGCTGTTGTCATTTCCAAGATGGCATCCGCCGAGAACGCATGTATCGAGTTGGTGAAACCAAAATGTAAGTACTTGCCCCCCCCCCCCGCGCTCAACAAAACTTCCGACGTTAGCTGAAAATCCGGGTGGAAGGATTTCTCGGCTGAACAAAATCTCCTCTTTTTTTGGAACAGTAGTTTTCATGCCTGAATTTTCTTAGTTTCTTTTACTTATCTGCGAATAAGCGCATGAGGTTTTCGCGTGTAATGTGCACAAAGCCATGCTTTTCATTGACTATTTTTGTGCCTGTGTTGCAGTGGTCATTGAGTCAACTGTGGACTTGCAGGTGTACTCTCCTTTGTACGAGGGTAGTGTTCTTTTCCTGGAAAATAGACAGTCTTTTGGAACGGTAAGTAATCATTATGTATTGCCAAAACGTTTGTAATATTCACTGGGGCAGTGGGTGGATGCCTTGTGCCTCCATACGGGGAGCTGGACGACACCGCCCCTAGTCTCCCTGTGGGGATACCAGAGGGAATCTTTCGTAAAAAATAGTTCCCCCACCTTCTGGAAGTTCTGTGCTTGTAACTTCCTCTAATCTGCCACTCTCTTTACCAAATTTTCTTCATTATTTTCTAAAACGTTTTTAAGGACACACAGTCCGACTTCATAATGAAACTGTTTTCATCACATATTATCAATTTGCTCCACACAAGCAACATGCTCAACAAACAGGAGAGAAAAAAGACGTTGCAATGTTGTCAAAATCATGACATTGGCAACGGTTGTAAAGAAAGGCAGACAGGCCAGCTCACAGTGCTCACCAAGCTAACCGGCAGCCGTCTAGAAAGAATTAAAGATCAGACTAACAGTAGCAACTCAAAACTGGCGTCATTAGCTGTCCGCTTAGTAAAACTAGATCTAATTTTACCGATTTGTAACTGATGATATATCGGTGCATATTACACTGGTGGAAATAAAAACTTAACAGAAGAAACATTTTATCCTTTGTCTCTTTTCCTGTGTTGTTATTTTGTACCAGTACTAATAAGAAATGTTGAAAACGAACTGTTGAATTAACATACCCACTGACGTCGGAAGAAGTTCTTTAGACAACACTTACAACAGTGTGTGCAGGAAAACTAAACTCTAAATAGGTCAGAGTTTGGGGCGTTAAAAATAACTGCATGCAGGCGTTAGGGAAGGCTTATTGTAGATCTAGTGATTTGCGCTAACTCTGATTCGCTAAATTCCAAGAGAAAGCTTTAAATAAAGTCTTTTAAATGGAGGTTTGTCCAGGTATTCTCACCAAACACGTGCATTCCATATTCATTCGAAAGATCAATATCTTTTCTGCAAAGTTCAGTTAAAATAAATGCCTAGATCAATAGTGACCAATTTAGAGTTTCTGTCAAAGAGACCAAGCATGTAGGGTTTTTCGACGTTCTAGCAGAATGACGCAGCACGACGTCATGGCGAGTTGAGTCAAGTAAACAAAGGCAGTCGTTTTACAAAACGAACTGGATAACTGCCCTTAGAGCATCGACAGTCAAGTTAAACAGCTCTGTGGATAAAGTGGTGTCTGCTTCTTAGCTTAATCCAATATTTTTTGCATGGAAGTAAATGTTCATTGGAAAAAAACACTACTTTATTATGCTCAGTCTGGCCAGCTAGCTAAAACCTTTGGTGACGATGTCGTGGCAGGGGTATGTGCTCAAAATCTACTTGGTTATTTAATGTTGAAGCCCAGAGCACATCTTCTTTGTATTATTTGAATAAGGGAAAGGCTTAAGAGCCGGGATGCTATATTTCTTATTAATGATAACTTTCATGTTATCCAGAAATATCAGTTTCTTGTGGTCACGTGATCAGTGATCAATTTATTGTTTCACAGATGAAGTCAGACCCAGATCTAGATCTCGTAGCTTGTGATTATTTACGCTTAAATATAGTAGATCTAGGTATAATAGATCTATCTGCAATTTTTCTCTTCGCATGGGCATTATACTGAACAGGTTTATAACGCGCGCGCGTGTGTGGATGTGTGTGCGTGCACGCGCATGCGTTTGTGTAAGTGTGTGTGTGTGCGTGCGTGCATGTTCATGCGTGTGTATATGTGTTTGCCAGGGCCAGACAGACCGATAGAGACAGAGTATGTGTAGACCTGTGTGTACATGGGAAAGGCCTACACATACTCTGTCTCATGATGGGTGGTGCCGGTGGCAATGAGAGTGCTGTGCGCGAGCTTGTTAAAGAGACCGGTAGACAGACTCTCTCTCTTCTCTCTCTCTCTCTCTCTCTCTCTCTCTCTCTCTCTCTCTCTCTCTCTCTCTCTCTCTCTCTCTCTCTCTCTCTCTCTCTCTCCTCTCTCTCTCTCTCTCTCTCTCTCTCTCTCTCTCTCTCTCTCTCTCTCTCTCTCTCTCTCTCTCTCTCTCTCTCTCTCTCTCTCTCTCTCTCTCTCTCTCTCTCTCTCTCTCTCTCTCTCTCTCTCTCTCTCTCTCTCTCTCTCTCTCTCTCTCTCTCTCTCTCTCTCACTCTCTCTCTCTCTCTCTCTCTCTCTCTCTCTCTCTCTCTCTCTCTGTATGTGTGTGTGTGTGTGTGAGAGAGAGAGAGAGAGAGAGAGAGAGAGAGAGAGAGTGTGTGTGCGTGTGTGCGTGTGCGTGCGTGCGCGCGCGTATGTGTGTGAGTGCGTGCGTGACTGTGCGTGTGTTTGCATGTGCGTGTTGTTCTTGTCCTTCAGGTCAACGTCCTTCCACTAAAAGTGATTCAGACAGTATTATAATTAGTGTTGGGTATGTGTACCGGTATTATACCAGTATTTTTTCGACGTACCGATATTTGGCGGAGGAGTGCGCTATAGAGCTCCACATTTGGCGGCGTAGTGCTCTATAGAGCTCCACATTTGGCGGAGGAGTGCGCTATATAGCTCCACATTTGGCGGAGGAGTGCGCTATATAGCTCAACATTTAGCGGCAGAGTGCGCTATATAGCTCCACATTTAGCGTCAGAGTGCGCTATATAGCTCCACATTTAGCGGCGGAGTGTGCTATAGAGCTCCACATTTGGCGGAGGAGTGTATTATACGTCTCCACATTTAGCGGCGGAGTGTGCTATAGAGCTCCACATTTAGCGGCGGAGTGTGCTATAGAGCTCCACATTTAGCGGAGGAGTGCGCTATAGAGCTCCACATTTAGCGGAGGAATGCGCTATACAGCTCCACATTTGGCAGCGGAGTGCGTTATATAGCTCCACATTTGGTGGAGGAGTGCGCTATATAGCTCCACATTTGGTGGAGGAGTGTGCTACACAGCTCCACATTTGGTGGAGGAGTGCGCTATAGAGCTCCACATTTGGCGGAGGAGTGCGCTATATAGCTCCACATTTAGCGTCGGAGTGCGCTATAGAGCTCCACATTTAGCGTCGGAGTGCGCTATAGAGCTCCACATTTAGCGGTGGAGTGTGCTATAGAGCTCCACATTTGGCGGCGGAGTGTGCTATAGAGCTCCACATTTAGCGTCGGAGTGTGCTATAGAGCTCCACATTTAGCGTCGGTGTGTGCTATAGAGCTCATGAAAGTGTGAGCCTCCCTGCATTCCTTGGGCAATTGTGAACACTAGTTAATAATCAATTGACTTGTTTCTTTAAACATAACATTTTGAACCAGCCATCAACTAATGATCAAGAAGTTGCCACATTAAATCATACATAGTGTGTGTGTGTGTGTGTGTGTGTGTGTGTGTGTTTGGGAATCATACTAAATATTCATAATTAATCATCAAATGAAAGTGAGTGCCAAGAAGATGGTGATGGTGTTTTTGTGTTTTTCTGTCGTGTTTTTGTCGCTGATTTTGCAGCTGATTGTTATTTTTAGGTAAATGCACATACATGTATAGGCTTCTTTGGAACATTCTCAAGCCACCCTCTCTCTCCCACTCTCTATCATTCCCTTTCTGGCTTCCTAACTTCTTACTTCTTGTCTACTTTTGTGCTTCTGTTTCTCATGTATAGTAGTCATTTATTTTATGATTCTATGATTGTCTTTGAATGTTTGATGATTTTGAGTTTTCAACAGCAACGTTGATGGTTGATGCAGTGTGTGTGTGCATGCGTTTGTGTGTGCACGCGTGCATGTGTGTGTGGTTGCTGACATTATGGAAAACATTGTTTCTGACATGTTCATACAACGAGATTGGCTAGATTATGATTTAATCATTTGTGCAATTTTGTTGTGGTTCTTGATGTTCATCTTTGTTTTCCATAGATATTCAGCCTATGTCATCAATTTATGTATATCATTGCTAATTGACAGTAATATCTTTGATGTGTGTGTGTGTGTGTGGATAAGGTGTGTTTATGAGTGCATAAGCCTCATTAGTATGCAATGCTCTTTTCACATATTAATTGCATTTGTCAGGTTTATTTTGCATTACAGTATTTAAAAAAATGTTTTTTTAATGAATGTGAAGCCAATAAAATATTGGTTTATGATTTAAGCATTTATCATTGATTGATTGATTAACTCTCTCTCTCTCTCTCCCTCTCTCTCTCTCTCCCCTCTCCCTCTGTGTATATATATATATGTGTGTGTGTGTGTGTCCCCAGTGTGTGTGTTGTTGTTGTAACTGTTGCTGTTCAGGCATTCACATGACAAGATAAAATTTACCATCACAGCACCACTGGTTTGAAAAATATATAATACCATGTGATGAATTCTTAAAAAAAAGAATGAGTTGTTTGACCATTTTCTAGTCACAGAGACTCTTTTCTGTTACAATTGGGCTGTTCCCACCTAGAGAGCGTATCGCTGAAGCGCACCACCTCCCGGGAATTCTTGAAAAAAGAGTTGCGAAGGATGTTGGATTTTGTAAACATAGCTATCAATTTGGTGCATACAATGCAGCAGGGCTGCTTTTTTTCTAGTCTAAGTTTGAAATTCATGGTCAAAGGTCAAGGTCACTGGAGCCGAAAATGCTGCCAAGCCCCTTGCACAATAATGTTTGAACAAAGGAACCTAGGACACTCAAATGTTGCATGCTGATAGGTACTGATAGGGATATCTAAGCCAAGTTCGAAATTGAAGGTAACAGCAGACCACCATGCTGTGCAAAGTTGTAAATGGCCTCGTAGACATCAAAGCAGATCAGTTTCTTCTCCCTAGCAACACCCGCACCAGATCAAATCATTCCTTGAAATTCAGACAAATCACAACAAAAACAAACACTTTCAAATACAGCTTCTTCCCCAGAACTATTCTAGTACGGAACACTCTTCCAGCCGCAGCAGCTGAGAGTCCCTCCTTAGTATTTTTCAAGAGGGAGCTCAACAACTTGTCATTCTAATCTCTGAGTAGGGGGGCATAGATCAAAGTAGCGGTAAATAAAGGGCAGGAGCTGTGCCGGTCAGGGTTTGGCCACGGGGACCGCTACGGTAGCCGGATTGGTCTTGCCTGGATACTGTGAAAAGGTCTATGACCCACCCCTACCCTTTCTCCACTCACACAGCATAATACACTGTTCCCAAAGATAGTTTTCAAGTGGGTTTGTTTTCATTGCGCAACCTCTTAAGTGACTGGAATGCCTACTGAGACGGCGCGACTAAGAAATATTGAAGACTTGAAGTAAGATACAACTTTACAACAGATTTTGAGGTGATTCTGTGATGGAATAATAATATATTGCAATGACAAGAGTTTGACCTTTTCAAAGTCAAAGGTCAAGGAGGTAACAGTTATGAATACTATACAGTGCACGCCAGCTTCAAGTAATATAACACTTTACAAAACTTGAAGTCATTCTGAGCTGGGGAACATAATGTATTACAGAGATAAGAAATTGATTTGCCAAGGTCAGAAGTCAAGGTCAAGGTAAAATAAGCGATATATTGATAGTTATCAGACAGGACACACCAGCATCAAGTAATACACCACTGTACAAAATTTAAAATAAATATGAGTAGAAAATCATAATGTGTTGCACAAATAGGAAAATTGACTTTTTCAAGGTCAAGGTCAAACAAGTGATACACTGATACTTATCACATCAGGCAGAACATCCCTGCGTCAGTATTACACCACTGTACAAAATTTGAAGTAAATCTGAGCAGGGAATCATAATATATTGAAAACATAAACAAATATTTTTTCAAGGTCAAAGGTCAAGGTCAAAGTCAAGCAGGAGATTTGTCATCAAACGAGACACATCAGCTTCAAGAAATACACCACTGTCTAAAATTTGAAGTAATTATGTGCAGGGGATCATATTATATGGCAAAATGTAGAACATGGATTATTCAAGGTCAAAGGTCAAGGTCAAGTAGATAAATAGTATTAATCAGGATGCATGAACTTCAAGTAATATACCACTGTGCAAACTTTTAAGTAATTATGTTACGGGAATCATAGTGTAAGGCAAAAATTAGAAATTGACTTTGTCAAGGTCAAAGGTCAAGGTCACAGTCAAGATGTTCACTTTCAAAGCTAAAAATTGCAAAAGTTAAACAGTGCTCCGTTTTCTGATTCCAACGATACCAAAACCATTTCTGTAGGTCAAATAGAATAGAAGATATGAAATTTGCTTAACTGCAAATTTGAAGTTATCATTTTGGACATATCAAAATGCTATTTTTTCCAAATTCATTTGAGATTTTGAAGCACTTATAAATATAAATGACTTCTGTAATAAATCATGTACATTGTCTACATACTTGTTGACAAACAAAAAGTATACTTGCACACATTGACCCTATTATTTTTAATATGCAGACATCTAAAGTTGGCCCAGGGAGCAAAATGCACTTTCAAGATTTTGACACAAAATGGGTGCAAAAATTAAATATTTATAAATTCATAACTTTGCACCTACTTGTCGTACAGAAATAAAATTGATATACTTGCATTCAGAATAAAAAGTTCTATCATAAAATACTACTTTTACACTTATTTGTTGAAATACAAAAATCACTTTGGAATACCTGCTAACAGTGCTCACCAAGCTAATCGGCTGCCGTCTAGAAAGAATTAAAGATCAGACTAACCAAACTAATTTGATTTGGTTTTATGTATCAATGTCTGAATTTCAGTCTGGTACGTTACTAAACATTACATGTTTTTCTAGAATATTCAAATATTAAAAAAAGTGACCCACTAAAAATATCCAAGTGACCCCCTAGAATTCTCGAGACATATTTCAAATGCTCATTCTGTGCCCCCCCCCCCCCCCCCCCCCCCCCCACCACCCACCCTCTGCTCCCTGATTTCAAAGATAAAAGTTTAAAACTGGAGACCTGCGTGTCTGTTCGTCTATATTTGTGTTGGTCTTAACTTTTCAAGGGAAGCAATCTCCAAACATTGCTAAGCAATTAACTTTTTCGACCCATTGCACAAGCCTAGGTGTGTTTCTCAGTCTCTTGTCTTAGCCTTCTGGAAATAAGACCTTGGGTCTTTCTCCCGTTTCAGGAATTGGTATTATTTTCTTGTCACAGAAAGTCTCTGTGAAGTTCAGGATATTTTGTATGGATAGCGTGTTGTCGCTAGTACAGTGCCACCCATTTTGTTTACCCTTTTTAAAAAAATATATTTCAAGGTGTTTGAAGTGTTCGGCCCTTGCGCCGCCCCTGCCTACACGGTGCGTTTTAGCCAGGCCCAAGATATCCAGGAGAGAGGGATCGAGAAAGGCATCAAGATCTACTTCGTCCCCGAACCGGAGCCCGAAATGAGCAAAATCACTCGCTACGTCTTCATGCATAAAGTGCAGAGGTCAGTTTTATTTGCAACACTATTTTTGTCTTTTGGTAAGATTTTTTTGGGGGGTCCGTAGAGTGTTCTTTCTTCGTTTTAAAGAAATATCCATTACATTTGATAAGACTATAAAGCATTGGCAGAGTGCAACTGTAGCAAAAGACAATGATATTGACGTCATCAGCGTCAGTCCATGGATTGATGAAGAGGGCCAGGCCCCTCGAAATTATCTCTCTATGTAATTGGTTGTTTTTTGTTTGTGGCTCAAGCCACAAACCTATAACTCACTTTGTCGGTCGGTCAGTCTGTCGGTCTGTCAGTCGGTCGGTCCAAAATTGTCGCACTTCAAATCGAGGCTACACTTCAAATCGAGGCTACACTTCTGGCCGCTCTTTAAAATGATGTATTTTAAAAGCGTACAAAATAATAAACATACGTAATACAGACACTACAACAGACACGACGAGTATGCGGTGCTTCTTTTGATGAGTTTAAGTAGGATACATAGTTTTAAATGTTTTCCAAAAGATATAAAAAGTTAGGAAATGGTGCAGAGATAACATTCTGGTTTACAGATTAAAATTATTGAAAAGCCAGGGGAGGTGACTCATGATTGGAGTGGTAAAAATAGACTGCATGCCACAAACTATTGCGATTTCGTGCTTGTTAATCTATATAAAACAATTATATCCACGAGTTGGCAAGCATTAATTTGCCAATACAGTGTTCCATTCACCATACCTTTGATTCAAAAATTTTTTTATAACATAAATCAAACAAGGGGCATAACTCTCTGTGTATCAAAATGAAAATATTAACTCATTCGCACCGCATTGATTTTGAATTATTAAAAAAAACCTCACAAATCACTCCAGCCATGCACACAAACAAAACATGCATAAACAAAAGGAGAAACGAAAGAAGATTACAGGTTTTTACTTCAGGTTTAGACATAGGGAAGTGGAAGATACTTGTATACATAATAAATTACTTAATGCTTGGTTCATTGATAATTGATTGATTTACTGTACTTATTTTTATATGTAATAATTTACTTAATGCTTGATGGGTTTATAATTGATTTATTTACTTTCTTACTTAGTAACTTACTTTTTTTTAAACTTATTTAGGAGGGGAACAGTTTCTTCTTATGATTTACTATACTCACAGGACCATGCCTTATTTTCTGTATTTCATTTCAACAAACCCAGATGTGCTTTTTTCCTACTTTTTTTTTTTTTTTTTTTTTTGCGGGTACATTTTTAGCATTAATCTACCCCCCTCCCACCCTCCCTGAAATATTGTAAAAAATTAAGTTATGGTGTAAGTTTTACAGACATTGTTCAGTCATCAACATAGTGAACACTTCTAGGATATCTCTTAATATATCCCTTTCTCCCTCTACCTCTCTCTCTCTCTCTCTCTCTCTCTCTCTCTCTCTCTCTCTCTCTCTCTCTCTCTCTCTCTCTCTCTCTTACTTCACCCTGTCATCCCTGTCTTTTGGTTCTTTTATTCTGTCTGCCTGTCTCTATTTCTCTCTCTGTCTCTGTCTGCCTTTCTCTCTATCTATCTCTCTCTTTCTCATGTTTGTTTGTCTCTCTCTCTCTCTCTCTCTCTCTCTCTCTCTCTCTCTCTCTCTCTCTCTCTCTCTCTCTCTCTCTCTCTCTCTCTCTCTCTCTCTCTCTCTCTCTCTCTCACACACACACACACACACACACACACACATTTTATTTTCAAACCTCTTCTATCAATCACCTTTCACAATTTTAGGGGTGCTAATTTTTCAGACCACATTGGAAATCCGCTTTGTGGGGTGCCAAAACTTGTGGCTTCTAGGTTTTTTAGAGTGTAGAAACTTATGGCTTCTGGGTTTTTTAGAGTGTAGAAACTTATGGCTTCTAGTTTTTTAGAGTGTAGAAACTTATGGCTTCTAGTTTTTTAGAGTGTAGAAACTTATGGCTTCTGGTTTTTGGAGTCATAAATAGTGGTTAAAAGAAATTGGGCAGAATGTTCTGGGATGAGAGACTTCGGGATAACGTCACAATCAATGTTGTCATTTTGTGTGAACTGAGACATTCCCTTCCCCTCCCTCCATCCCAACCCCTATCCCTCAACAAAAGCGATGGTGATTATGAATAATCGGCGTAGTGGATTTTGACATTTTTTTTATATTTTAAAGATGACGTCCCCTGCCCCCTGCCACCCCCTTCCCCCCTCAAAAAGAAATAACCCCTGCTCAATAAATTTTTTAATTTTATTCTTAAATGTTTGATGTTTTAACGTCAGCTCTCCCCCCACCTCCGCTCAGTAAGTTTTCATGAAATTCAGTTTCAGGTTTTTGGTTTTCATGATTTTTCATTTCAGGTTTGGGGGTTTTCACTGAAAATGTCATGAATTCTAGTTTCAAGTTTTGGGACTTCCACATGTTATTTGAACAAAACCATGCTTGTCATCAAATAGCAATCTATAATTGGCAAGTGATTTGTCGAAGTTTTGCCTGTCGTATGGTAGTTTTCAAAAATAGATGTTATTCTGCTGACTTTTCTCTTTCTGTACTGATGCAGGCGTTGTTTGGCTGGCATTGACCAGTGTGTTTATTTGTGTGTTGAATCTATTTTGTTTCAGAATTAAGGGATCCGATGCTTCATGGTCGGACAATCATGAGCCTCCTCCGAATGTGAGTACTCCTGTTCTCGCCAATCATTTCTGAAATTTCCAGATTTTGTTGCCCTTTTCTGATTTCAGTAACGACTCGTTATTATCGCGTATGGGTCTGCATTTCCAAACTTGACAAGTAAAATGTCTGATTCAAGAATTTAAAAGAATTGTAAAAAAGAACCACCATGTAAACAAAGTCAGTGCACATGCCTGTTCAACATGGTATGTTTGTGCTTTGACATCAGTTGGTGCTTGTGTTACATTTTATATGTTACAATATATTTTTTGTGAGGAGGTGAAGATTTTGCTTCAATTAATAAGCATCACACTTTTGAGTATAAGCAAGAAATAGACAACAACCCTGAAAATATCAAATTTCTGTTTAGGAAATATTTGCCTCTGTATTTTTGTATATTCTACCAGTATCTGAAATACAAAATCATAATTTGAATAGCTTCTTTGCTTATTTAATCATTTTGAAAGCAAATCATAGAAACAAAGACTGAAAGAGTTGAAACTCTGTCTTCTATATCTAGATTTCTGCAAATGATGTATCTTGGCTTTCGTCGCCAAAGTTCAAGTGACTGTAAAATCAAACTGGAAGAGATATTTAAATTCTGTTTTCTGCATGTTTGTCAGGAATCGTAGCTCCACTTGCATGCGTGCAACTCTTTCAGTTTCACATGATTTCGTGTGTGTTTTTATTTTACCAAAAACTGAACTTCCGTTTTTTTGTTAAATTCATCCAAACAAAAAATCGACCACAAGCGATTTGGGGCATTTAGAACTTGGTTGTTCTATCCCAGATGTCTCTCTGTGGGAATTTTGAAAACAGCATGGTGATACTATATTGTTTTAAAAAGCTGTAACCATTTTGCAAGGCTTTGTCTCAATCCATCATTTTAACTGTCTGTCTCGTTGTCTCTCTCTCGCGTTGCTTCCCTGAATTCTCTAACGAGGCTCTGCCCCTGTACCCTGATGGGGCCCTGGGAAGTCTCTGGACCCAAAACTTTCAGTTTTTTCTTTATTTTGGGGAGTTGCACACATGCACTTGTGATTGCAATACCTCAGTTTATGCAAGAATTCCACGATGTCTGTGTTTTTGTTCATGCACCATCACTTATTTATATTCCCAGATGGTAGACTATTCTGATGATGAAGAGGAAAGGAACAACCGGAAATCTAGATCTCGGAAGAGACATCGTTCTTCATCTTCATTCATCATCAAGACGAGGTATTGAATGTGTGGAGCTGATCATTATTGTTGTCTGTTTGTTGATAGTAGACAATGTGTGGAGCTGATCATCATTGTTGTCTGTTGATAGCAGACAATGTGTGGAGCTGATCATCATTGTTGTCTTTTTGTTGATAGTAAACAATGTGTGGAGCTGATCATCATTGTTGTCTGTTGATAGTAAACAATGTGTGGAGCTGATCATCATTGTTGTCTGTTTGTTGATAGTAGACAATGTGTGGAGCTGATCATCATTGTTGTCTGTTGATAGTAAACAATGTGTGGAGCTGATCATCATTGTTGTCTGTTTGTTGATAGTAAACAATGTGTGGAGCTGATCATCATTGTTGTCTGTTGATAGTAAACAATGTGTGGAGCTGATCATCATTGTTGTCTGTTGATGGTAAACAATGTGTGGAGCTGATCATCATTGTTGTCTGTTGATAGTAAACAATGTGTGGAGCTGATCATCATTGTTGTCTGTTGATAGTAAACAATGTGTGGAGCTGATCATCATTGTTGTCTGTTGATGAGTAAACAATGTGTGGAGCTGATCATCATTGTTGTCTGTTGATAGTAAACAATGTGTGGAGCTGATCATCATTGTTGTCTGTTTGTTGATAGTAGACAATGTGTGGAGCTGATCATCATTGTTGTCTGTTGATAGTAAACAATGTGTGGAGCTGATCATCATTGTTGTCTGTTTGTTGATAGTAAACAATGTGTGGAGCTGATCATCATTGTTGTCTGTTGATAGTAAACAATGTGTGGAGCTGATCATCATTGTTGTCTGTTGATAGTAAACAATGTGTGGAGCTGATCATCATTGTTGTCTGTTTGTTGATAGTAAACAATGTGTGGAGCTGATCATCATTGTTGTCTTTTTGTTGATAGTAAACAATGTGTGGAGCTGATCATCATTGTTGTCTGTTGATAGTAAACAATGTGTGGAGCTGATCATCATTGTTGTCTGTTGATAGTAAACAATGTGTGGAGCTGATCATCATTGTTGTCTGTTGATAGTAAACAATGTGTGGAGCTGATCATCATTGTTGTCTGTTGATAGTAAACAATGTGTGGAGCTGATCATCATTGTTGTCTGTTGATGAGTAAACAATGTGTGGAGCTGATCATCATTGTTGTCTTTTTGATGATAGTAAACAATGTGTGGAGCTGATCATCATTGTTGTCTGTTGATAGTAAACAATGTGTGGAGCTGATCATCATTGTTGTCTGTTGATAGTAGACAATGTGTGGAGCTGATCATCATTGTTGTCTGTTGATAGTAGACAATGTGTGGAGCTGATCATCATTGTTGTCTGTTGATAGTAGACAATGTGTGGAGCTGATCATCATTGTTGTCTGTTTGATAGTAGACAATGTGTGGAGCTGATCATCATTGTTGTCTGTTGATGAGTAAACAATGTGTGGAGCTGATCATCATTGTTGTCTGTTGATAGTAAACAATGTGTGGAGCTGATCATCATTGTTGTCTGTTGATAGTAAACAATGTGTGGAGCTGATCATCATTGTTGTCTGTTGATAGTAAACAATGTGTGGAGCTGATCATCATTGTTGTCTGTTGATAGTAAACAATGTGTGGAGCTGATCATCATTGTTGTCTGTTTGATGATAGTAAACAATGTGTGGAGCTGATCATCATTGTTGTCTGTTGATGGTAAACAATGTGTGGAGCTGATCATCATTGTTGTCTGTTGATAGTAGACAATGTGTGGAGCTGATCATCATTGTTGTCTGTTGATAGTAAACAATGTGTGGAGCTGATCATCATTGTTGTCTGTTGATAGTAAACAATGTGTGGAGCTGATCATCATTGTTGTCTGTTGATAGTAAACAATGTGTGGAGCTGATCATCATTGTTGTCTGTTGATGAGTAAACAATGTGTGGAGCTGATCATCATTGTTGTCTGTTGATAGTAAACAATGTGTGGAGCTGATCATCATTGTTGTCTGTTGATAGTAAACAATGTGTGGAGCTGATCATCATTGTTGTCTGTTGATGACAGTAAACAATGTGTGGAGCTGATCATCATTGTTGTCTGTTGATAGTAAACAATGTGTGGAGCTGATCATCATTGTTGTCTGTTGATGGTAAACAATGTGTGGAGCTGATCATCATTGTTGTCTGTTGATGGTAAACAATGTGTGGAGCTGATCATCATTGTTGTCTGTTGATAGTAAACAATGTGTGGAGCTGATCATCATTGTTGTCTTTTTGTTGATGGTAAACAATGTGTGGAGCTGATCATCATTGTTGTCTGTTGATAGTAAACAATGTGTGGAGCTGATCATCATTGTTGTCTGTTGATGGTAAACAATGTGTGGAGCTGATCATCATTGTTGTCTGTTGATGGTAAACAATGTGTGGAGCTGATCATCTTTGTGGTCTTTTTGTTGATAGCAATGAATGTGTGGAGCGTATAAACAGAGGCATTGTATTCACTTGTTGGATGGCTTCTTCTTCTTCTGTGTTTCCAGGCCATATAGCCATGAGTAAGGTGCATAATATGTGTCCGCCTTTCAGTTTTCACTGCTCTCCCCGCTGCGTAGAGCAACACATTCCGATTTCAGAGGAGCTCAAAGGCAAAAGGCAGAGTTAAAGAGAGTGGCAGATTACAAGCACATAACTTCCAGAAGGTGGGGGGAACTATTTTTACGAAAGACCCCCCAGTATCCCCATGGGGAGGATGGGTTCAGACATGAGATTTGTCAGGAAATTTCCTGATTTCAAGAAATGTTAAAGCCAGCAGGACTGTTCTTGAGATAAGTGTGAATCCACTGAGAAGTGGGTGGGGGGTGGAGGGGGGGGGGGGGTGGTGGTAGAATGGGAGAGGCTGATAGAAGCATGAACGAAGCAATCAAGCCCGAGTTGCCACTCAAATCCACAAGCTAATCTGGGATGTTGATCCCATTCAGACAAAGCCCACTTCCAGCCAGTTCATTAAAGTTAATTTCTTGGATCAGGGCCAGGGTTTCTTTAGGACAACCAGGGGCCTACACTGAACCCTTTTTCAGGAAATTTCACTGTCCTCTGCTGGTCCCATGTCTGGGTGCATGGATGATTGCATTGATTGATTACTTCAATACACTGACTTCTAAGATTAAAATGATAGCCCCGTCGACAACTAAGGCCATGTTAGGGCTGTTACCACACACACACACACACTCATACACACACACACACACACACACACACACACACACACACACACACACACACACACACAAACACTTTCTACCTGGTAAGATCAGGTAGAAAGTTGTGTGTGCTTTGGATGGAAGTTCAGTTTACCGTCGCGTATCGGCTTTCGCCATGTACGACGGGCTGAACAAACCAACCAGGGTATAAACAAAACATTTATGTTCCTCAGGGTTCGTAGCAGTTGGGAAAGTTTGGGAAGGTTTGGGGAAAATAGACTTCATTTTCAAGGCCCATGAAAGTTTGTGAAAAATTAAAAACCAAGAGTAGTGTCTTTGAAAGTTTGTGAATTTTGAGCTACTGTCAAATCTTCATCAATCTGCCCCCAAAATCGCCCATCGTGCCAAGAAAAAAAATTATAATTATGAAATAAAATGAATATTTTGATGCATACGATCAGTGCGACTTACTTTCGATTTTTAACCGGAATTGACGCGAGCTGCTTCCCTTTATAAAGACATCCGGGTCTTTATGCGTACTGCACAAAATGCCGGGCAAATGTGTCTTCAGTGAGCTTTGGCTCGAAACTTCTGCATATAAAGTATGGCTGCGAAAGGATTCAACCAACAAGCGCTCAGCATATTGTGCGGCTTGCCGAAAAACCTTCGATGTGGGAAAACATTAAAGTTGGGCTTTGAAAGTTTGTGAAAATTAGGATGCTGTTTGGCTATGAACCCTGTTCCTGAATTACTGTCTTAGCCAAAAGGCCGAGAAGCGATCAGAATTTATAAAGTGTGTGCTTTGGTTTGTTTTTGTTCTTTATAGGTGCACGTAGATGACATTCTAGATGTGCTTATCCCACTTTGACACACACATGCATTACTTGAATAAAAAGTTGGAATTAGTAGTATTCTTTACTAGTAAGCCATTGTTTGAATGGCTAGGCTTCTTTTTTTGTTTCTCGTTTTGCTTTTAACCATCCTTTTCAATCTTTCCTAAAAGGGAAGACGAGACTAAGTGTTTACGGCAATACACTGTGTCCAGTGCAATTTAAACAGTGCTTTCCTTTCTTCGTTTCAGATCAACAAAGACAGACGAAAAGGATGGAGTGACAGGTGAAATATCAATAAAGAAAGAACAGACAGGTGAGGTAGCAACAAAGAAAGGGGAACTTAAAAAAAGAAAAAAGGACAAACGGGTGAAGTAAGAACAATGAAAGGACAGACAGGTGAAATATCAATAAAGAAAGAACAGACAGGTGAGGTAGCAACAAAGAAAGGGGAACTTTAAAACAAAGAAAAAAGGACAAACGGGTGAAGTAAGAACAATGAAAGGACAGACAGGTGAAATATGAACAGAGAAAGAACAGACAAACAACAAAGAAACAAGGAAAAAGACAAGCAAAGTGATTGCAAAGAAAGGGGGGAAACGACAAAGAAAGGCAGGTGAAATAACAGCCAAAAAATGGGGAAAGGCAGGTGAAATAACAGCAAAAAATGGGGAAAGGCAGGTGAAATAACAGCAAAAAATGGGGAAAGGCAGGTGAAATAACAGCCAAAAAATGGGGAAAGGCAGGTGAAATAACAGCAAAAAATGGGGAAAGGCAGGTGAAATAACAGCAAAAAATGGGGAAAGGCAGGTGAAATAACAGTCAAAAAATGGGGAAAGGCAGGTGAAATAACAGCAAAAAATGGGGAAAGGCAGGTGAAATAACAGCAAAAAATGGGGAAAGGCAGGTGAAATAACAGCAAAAAAATGGGGAAAGGCAGGTGAAATAACAGCAAAAAATGGGGAAAGGCAGGTGAAATAACAGCAAAAAATGGGGAAAGGCAGGTGAAATAACAGCAAAAAATGGGGAAAGGCAGGTGAAATAACAGCAAAAAATGGGGAAAGGCAGGTGAAATAACAGCAAAAAAATGGGGAAAGGCAGGTGAAATAACAGCAAAAAATGGGGAAAGGCAGGTGAAATAACAGCCAAAAAATGGGGAAAGGCAGGTGAAATAACAGCCAAAAAATGGGAAAGGCAGGTGAAATAACAGCACAGAAATGGGAAAGGCAGGTGAAATAAAACCCACAGAAATGGGAAAGGCAGGTGAAATAACAACCCACAGAAATGGGAAAGGCAGGTGAAATAAAACCCACAGAAATGGGAAAGGCAGGTGAAATAAAACCCACAGAAATGGGAAAGGCAGGTGAAATAAAACCCACAGAAATGGGAAAGGCAGGTGAAATAAAACCCACAGAAATGGGAAAGGCAGGTGAAATAAAACCCACAGAAATGGAAAAGGCAGGTGAAATAAAACCCACAGAAATGGAAAAGGCAGGTGAAATAAAACCCACAGAAATGGGGAAAGGCAGGTGAAATAAAACCCACAGAAATGGGAAAGGCAGGTGAAATAAAACCCACAGAAATGGAAAAAGGCAGGTGAAATAAAACCCACAGAAATGGGAAAGGCAGGTGAAATAAAACCCACAGAAATGGGAAAAGGCAGGTGAAATAAAACAAGCGCGGATTCACAATCGTTTGTAGTGTGCGACAATTTTGGACCGACCGACAGACAGACAGACAAAGTGAGTTATAGGTTTGTGGCTTGTGCCACAAGCAAAAAATGGGAAAGGCAGGTGAAATAACACCAAAAAATTGTGAAAGGCAGGTACCAAAAACACAGAAATTCGAAAAGGCAGGTGAAATAACACCAAAAAATGGGGAAAGGCAGGTGCAAAATAAACACAGAAACAGGAAAAGGCAGGTGAAATTTTTTTAAATGGGGAAAGGCAGGTGAAATAACAACAAAAAATGTGGAAAATGGGAAAAAACAAATAGGAAAAGGCAGTTGAAATAACAGCAAAAAATGGGGAAAAGCAGGTGAAATAACAACAAAAAATGGGTAAAGGCAGGTGAAATAACAACAAAAAATGGGGAAAGGCAGGTGAAATAACAACAAAAAATGGGGAAAGGCAGGTGAAATAACAACAAAAAATGGGGAAAGGCAGTTGAAATAACAACAAAAAATGGGGAAAGGCAGGTGAAATAACAACACAAAATGGGGAAAGGCAGGTGAAATAACAACACAAAATGGGGAAAGGCAGTTGAAATAACAACACAAAATGGGGAAAGGCAGTTGAAATAACAACACAAATTGGGGAAAGGCAGGTGAAATAACAACAAAAATTGGGGAAAGGCAGTTGAAATAACAACAAAAATTGGGGAAAGGCAGTTGAAATAACAACAAAAATTGGGGAAAGGCAGTTGAAATAACAACACAAATTGGGGAAAGGCAGGTGAAATAACAACAAAAATTGGGGAAAGGCAGGTGAAATAACAACAAAAGGCAACAACAGAAATGGGGAAAGGCAGTTGAAATAACAACAAAAATTGGGGAAAGGCAGGTGAAATAACAACACAAAACAGGGGAAAGGCAGGTGAAATAACAACAAAAATTGGGGAAAGGCAGTTGAAATAACAACAAAAATTGGGGAAAGGCAGGTGAAATAACAACACAAAATGGGGAAAGGCAGGTGGAATAACAACACAAATTGGGGAAAGGCAGGTGGATTCTTTAAGGTCTGGACGAATGTTTTAAAGCTTGTTATCCTGTTGAAGGTTCCATTCTTCTTGCCCAAGATTTGTGATATAAGTGGAAACCTTACACTTCATGTCGGTAGATGGAACGTATCACATACCAAAGACTGTGAGCATGGGAAACAAACTCAAAAGGCTTGGCATGGAATTTTATGATGAAGCTGTTTGACGTAATCTGACTTGGAATTTTGTTGCAAGGGTGGGCAGGCCACTTGCAAAGGGCGTAATTCTCAGCCAGTAGGGCTTTGTAAAGGGAGTAAGAAAAGGCAGTGCTCTGCTGACTTATGAATCACTTCTTCTTCCGTGAAAAAACGCAATCAATGGGAGTTGATTTTCTGGTACTGTGCGTTTTAACCCTTTCGCCGCCAGCCATTTTTCAGCCAAAAAATACCATTAAACTTAATTGAGTACAGAAAAACAAATATCTGCAAAATTGCGAATTCCTCTGTGACATGTATAACATTAGGCCTATCCTTACCTCCCAAAATGAAGAAAATAGGGTCTTTGGATAACAGGCCCTGATTTGATGCCTATTGTGGTGCTAAAATGCGACATTGGCGGTGAAAGGGTTAAGGTGGTGATGGTTGTAGTAGTGGTAGTAGTCACAGCAGTTGTTGCTGATTGTTATGGGCATTTTCTGCTCATGTTGGATTTTTGTTTCATATTTTTTTAATTCCATTTCTATTATATATAAGCGCCCTGTAGCCTACATAGTAGGATGGGTGCTATATAAAATTTTTACTCATTATTATTGTTATTAATTGGGTATATAAAAAAAGGTCACGATTTACGTTTTGCTGTAAATTGACCATGTGTATGTAAGCATGTATATCATTATTTTTCTTCTCTTTTTTTTTCTTTCTTTGTTGAGCAGAGCCTGGTCAAAGGCAGAGAAAATGTCTGTTAGGCCGCGGCCCTGCCATCACCAGCCAGCGCTTTCAGGGTCCACCAGCTCCCTCCGCACCTCCCCATCCTTGGACGAGACCATCTCCTCCCTGGTGGGCCGCACCCCAACCTCCTAACTTTCAGGGCCCCCAGCCATGTTTCCCCAGAGGCGGAGGCTTTGAGACCCCATGGAGAGGCGGTCCCTTCCCAGTCGGAAGTCCAGGAGGGGGTCCTTTTGGAGGTGCCGTGGGTCCTTTTGGTGGTGCTGGGGTAACACCCAGACACCCATTTCCACCACCTCAGTCTCCCAACAGACCTCCCAACCCACCCATGCCGCAACCCTTCTTTGCAATGCCCCCTCCCTTCTTTGCAATGCCCCCTCCGCCCCCTCCCCCATTCATCTCACCCCCACCTTCACCCGGGGGTAGCGGCAGTTTTGTTTACAACCCTAGTTGGAAGTTTGACTCCCAAGGCTTCGGCGGACAGACATAGCGGATTGGGAGGTTTGACAAACAAGCTAATCAGTTGTGGTGGGAGGACTCAGACTTTGACTGTGACTGGTTTGAGTGAGGAATGTATTAAAATACAGAACGATTTTGAAGAATGATAGTGTGAGTGGATGGATGATTGAACTGAACGATGCTGAAGAATGGTAGTGTGAGTGGATGAATGATTGTACTGAACGATGCTGAAGAATGGTAGTGTGAGTGGATGAATGATTGTACTGAACGATGCTGAAGAATGGTAGTGTGAGTGGATGGATGATGATTGTACTGAATGATGCTGAAGAATGGTAGTGTGAGTGGATGGATGATTGTACTGAACGATGCTGAAGAATGGTAGTGAGTGGATGGATGATTGTACTGAACGATGCTGAAGAATGGTAGTGTGAGTGGATGGATGATTGTACTGAATGATGCTGAAGAATGGTAGTGTGAGTGGATGGATGATTGTACTGAACGATGCTGAAGAATGGTGTGAGTGGATGAATGATTGTACTGAACGATGCTGAAGAATGGTAGTGTGAGTGGATGGATGATGCTGAAGAATGGTAGTGTGAGTGGATGGATGATTGAACTGAATGATGCTGAAGAATGGTAGTGTGAGTGGATGGATGATTGTACTGAATGATGCTGAAGAATGGTAGTGTGAGTGGATGCTGAAGAATGGTAGTGTGAGTGGATGGATGATTGTACTGAACGATGCTGAAGAATGGTAGTGTGAGTGGATGGATGATGCTGAAGAATGGTAGTGTGAGTGGATGGATGATTGTGATGCTGAAGAATGGTAGTGTGAGTGGATGGATGATGATGAATGATGCTGAAGAATGGTAGTGTGAGTGGATGGATGATTGTACTGAACGATGCTGAAGAATGGTAGTGTGAGTGGATGGATGATTGTACTGAACGATGCTGAAGAATGGTAGTGTGAGTGGATGGATGATTGAACTGAATGATGCTGAAGAATGGTAGTGTGAGTGGATGGATGATGCTGAAGAATGGTAGTGTGAGTGGATGGATGATTGAACTGAACGATGCTGAAGAATGGTAGTGTGAGTGGATGAATGATTGTACTGAACGATGCTGAAGAATGGTAGTGTGAGTGGATGGATGATTGTACTGAACGATGCTGAAGAATGGTAGTGTGAGTGGATGAATGATGCTGAAGAATGGTAGTGTGAGTGGATGGATGATTGAACTGAACGATGCTGAAGAATGGTAGTGTGAGTGGATGGATGATTGTACTGAACGATGCTGAAGAATGGTAGTGTGAGTGGATGGATGATTGAACTGAACGATGCTGAAGAATGGTAGTGTGAGTGGATGGATGATTGTACTGAACGATGCTGAAGAATGGTAGTGTGAGTGGATGGATGATTGAACTGAACGATGCTGAAGAATGGTAGTGTGAGTGGATGGATGATTGAACTGAACGATGCTGAAGAATGGTAGTGTGAGTGGATGGATGATTGAACTGAACGATGCTGAAGAATGGTAGTGTGAGTGGATGGATGATTGAACTGAATGATGCTGAAGAATGGTAGTGTGAGTGGATGGATGATTGAACTGAACGATGCTGAAGAATGGTAGTGTGAGTGGATGAATGATGCTGAAGAATGGTAGTGTGAGTGGATGGAGTGATGCTGAAGAATGGTAGTGTGAGTGGATGGATGATTGTACTGAATGATGCTGAAGAATGGTGCGAGCAGTTATTACTGATTAAAAAATTATAGAAAGATGCTGACAAAAAGTTTTGTATAAACATTGAATCATTTTGTAGAATGGTAGTGTGAGCATTGATGATTGTTAACCTCTCACTGCCCCATGACGGATATATCCGTCAAGTTCCGGGTAACCTATAAACTGCCCCATGACGGATATATCCGTCCTCGTCATTCAAAGGGTTTCCCTTTTTCTATCTTTAGCCAATGGTTTCCCATTTGCACCAATTAGAAAGGTTGGTGTGCCTCCTATAAATATTCATAAGATGAGCGTTCCAATCGGTCTGCAAATAGCCTTTCTGAGCCCTTCCTTTTACCACCCCCTCTGCAGATTTTGGCTAGCGTCCAAAATGGCAGAACATGAGTGAGCGGCCTGGCCCAAGTGGTACCAAAAGAAAACGACAACCAAAAGATTTTGCCGATTTTGTTACACAAGATGTAGATAAGGTGCTCGAACTGTTAGAGGATGACGACTTTTGATCTTTTGATGACACAAGTTTGTTCAGAAGATTCATTTGATGACGATGATGACGGAGATGTTGGGGTGCAGAGAAGTGGGGGAGATGATGCTAACAGAGGGGAGAGAGCGGCATTAGAAGCCGAATATGAGAGCGTGACTGACCCAGATCTCGAAATAGAAGACCAACAAAGTGAAAATGTGTTAGGCGTAGCACAAGAAGAAGAAGTACACGAGTCGTCTGCTAGGCCTGGCACTGACACGCCCATTCAGTCTGCACGTGGCCCAAGCACACATCAACCAAAACGGCTAGGTGCCAAAAATGGCTTGGCAAATAGGTGCCTCAGAACGGGAAAGAGGCTTGGCAGTGAAGGGGTTAAACGAAGGATGAAAAAACAGAAAAGATGCTGTACTTTTTTTTCCCATAGCCAACATTGAATGATTTTGTACAGAATGGCATGTCGATGGCAGTCGTTAACATAAAATAATATGGATTTGAGTTTAAAAATTAAAAAGCAGTTTGATTTTAAAACTTTGTGTCTGTGAACCTATGGATTTAATTGCCTCTGTGTGAATGAGTTCAGTGCAGCGATGGTCTGCAACAATGCAATATGTATTTCAGCACTTATTTTTAAAATGCGTTTTTGTGTATGTGTGTGTGGTATGTGGTGGTTTTTGTTGTTGTTGCAAATATTGGTTACCGGTAGTTGACAAAAAAGTTGGCAGAAAAAATTATGAGTGGATTCGATTTTAATAAACACTTTTTATAGTTAAAGAAGGCTGCACACTTGCTAGATTTACAAGAAAATATTTATTTAATGTTTGCACATTTACTAGATAGTTTTATTGTGAACGAAAAAGGAATCAACTTATTATCAAGTATGGAAAAATAGGATGTGTATGCCAAACACTGATTTTCTGAAGCTAATTAAACTATAAAAAAAATAAAGTTATTAAAGAGCCACCCTGACGGATGAGTTTTTGTAAGAAACATGTTCAGATCACCAGGAAAACACCCTTTTCAGAGATGTACATATTTGTGCCCTGGTGCATAGTCACATAAAAAGAATACAGTGGTACCTCCCTTATAAGACCTTGAAAAATCATCCAAAATGAGGTCTTAAGTGGGAGGGAGTTGTAATAGGGAGGTAATTCTAATACTTACAAAGAAGGGCAATGTTTCAAAGAAGTAGGTCTTAAGTGGGAGGGAGTCTTATAAGGGAGGTTCCACTGTAGAAATGACATCAAAGAAAGAAGTGAAACAGAGAGAGATGGAAGACGTACACACAAGGGGGAGACAAACAAGAGACATTCTGCTAGTGGGTAACTGATCCAAAGTTTATACAAGTACTGTACATACATTGTAGCCAAGCCCAATACAAGTTCCAATAATTGTAGTAATATATTTGACGGCATTCTAAAATAGTACATTCAATTTCAACAACACTATTGTTACTGAGATTAGAACATTGTTTTGTAAATGAATCTTTTGAACACTTGTTTATTTTCCCAGTTCAATTCTTAAAGGTGGACCCTGACGGATGAGTTTTTTGCAAGAAACACGTCGAGATCACCAGAAAGACAGCCTTTTCAAGGATCAGAACACTCACTTTGCTCTGGTTTCCTAGAAATCAAACCATCAAATCGGTGATTCCTCTTTGGCGGAGGTGCTGGAAGTCAAATTCTTTCACCCAAAGAGAAGGCGTGTGCCATCTTTTTTCTACTGTTTGCCTGCGTTTAGACCCAATCGTTTGCACGAAATTTGCAATACTTCTTCAATTTCTTCTTTCTTTTTTAAAAATTTTATACAGATTATCTAAAGGAGTTTCGCTCACAACAAAGGAAACAGCTCCAATTTTTTTTTTATTGCACTACAAAAAACGAAAACGCTTCAATTCAACCACAATGAGTGACCTCCACCCACCCCATCCAAAATGGCTACTCTCTCCGGCATCTCCGCCAAGGAGGAATCGCCGTTTTGACAGTTTAATTTATAAGAGCAATCATCCATGAACACAAGCTCGCTCAAACTTGTTTTATCCAACTTCCTGTTCACGTGCATCACGTGAATTTCGAGTGCCACCTCCCAAAAGTGTCATTTCGCTGAAATGGAGTGAAAACATAAAAGTGAGTAAAATTGTCAGAATCAACATTTTTTGCTCACATCATAAACTTACAAGATATAAAAGTTTCACGCCTGAAATGAGATAATGATGTCATTTAACACGCAAAGAGTTGTCTTTCTGTGTTGGCATGCTGGAGAACAGTTGAACACAGACTTGTGTCATTAGTGTTTGGAATATCACAATTCGTCGCTTCCAAAGCTTGGATTCACTGCCATGAGGTTGGTACCGCTGATACACATGAAGCTGGAATGGAGAACAAATACGTTTAAAAAAAAAATCTATATTTGTTTATATATCTCGTTTTCATTTTCACAAACCAGGGTTTCTGATTTTATCCTCTCCTAAGGAGAACGCTCACCCCCTGTTAACAATTTGAAGGGGTGTTTTCACCCCCAGTTTCAAATTTTAAAGGGTCAAAACGAAAACGTGAGAACACCTCTTAGCTTTTCATGTGCACGCAAACATGCACACCCGCACACAAGCATGCATGCACATGCTTTGTTCCCTTGTGTCTATGAATATCTCAGCTAGGTATACTGTTCTGAACGGCACACAATAACTTTCATAAATGTCAAGGTAATACATTCAAATTGTCGAAAGAGCCAGAAGGGAAAGAGAGAGAAACATGTGTTGATCAAAGCAGTATCAAGTTTATGAAACGAATGTATTGGATGCTAACACATTTAGGTTTTTCTTTACGTTCTTCAGAACGTAGGAGCTTAGCTAACGACTCCAGTTTGTGGCAGTAGCTTTGATAGGCCTTGCAAGCGATTTAAATACAAGCGGTGTCATTAGATTACTGAAAAATAACGACTTCACGTATAAATCATTTTAATGCGTCATTTCACCCTCTACTTCAGGTTTTAAAGGGTAAATCATGCATGGTTTTAGATTTTAGGGGGTGATTTGAGAGCTCTGGTGCGTAAATACGCAGCCTGTACGTTTTCAGAAACCCTGCAAACCAAGACAGAATATTTGTCTTCAAGCAAATTTAAATTGATTAAGGCCATAGAAGTTCTAAATATGCTAAACAGACAATGTGGGACAAATTCCTATATTTTCAATTTTTTTAGCCACAGTAACTCTCCTCCCCTCCCCCCATTTTATCGGCTTTCAGTCTCAGTATATCATTCTAATCTTTCCATTTCATGAAAATAACCCAACTTATATCCAAGTCGGAAGCAAAACGTTGCTTCTGAGTGAACGTTTTCAATAAGTAAATTTGGTGAAGGTAGCGAAACTACACCCTTGTCATTTATTTTTCAATATGTGTCCCTAACGATTTAAACATCCATGCTTCATCTAAAAAAAAAAGGCAACCCACAAAATTGGTAATGAAAAGTTTAATAAAGATATCGTTTTGAATTTTCGGGTTTGTAAAAGAAGATTGAATGCATGAAAGATTACAACAATTTGTTTCTCCGAAATGGTGTTTGTGTGCTCTAAAAAGTAGCGGTTTTCTTGGTACCCCATTTTCAGAAGAGGCCCTTTTTGAGGTCCAGAAACGCCTTTGCACTTTCAAATGTCTTCCTTTGCAATTTCAATTCCTATGGTATCCGGACAAAGTTTTCACTCATATTAGGTATGAGTGAAAACTCACATACACGCACACATACACACACATACATCATATAATGCTAAAAAAAAAAAGTATTAGGTACTTTACGGACACCGGCGTCTCTGTGAAATTCGGGTTGCTCCCACCTGTGCTTAATTTTATGAAGTTCTACCAAAGCTTAAGTGGGAAACTAAGCGTTGTTACTTTCTAAATTAAGCTTTAGTAGAACTTCATACAATTAAGGGCTGGAGAGTGCGTTGTTTTTTGTTTGTTTTGTTTTTTGGCATGCGATTTTTCTGTGACTGATGAGGAACGAAAGGGGTGGGTGTGTACAATTTGACCAGATGACAACTTTTTCGATGCCACTGGGTTTAACGTTTGCTAAGTGCATGGGTACTAACTACATGGGCACACAGGACCTCGGTGCGGATATATGGTACTGTCTTGCATTTCAATTTTCAGGTAAAAAATTAACTTTTTTTTAATAAACAGTTTGCAGACAATTCGCATTCCTGCTAAAGTGTTTTTGCCCCTCAAAATGGCTTTTTCTGAAAATGGGTTACCTTGGAAACTGTTTCTTTCTAGAGCTTTCGGAGGCATCTTGAAAAAACAAATTGTAGGAGCCTTGCATGCATTGAATCTTCTAGAATCTCTATAAACCTGAAAATCAATATGACAGCTTCATTAATAAAAGTTTTTATTAACGAATTAGTGGGCTACAATATTATTTAATCGCCCTATACAACAAAAAGTGATGATTTAAAACTAAAATGAAAAGTCTTTAAATCTATCTGGATGACAAACTGAAATCCATTTTTTTTTAAATTCTTTGGGTTATATCATAATCCTTTGGAATTCATTCCACTTTGTTAATTATTGCCCAAAGCAATGTTGCTAGCCAGTAGATTAAAATAAATACACAACGCACATACAAACACACACCCCCCTCCTTGGCAAAGGTTATGTTTTAGGACTTGCCATACACCCCTTTTGGCAACGAAACCCCAGTATATACGTGTTTCAATATAAGGTCACCAACATTATTATTACCTGGGCTGTGTTTTCTGCATTGAACCCCCTGTAACCCCTTTTCCATTGCAGGCAACCCATGATTCCACTTTCTCAAATTACACTGTCGTGTTCCGATGCGTACTCATTACTAGCACAGAGTATAACACAGTGTTGTACTCTATGCATGGATGCTATATTTAATGTAGTGTCCATGCGCTATGTTACTTAACTGGATCATGGAGCCAAAACGTTAAGCAACCCCTCTTTGAAATCCACCCAGAGCAAATATGTTGCCTTGTTTTGCACAAAAATTGCTTAACTTTTTGGCTCCTGTATAGTAAGGTAGCTGGTCTACAGGGTTCTGCTGGCGCCTGGTCAATGCTGTTGTGAATAAAACCAGTGCATAACATTTCTGATTTGTTTGACCTAGGGTCCCACACACACACGCGTGATAATTACTTACTGATACAGTTGTAATTATGAATTGCAATTACTCTGTGTGAGGTCTGGTCATCCAGGTTATTGTTAATTTTCGTTCTTGTATTCTCACCAAAGTTGCCTATGAGTTTTGGTCAAAGGGCTAATTTTACGTGATAGGAAGAAAAAGGCCCTGCGTGGTTCCTTGAAATGATAATACAGTGAAACCTCCCTTATAAGACTTCATTATAAGACTCCCTCCATCACAAGACCTGATTCTCTGAGACATTGCCCTTTGTAAGTATTAAAATTACCTCCCTTATAAGACCCCCTCCTTCTAAGACCTCATTTTGGATGATTTTTGAAGGTCTTAAAGAGAGGTTCCACTGTACCGATAAGCTAGTTTATTCAGTGCAACAAACGTGACAAAAATCGATGTGGGGGGGGGGGGGGGGGGGGGGGGGGGGGGGGGGGGGGGGGGGGGGGGGGGGGGGGGGGGGGGGGGGGGGGGGGGGGCGAAGTGATCTTTGGTTAACTCTCTTAAGTTTACTAAAGCCGAACTGTGAAAGTCTGGCATTAGTTTGTATTGGTATTTTGTATCTATAGTCTAATCACTGACTTATATCTTTGAAATTCGGGCTGATTCCACCTGGAGAGAGCATTGCCACGAGCGCAGCACCACCCTTTTTATTTATTTGTTTTTAATTTTTATCTTTAATTTTTTTTATTTTATTTTTTTACCATTTTTTTTGGGGGGTGGGGGCTTGGGAAACTAGCTAGCTTCAATTAGACCATACCAGGCAGCGGGATTTCTGCCTGCTCTAATCGACTTTTAACCGCCGTGGGTTGCTTACATGCATGAAGCTCGCGGGTCAGACTAGCTTTAAGTCCACATCAGCTGAAGGACTCGACGTTCTCACTCTCCCCGTCAAAGTAAAATAGAAAGGGCAAGGCTGGGATTCGAACCTGGGTCACTCACACTTTGGAATTGGCAGGCGAACGCCTTAGCCACTCTGCCACCTTCCTTCCTATCAACGATATAGGTACAGGATTTCTGTAATAATGATTGGGTTTGCTCAGAAAGTTCTGAACGGATTTGGACACAACTTTTGGATAGCTAGGGTTAGAAGTGTTAGAAATAGTTCAATAGATTTGAGACAGGCCTGGTTCACATTAGACGCGTAAGTTCCCGTACGGAAAACCCTAAATAAGTGGAAGAAAGAAGGATAAAAGTGTACGCATAAATATATATATAGGCCCCTATATACAATACTTTTTTGTGAACTCCATTGTTATGGGCCAGAGGTCTAACAATTAAAATATTGTTGACTCTCTCTCTCTCTCTCTCTCTCTCTCTCTCTCTCTCTCTCTCTCTCTCTCTCTCTCTCTCTCTCTCTCTCTCTCTCCCTCTCTCTCTCCCTCGCATGCGCGCTCACTCCCTTCTCTCTCTTCATGAAAGGTGCTGTTGGCCCATATTCATCAAAATCCCGACTTTCTTTCCCTCCATTCATCCATTCATTTATTCACGTCTCTGTCTCTCTCTTTCTCTCAGTCTCTCTCTCTCTCTCTCTCTCTCTCTCTCTTTCTCTCTCTCTCTCTCTCTCTCTCTCTCTCTCTCTCTCTCTCTCTCTCTCTCTCTCTCTCTCTCTCTCTCTCTCTCTCTCTCTCTCTCTCTCTCTCTCTCTCTCTCTCTCTCTCTCTCTCTCTCTCTCTCTCTCTCTCTCTCTCTCTCTCTCTCTCTCTCTCTCTATGTGTGTGTACATACGCACGCGCTCAAGAAATCTGGCTTGAAGACATGGGGATTTCATGAGCAATGATTTGAAGAACGGGATATTGGCATGAACTTGTGATAATAATAATTATAGTTCCCAGCCATACTTGTCTGTTACGTATCTTTTGAACAGGTAGCAATCAACTAGACTACCACGTCATTGCACTATCTGGTATCTATAAAGGTGTAGGCCTATGTGCGTGCGTGCGGATGAGACGATAAACCGACTGAGGTCCCATGTGCCCATGCACTTAGCACACGTTGAACCCAGTGGCAACGAAAAAGTTGTCATTTGGTCAACATTTAACACCCACCCACCCCCTTTTTCCTTCCTCATCAGTCACACAAAAATTCGCATGCAAAAAAAAAAAGGGTGGCGCGCTACTGGCTGCGACGCTCTCTCCAGGTGGGAGCAACCCGAATTTCACAGAGACGCCTCTGTGACTATTAAATACCTGATATATCGGGGTCCAATGATTTTATGTAAAAGCAATCCATAAATACACGATAATCATTGTTTTAGCCACTAACCAAGAAAGGGCGGCCTAATTATTGTGTGTTAAGTATGGGTTGAGAATGTCGATCAGTTCCTTGACGTTGCCCAAGATCCTACATTATGAGAAAGACTTGAGTGTCAAAGACTCTGTCAGAAGACACGGTGCCACAGACAACGGTGACTGGCTTCTTCTCTTAGTCAACAGGTTTGATTCAGTATTGTCTGTCCGTGTGTGTATAATATATTTTTTGTCGTTTATTTATTTATATTGCTTGCTGGTTTATTAAGTTATCATTGTAAGCGCTTAGGGCTTTTTTTTAAAAAAGATTAGGCGCTATGAATGCTAATTATTATTATTATTATGACTTCTGTATTTCCCCCCTTACAACACAGGTAAAGGGTTATCAGTTTCGCCGATGAGTTATGCTTTTGTTGAATAACTTTGCACTTGTGTGTTTGTTTGTGTGGTATTATGCTTTTTGTTGGTTTGTCGGTTGATCTGTCTCGTTGCATGAATGTATGCATGATTGTGAACAAATATAGGCATATTCAAACCTCATTAATCGATTGTTTGATGGAAATGTTCTTTGGCGGATTAGAACTCGAATTAAGGGCATACTCCTCACAGGACTATTTCGTTGTAGTTTAGCGTAAATCTAAATTTATATTTGGACAAAGAATTATGTACTTATTATTTTCATTTAACACGTTTAGGGTTACAGCGATTGGATTGCTTAAACTAAACTAAACCGAATTTGATAATAATTTTTTTGGTCAGTAAGGCTGTTTTCAATCAACTCGACAATATACCCACATGTCGACTGGACAGCTCTCATCGTATCGACTCGAAAGAAGTCTTGTGGTATTTTTTATGAACTTTCAGTAAAGAACAAACGGAGACACTCCAGGCCTGGAATACTTTATCTGGTCCGAGGGTGAATGAGAAAACCCTATATTAGTCGCTCAGCATATTAATGTTTGTGCAAAAACGAAACATAGCCAAGTCAACAACCATTTAGAACATTTTTGTCTCTAATTGTATTTATTTTACCAATGTCCAAAATATATCAAAATTTGAATGATTTATCTCCCCATGGGGATACCGGGGGGGGGGGGGGGTGTCTTTTTGTAAAATAGTTCCCCCACCTTCTGGAAGTTCTGTGCTTGTAGCTTCCTCTAATCTGACACTCTCTTTGACTCTGCCTTTTCCCTTTGCTTTCTATCATCTACTATCTTTCTGGTCAAGATGTGACACCCCCCCCCCCCCCTACATTTCTCGGATAATTCCATTTTTCCGTTTTAGCCTTTCTTACCAAACATGAAGCTGTATTTTATGAACATTTTCAGCTAATTATCTTTATTCAATAATTAATTGCAGTCATGATAAAGGCCATTATCTGATAGGACCCCCCCCCCCCCCCCCCCCCCCTATGCAGTACACCGCGGCATTTGTCACAGTCGTGGTTCATTACGTTTTTCCGTCTTATAGGGGGTGGGGGGGGGGGGGCGGGTGTAGAGTTAGGGTTAGGGTTATTATTCCAAAAAGATAATTAGCTGAAAAGGTTAATAAAATACAGCTTTATGTTTGGCAAGAAAGACAAAAACGGGAAAAATGGAATGAACCTTTATCTCTTTCTGAGTTGTTGGCCCATTCTCCTGCCTTTTTTAATAGAACATTTTCCAAAATTTTGTTTTTCCTTTGAGCTTCCCCGAAATCGGATTGTGTCGGCTGTATGCAGCGGGGAGACCAGTGAACACTAAAAAAACCGGACACATATTATGTACCTTACCCATTATGGCCTGGGAACACAGAAGAAGAAGAAGAAGAAGAAGAAGAATGATTTCTTTGTTTACTCATTGTTTTTCAAACCAAATCAATCGAAACAAAGACAAAACTCTTTTCTTTGTCAGATTTCTGCAGCCAGTGGTATATCTTGGAAATGAAGCTTCAAATGACTAAGGTCAAAACTAATAATTATGGGTAGGCCTATTTACTTTCTGTTTTCTGTTTATTTCAGAGGAATCTTGGCTCTGTCTTGCGAAGGCAAAATACCAATTTATATATTGAAAAAGAAAAATCCATTACACCATGTTGGTCTGAAGTATTTAAAATTTGGATTCACACGTCTTCTACGTCAGCCGTTTTCAAATGGATGTTGTTTTGTGTGTTTTTTCTGTTGTTGCTTGTTTTAGTTTTTATTGTTGTTTTTGTTTTTAAAGCGGATTTATTTTTTTCCAGCACACACACATACAGAGAGAGAGAGAGAGAGAGAGAGAGAGAGAGAGAGAGAGAGAGAGAGAGAGAGAGAGAGAGAGAGAGAGAGAGAGAGAGAGAGAGAGAGAGAGAGAGAGAGAGAGAGAGAGAGAGACACTGGAACTGGAAAACTTTATTTGACAAGGATAAAGAATTTAGGCGATGCCTATTCTTACAATCTGTCCTTGAGAGAGAGAGAGAGAGAGAGAGAGAGAGAGAGAGAGAGAGAGAGAGAGAGAGAGAGAGAGAGAGAGAGGGAGAGAGAGAGAGAGAGAGAGAGAGAGAGAGAGAGAGAGAGAGAGAGAGAGAGATTAAAAAAAAAACATTGTTCGTTTGTGGATGGCTAAGCACCCATGTTTTTGCTTGTATTTATTTGTCTTTTTTTCTTTTGTTGTTGTTTACTTTGTGTGTGTGTGTGTGTGTGTGTGTGTGTGTGTGTGTGTGTGTGTGTGTGTGTGTGTGTGTGTGTGTGTGTGTGTGTGTGTGTGTGTGTGTGGTGTGTGGTGGTGTGTGTGTGTGTGTCGTGTTTGTGTGTGTGTGGGGGGGGGGGGTATTGTTTCGTTTTGCTTCTTATCTTGTCCACATTAATTAGGCCTATGAATTTAATTAACATATTTATTAATATCCTCGATCAGCACGAGAGCACAACGATCCATCACGATGATGAACCTCGTTCCTACACCCAACAGCGCGAGCGCGAGCGCGTGCGCACGCGCGTACCTGGCCCTGTTGTTGACGTTTTGCATGACGTCGACCACCGTGGTGGGCCAGATGGCCGACTATAACAAAGTGAAGCGGAGTGGGCGTCAGATACAGAACTGGAAAACCGACGTGGCCATCCCCTCCATCAACAACGCCAAAAGTCAGGCCAACAACGTGGAGGGCCGGATGCATGTACGCTTCTTTCTTGATCTTGGTCTTCTTCTTCTT
>CM065682.1:23142520-23152520 GCA_017654935.2 Phymorhynchus buccinoides
CCCTAGTTGCAGTGGCCAATAGAATAATGAGACCGAGGTCAACAGTCTCCCAAATAATGTAGACCCGGATCGCGTCAGAACACTTCGTGAAAATTAGAGTTGTTTATACCCTGACCCACGCGGATAAACCATAGCAACCATGGCGTCGAAACTTGAAACCGCAGGATGCGAGTCAGCGACTTGTAAACATTTTTTTAAAAAGAAAAATGAGGGGTGGCCAGCCCACAAACTGATAGAACTTGCACATTGTGACGTAAAAATATAAACGACATCAAGTTTAGAATGACGCGTTTTTGTGCTGTATGTCGACTCAAACACACGAGGCGAGGGCTGGGGATCTACCTGATGGTAGAGTAACTTCCCTCTGTTTGACCGATTGAATTAGGCAAGATCATTCCCATACACCATAAGATTACACACTCTCCTTAATTATTTCCGAACATTTCCTATTGGCCTGTGTCTACTTTCTCCGGACACTGTTGATCATAATCTCACTGTTCTACGAAAATCTAATCGTACGACGCCTTAGAGTCAACACGGTATAATCTCCAGATAGTCCCTTGAATTATTACGGAATTTATTGCGAAAACAAATAACTTTAAAAATAAAGAAAGACTGAAGAAATATAAACAGCATAACACCCCTTTTATATTATTTTCAGTCTTTCTTTCTTTTTAATACAAGTGATTACTTTTCACAATTAGTTCACTACTAAGTCAATGGAGATAGTCCGATTTGACTATAAAGGCTAAGTCCAACGATGCAATCATTCGCTCTTTCGCAAGAGTGTTCAGCCATTCTCACAGCGTGACAGAGCTACCAGGTGCATGCCAGAGGAAGCATCGTCGGACAAGGTCTTTAACCATCGCAAGTATACGTGACCCAGCACCACGAAAGGGACATTAAGTGTCAAACTGACCATTATGAGAAAGGTCTACATATGAAAACTTCAGACCATTTTCTTTCTAACAATACAAGAACCATTCCTGTGTCTTTCTCCGTTCCAGAGTGATAAGCATTTAAAGTTAGTAGGGTGAGTGTCGACCATTTTGAGAAAACACAGTCTAAAGTCTAGCCTAGCTGAAGAAAATGCATTGGCCTACTTAATTATTATAAAGTACTTAAAAAGACCATTTAGATACCATATTAAAGTTGGTCCTTAATAAATATGAAATATAAGATGTAAGAGAACACGAAAATACACATAACTAAATACAAAGAAGAGATTTTGACTTTCCAAGCCTGTTGTGAGAAACTAGCCCAGCGACTTAATGTCCCTTTCGTGGTGTGCTGGGTCACAGATTGTTCGTAATGATGGTACCTTTCTGGCATATTATTAGTGTATAATAACCTTCGATACTTATGCTTGTCACGGTGTGAAGAGAAAATTCTGCCAAAGCGCTTTGGGCTCATCTGAGATAAAGCGCTATATAGATGTACTATTATTATTATTATTAGTAGTATCATTACCTCATGAAATAATTACCCATTCCTCATTCGAATTGTTTGCTTGTCCGCCATTGTGAATTTTACGAAACTAAGTGGCATGGCTTTGTACATCGATTTATCGGCAAAGATGTAGATTTACACCCTCCTGCTCTATTTCTTGGTTCTTTCCGTGGTTAGGGTTAGGGATAGGGTTGGGTTAGGATGGTTATAGTTCGCATGCGAAGGGTACTTATTTCATGGGAGCTACTTATTTCTCATGACAACGTGCAGACGATTACCAGACTGCTGTCATGCCCACGGTGCACCTGTTGGCCGGGGACAAGGTGTACGTCAACCCCAAGTTCCCGCTGAACCGATCCTGGAGCATCACGGTGGGCGAGGACAACAGCTTCATGGGATACCTCATGGCTGCAGACAACGTGGAAGGCACCTCCACCACCTCCACCGCCGCAGCTGCAGCCACGACTGCAGCAGCCACGACTGCAGCAGCCACGACTGCAGCAGCCACGAGCGCTGCGCCAACCACTGCAGCCGCTACTACTAGTTCCTAAATCAAAATGTCGGTTAACTGGGGCCTAATCTAACCGGCCCTGTAGGCACGAGTGAGGGTGAGACGACTAATCCGGGATGCAAATCAGACAAAAATACCGATCCGACTGGCAGTTTACACTCATTTGTATTTTACATCCCGGATCAGTTGTCTTAGCCTCACTCATGGTTACAGGGAATGGTTAACCCCAAGGTGGCTCATTTTAGGGCGTGCGTTGTCGTCCTCGGCTCCTGAATTTCAATGAAGATAAATGGTGTTTTTTTTAAAATTATCAATTTATATTTTTTTTTATCAGTTTATATTAGTAGGGAGTGCGTTGTTATCCTCAGCTCCTGAATTTCAATGAGGAGACTGGTTTTTGAGTTGTTGTTTTTTTATTATCAGTTTATATTAGTAGGGAGTGCGTTGTTATCCTCAGCTCCTGAATTTCAATGAGGAGACTGTTTTTTTTATTTTTTTATTTTTTATTATCAGTTTATATTAGTAGGGAGTGCGTTGTTATCCTCAGCTCCTGAATTTCAATGAGGAGACTGGGTTTTTGGGGGGGGTTTATTATCAGTTTATATTAGTAGGGAGTGCGTTGTTATCCTCAGCTCATGAATTTCAATGAGGAGACTGGGGTTTTTTTTGGTTGTTTTTTTAATTATCAGTTTATATTAGTAGGGAGTGCGTTGTTATCCTCGGCTCATGAATTTCAATGAAGAGAATTGGTGGGTTTCTTTAAAATCATCAATTCATAATTATTAGGACGTGCGCTGCTGTCCCTCGGCTCGTGATTTTCAACTAAGGGTATGTTGTTTTTAAATAATCAGTTTCGATTCAGGTTTGGTTTTGATATCGTGTTTAATTTCTGTTTTTATTTTTTGTTGTGTCCTTTACTTTTTTTGTTGCTTCATTTCTTCTCTTCTGTTCTGTTGGGTTTGGGGTTTTTTGTCTATGATTTTAGTTTGAATTTTTGTAAAAAAACAATTCTTGTACATACATTATACTCAGCGGTTTTGTTTTTTTGTTTTTCCAATCTTTGTTGGTGTTGTGGCGATGGCTACAAGAGGGTGTTGTTAGAGGCGTGGGGGAAATAGGAGAATCGTGAAGAAAAAAACACGCACAAAAAACCCCCGCTGAAGTTAGAGGTTAGGTGGGTTCAAAACAGAACTACTCAAGATTAGAGCTAGTTCACTATCCGCGCGGCACATTTTCCACTCCAGTGACTTTAAAGACCCACCACATCACGTGTTAAAATCACGGGTTTCACGTGTTTTTTTTTCTTTTATGAAATCTTATTTTGACCAGGAGTGAGTTCCATACAAATGCCCCTAAATTCAAAACGAAGCTTTAAAGAGAACCCTCAATTTGAAGTTGGGGTAATTTGTATGTGGGTCACAGCTACCCAGAAACAAAGGGTCTTAATCGTGGTGGGTCAGTGTGGCTCCTTCGACCAATAACCTTGATGTTCAAACTTGGCCTAGATATCCTAAGTACTCATGCGCATGCAAAATTTGAGCCTCCTAGTTCCTCCGTTCAAACGTTATTGTGTTATCATACACGCATAGTCTGTCAGTCAGGAACAAACAGACAAATACCGTGCTGAAAGCATTAACCAGCTTCCCTTCGTGGCTGGTAAATATCTCATTATATTTCAATATGCTTCATTCTTGGTTAAATGAAGGCCCAACTTTCTGTTGTTGTCCCAAACCGACACCCCCACACAGACAGAATGACAGACATACACACACACACACACACACACACACACACACACACACACACACACACACACACACACACCATATTAAGAAAATTAATATGCTAAAGCAGGAGACCCATGGAATCTTCTGTCATATTAAATATTTTTTGAATATGTTGAAATCCAACATCCGTATCAATTTGTGTGTTTACAAAAACAAAAACAAAACAATAAATGTTGATGCAAGGTCAATGCTTTTGCGTTTCTCTATAATTATGACAGTGTGTGTGTGTGTGTGTGTGTGTTTGTGCGTGCGCGCGCGCGCGCGTGCGTGTGCGTGCGTGCGTGCGTGCGCGTGTAGGTTGGCTCATGGGCTCACGATGTATTAGCAATGTAAGTAGAAGTGTGTGTATGTGTGTGCGCGCGCGTGTGTGAGTGTGTGCTACTTATTCGACCATCTCCGCCCTTCCAGTTTTGCTTTCATGTATCTATTTGCTTTTCTCCTCCTTTCACACACACACACACACACACACACACACACACACACACACACACACACACACACACACACACACACACATACACACACACACACACACACACACACACACACACACACACACACACACACACACACACACACACACACACACACACACACACACACACACACACACACACACACACACACACACACACACACACACACACACACACACACACACACACACACACACACACACACACACACACACACACACACACACACACACACACACACACACACACACACACACACACACACACACACACACACACACACACACACACACACACACACACACACACACACACACACACACACACACACACACACACACACACACACACACACACACACACACACACACACACACACACACACACGCCTACAAAAAAGGACATCAAAATCGGAACAAAGCAAATGACCTTCATCGATGGTTTAAATACTTATTATCCCTGACTATCTTGCGCTCTATCTTCTTCCCATAATATATTTTCAGTTCACTTTCTACTCTATCCTTGCTGAACTTATTTTCTTTCTTTTCCGTACTACATGTACCCCCTAAGTGCAGCAGAATCTTCAACGTGATGAAGTTGGCTGCCTAAGGAGAAGAAGAAGAAGAAGAAGTTTTGTTTTTTTCTGGTGCAGATATGATCTCAACTTTCTACCCGGACTGATGATGATATCGAAGACGGTCGTTGTGGGTGTCATCGGCTCGACGACGACCGACTGTTGATGATTGGGATGATGATGATGATGGTGGCGATGATGATGATGATGATGATGGCGATGATGATGATGATAATGATGGCGATGATGGTGATGATGGCGATGACGATGATGATGGCGATGAGCATGATAAGGATGATGGCGATGATGATGATGATGGTTATGATGATGATGATGATGACGATGATGATGTCGATGAGCATGATAAGGATGATGGCGATGATGATGGTGATGATGATGATGACGATGATGACGATGATGATGGCGATGAGCATGATAAGGATGATGGCGATGATGATGATGATGATGATGGTGATGATGATGATGGCGATTATGATGATGATGATGATGATGATGATGATGATGATGATGATGATGATGGCGATGATGATGACGATGAGCATGATAAGGATGATGGCGATGATGATGATGATGGTGATGGTTATGATGATGATGATGATGATGATGATGATGATGATGGCGATGATGATGGCGATGATGATGATGACGATGAGCATGATACGGATGATGGCGATGATGATGATGGTGATGGTTATGATGATGATGATGATGATGGCGATGATGATGATGATGATGACGGTGATGATGGCGATGAGCATGATAAGGATGATGGCGATGATGATGATGGTGATGATGATGGCGATGATGATGATGGCGATGAGCATGATAAGGGTGATGGCGATGATGATGATGATGATGATGATGATGGCGATGATGATGATGATGATGACGATGATGATGATGATGGTGATGATGATGATGGCGATGATGATGATGCTGATGCTGATGATGATGGTGATGATGATGATGGCGATGATGATGATGATGCTGATGATGATGGTGATGATGATGATGGCGATGATGATGATTGTAGCACGTATTCTGCACACAAAAGAGCATTAACCCACTTAATCACACACGTGTACGCCCTTACTTTCAATAGCTTGTATGTACTCTCTCTCTCTCTCTCTCTCTCTCTCTCTCTCTCTCTCTCTCTCTCTCTCTCTCTCTCTCTCTCTCTCTCTCTCTCTCTCTCTCTCTCTCTCTCTCTCTCCCCCTCTCTCTGTGCTGGCTTGCGTGCGTGCGTGTCTGTGTGCATGCGCGCGCGTGTGTGCTAGTAACAATTATTATACACGCGCAGTACACACATACACCTACTTAGACACTGCACACATTCGCCAAATACAATTCTTTTTCATTGCGCTCGCCTTTCAATATATCCATAGTATTGAACCCGTTCGCGTCGAAATTGTGAATGAAATAATAATGAGTTGTTGAAGAGTGTTTGTCGTAGCTGGAATTACTGCCAACGACATCCTGAGAACCACCATTGTCGCTATGTCAGATTGTTTGACAATGACAAAGTTCCACACAAACAAATACACAAACAAGTGCCGAGTGACGTTATTTTATTGACAAAACAAAACGGAACGTGTGATATTTCAACCAAAAATGTCTTTTTCAAACAACATAGACAACACAACAACACTTCCCCTCTTCACAGTCGAACAGTCTCCAAATGGTGACAGAGTTCATCAAATAGAAATTTGATGGCTTGGAGTCAAAACGGACTATCTTTTGATAGTCCATTGTCGTATTATTGAACTTATCACAAAGACTAATAATTTGTATACAAAAAAGACTTCAGAAATATAAAAAGCATAACCCCCTTTTTATATTATTTGTATTCATTTTTAATATAAGTTCTTAGTTTTTGCAAGAAGTTCAATAATATGTAGATGGACTATCTAAAGATAGTCCGTTTTGACTCCAAGCCATCGAAATGATCTATGCTTTGTCCTTTAACAAATCACTGCAGTCTTATCCACTTTATATATATATATATATGTTACGCCCAATCCATGAAATTGGCAAAATGGCTGACCTAGTTCGTGAAATAGCCATTTTATAACTTGCAATTGAGAAAAGCAATATGAATGAAAAATAACTGTTGTTCATTAGCACACATAGATCAAGAATTGGTTCAAACGAATGAGAAATCTCTTCTGTAGATGAGTTACAATTATTTTATTCAGACTTAATTTGATCAAACGTTTGATGTGGCTCAGGCATGCCCCGGCTTAGCATCTGGTCGAGTTGGGGGTCAGGATAGGGGGGCAAATACAAAGTGTAATACCATTGAATCAATCTTAATCAATACCTGTGTAAATGGGGTTTCAAAAATGTTATATACATTGTCCATTTCATAAATTGGGCAAAACATTTTGCCCATTTCATGAAATAGACAATTTCACGGATTGGGCGTAATTAACATAGGCCCCTACACAATATATAGAAATGAATGGCCCGTTGCCAACGCAACTCTGAGTTCAGTTAGTTTCTTCGCATTACTGATTCATTAGCGAGTTTAACGGGGGGGGGGGGGGGGGGGGGGGGGGGGGGGGGGGGGGGGGGGGGGAAAAATGGCAGATACACAGCAATCAATTCCATATTGTTTAACAGAGCCACCCCCGTGAAGGCTTCTATGGACGCGATGCTGTCACCAAGTGCGAAAAAGAAAAGAACATAGACAACTCAGAATAGACTTGTGTTTCTACAAAGTAGTTTGACCACAATAATCGCGCGCACAAGCACGCATACACACGCACACACACACGCACGCATACACACATGCGCACGCGCGCGCGCACACGCACGCACGCACGCACGCACACGCACGCACACGCACGCACACGCACACGCACGCACACACACACACACACACACACACACACACACACACACACACACACACACACACAGCCGAATGATCTTGATTAACTCAAGACTTAGGATAGTTACCTCTTAGACTGTCCAATATGGTCGGAAGAAAGAATAATAGTTTCCAACCACAAGCACACGTAACAGCCCAACCTGTTATCCCCGACGAAAGTGGCCACATTGAGAAGGCCCTTTATTTAGGCATTCAGTAGGCCTGTCACTATGGTTACTAATAATGATGACCATTCATGTCCACAAGTTTTCATTTACACTGTATTTCTACTCTACACAAGCGTTTGATGCACAGCTGTTGATTTAGGCCTACTCGATAGTGTAGACACCACTGCAGATTCCTTCAAACCTCTGTCCCATCCTTGTAAAGCAGTTTCTGAAACTGCAGATGGCGCCGAAGACTCTAAATTCGTGGATTCGGAGGCAAAAGGAGAAACACTTCTCCTTCCAGGAGTTAAGTTTATAAACTCGTCCGCTGCGGCTGAACTCACCGAACCCGAACTTTTCTGCTTAAGGTTTGACGAAGATGACGATGATGACGACGGCGACGCCAGCGGCGATGATGAAACTTCAGACGAAGAAGTAGGATTCTCTCTACAAGATGTAAGGTAAGGTGGGACCATGGTGGCAGTTTTCTGGTGTTTGAGTAAAGGTGCAGCCGTTGGGAGATCGTTCCAAGAAGCAGGAGGAATCATGGAAGCATCACGGGATGCAGCTGTGTAGTAGGAGGGGAGGCACTCGCTGGGTGTTCTGCGTAGAGGGTCTGCAGGACTTGATGCCTTCTTCTTAGCTCCCACCGTCTCTGGGAGTAAATTAAAGGCAAGTAGAAAACGTTAAGATCAACACCAAGCGGTGCTTAATTCTAAACGTGTTTTGTTCTTTAAGACAAGACGCGTACAGGCCTATGGGCCACATTTGTTATGTAAGCTTATAAGCAACCAAAATAACACCCACCTAACAACAGCAAACAAACACAAGAAAACGTTAAGATCAAAACAAAGCAGTGCTTAAACTACGTGTTTTCTTCTTTAAAACAAGATGCATGCAGGCCTATGGGCCACATTTGTTATGTAAGCTTATAAACAACAAAAACACCCAACAACAGCAAACAAACACAAGAAAACGTTAAGATCAACACCAAACAGTGCTTAAACTACGTGTTTTCTTCTTTAATACAAGAGACATGCAGACCTATGGGCCCCAGTTGTTATGTAAGCTTATAGACAACAAAGCAACGCACCCAACAACAGCAAACCAACAAACAAGCAAAAAAACAACCAAACAAACAACAACACAAACCGAAAGACTCACTTCTATAGGGCTTTAGTAGGCCTATTAGTAAGCTTACACGGGTAATTAGACCTATGTCTTACCTTTGCAATTTATATCTATTATTATTTCCTTGCCTGCCTGCCTGTCTGTCTGCGTCTTGCGGACCCCACTGTTTTTACGAAAAGCAATCATCTTTTATGAAAATACATTCATTAGTAATCTGTACATTCGCTACGTCTCTCTCTCTCTCTCTCTCTCTCTCTCTCTCTCTCTCTCTCTCTCTCTCTCTCTCTCTCTCTCTCTCTCTCTCTCTCTCTCTCTCTCTCTCTCTCTCTCTCTCTCTCTCTCTCTCTCTCTCTCTCTCTCTCTCTCTCTCTCTCTCTCTCTCTCTCTCTCTCTCTCTCTCTCTCTCATCTTTTATGAAAATGAATTAATGATTTTTTTGTACATTCGCTACCTGTCTCTCTCTATCTCTCTTTTGCCCTCTTGTAGGGATCTGTGTGTGTGTGTGTGTGTGTGTGTGTGTGTGTGTGTGTGTGTGTGTGTGCGTGTGCGTGCGTGCGTGCGTGCGTGCGTGCGTGCGTGCGTGTGTGTGTGTGTGTGTGTGTGTGTGTGGCCACGCACAGACGTAGTAGGCTTATTCTATTCAAATCTGTCAAACCAGTTTCCGTCATCGAGTTTGCTGTGCAGAATGACGGAAGCGCATATATAAAAGACTACATGTCAATAAAAGTATGCTGGTCTTGTCAACAACTTGAAAAAAATAGGCCTATAGCTTCCGTTTCAAATCTCTTACCTATGAGTTGGAGCAAATAAGAGAGAGTGTGTCTGTGTGTGTGGGGTGGGGTGGGGGGTGAGGGTGGGGTGGTGGTAAATGACTTAGTTGATGATGGGTTAAAATTATTTTAAAAAGTTCTTAATGTTTCTATGTTTAATAATGTTTTCTAACTCTTTGATGTTTCTAGCATAGGTTTCTAAGTTTCGTTTTTAACCTATACTATTTTTACGTTGTCAGACT
>CM065682.1:23157520-23177520 GCA_017654935.2 Phymorhynchus buccinoides
ATACATGAATAACGAAAGAACTCAGATCAACAATAACTAATTACGTCATTAACGATAACCGTCTTAACTGCAAGGATTTATGGACATAAGTGGCAACATTATTGACGATTATACTGTTCTCATTTTGCAAAGAGAAGAGATAATCTAAAACTTGATGGATATTTATAAAACTTTGCTGGAATATATCTTTCTCTAAGGTCTCTAAGAGAGAGAGAGAGTGTGTGTGTGAGAGAGAGAGAGAGAGAGAGAGAGAGAGAGAGAGAGAGAGAGAGAGAGAGAGAGAGAGAGAGAGAGAGAGAGAGAGAGAGAGATAATGTTTGCTTGTTTTTGAGAATAAAGCTGTCTGTATGTTCATGGTCCGAACGTGTGTGCCTCATCAGTGTCAAGACTGATGTTGAACTAGCCTACCTTTATACAATACTGCATGCGATTCGATCCCAATGCGATCCGATTGTGACATTGTGAGGCATGCTTCTCGTGGAATTCTACTGTCCAAATGAATCTGAAGGAAGCCTACTAGTCATGCACACAAAATGTATCTGATGACATATCTGTATTTTTGTGTCAGACATGTTATTTGATTCGTATACAGTATTGGGGCCTATTTGAGAATAGTGAGCGAAAATAGTAGAATTGTTTTTAGACGGAAGTATTTTACGCGAATCACGACCCACACAGACATCGTCACAATCGGATCGCATTGGGATCGAATCTTATGCAGTGTAGCTGTTCCCTAAATACACACACATACTCTCTTTTTGTACTCCTAGTTCTGCAAGAATAGGGAGCACATTGGAATGGGAACGAGGGCTGTGCGTTTCTCTGCCTGTATGTATGTGTGAGTGTGCGTCTGTGACCAAAACATTCTTCCACTTTTCAGCGCCTAAACTATTGAACCAATCTTAACGGAACTTGGCAGAATGGTTCTTTAGGTATTCTAGATGCTGCTCGTGAAAATCTGCTTAACGTCCTCCGGTCTGGAACAGACACATATGGGGCACTAGTAGATCTATTTAAAGATGGTGGGAACGATCCTGGAGGCAATGCAACACCAGGAAAATCCCGAATTTTTGACAATACAGTTATAAGATAACATCTAGATGCTGCTCGTGAAAATCTGCTTAACGTCCTCCGGTCTGGAACAGACACATATGGGACATTAGTAGATATAAAGATGGTGGGAACGATCCTGGAGGCAATGCCCGTAGGCAGTGCGACACCAGGAAAGTCCCGAATATTTAACAATACAGATGCAAGAAGAAGAAAACTTTGCCTCAAGAAAAAAAGAATGCCATCAGCACCTGGTGTTCCCAGGCGATCACCCATCAAAGTACTGATCAGGCCCGACGTTGCTTAACTTCGGTGATCGGACGAGAACCGGCGTTTTCAATTTGGTATGGCCGTTGGCAGATGCTGCTCGACGAAATAGGATTTTACGCCGTCTGCGGGCTTTCGACCATGTGGGGCATTTCTAAATACAAAGATGGTGGGAACATTACTGGAGGCAATGCCCGGAGGCAGTGCAACACCAGTAAAGTCCCGATTTTTTAACAATACAGATAAACAGTAGCAGTAACCACGCCTCGGTTAAACCTCATCGGCTATGGTGCCGCCACTTTTGGAAGAATGCTCACGGTAAAAGGTTTACCAATTAGCAAGTCATATCCACGTAATCTCTGTGAATCTGATTTGAATGTTGCAAAGACACTGATCATTTCAAAGATAATGTATACGATTTCAACCAAAGTTGGTGTGTTAAAAAAGTGTCATCTATGAAATGTTTTCGTAAAATAATAAACTGCTGGGTATTGCTATACAGATACAGAAAATGTTCAACACAGAGAAAAAACCCACGCATATTAACCCACGCATCGAAAATGATCTCCCTTGACTTTTCACAGTAACTGGGAGGGCAGTTTATATGGCTCTACTGTCTTCTTTCTCCTTTCAAGACCCTGACAAATCCATCTGGCTGAGCGGTCACAACATGATGGGTCAATGGACGTGGGCCGCGCAAGGAGGAGGGGTAGGGCTGGGACCCTGGCAGCCTATGTCATACACCGCCTGGGCTCCAAATCACCAGCAGTCCCAGACCCCGGGCAGTCTCCAGTGCCTACTCTCCCGACAAGGGCTGTGGGAAGCCGCGTCTTGCGGCCAATCGCACGCCTTCGTTTGCCAGTTGGAGTGAGTGCTGTGGGATCATGTTGGGGGTTTACTTAACCGGGATGAATGAATGAACAAGGGAGACTATCAATCTCCATGTAGAGTACCTTATCCATGTGAATACAAAGCTCCATGAGCAGAAGTGACGTCAAACACTTGTCCATATGACGGAAGTTAACCGCATGCTATATGTCGAGCCGTCAATGAATGAATGAATGAATGAACATTTTGTTTCACGTCTTTTCACCTGTCTGTCGTTTGGTTTCCAACTATGACTGCCAGATAGCAGAGGAGGCAGCTGCTATTCATGCGGCCTGGGTTAAAATGTGTTTATAGTTGAGAAGCCTTGCCAAATGTGCATCAAAGAAGGGCACATCGTCACTCTCCCTCTCCCAGCCAAAGGGACACTGTGATATTATACGAACATGAAGAGTAACAACAGGGAGAAAGGTAAGCATGCAGTTGATTGACGAATTGTAACAAATGTGAGAAATGTTTCCCTTAGTCAGATAAAAAGAAGGGATTGGTAGTAAAATTGGGCTGAGGTATTCAAGAGGTATTTCGAGATGTCTGTGTCTAAAGAGATGTGTGTGTGCATGTGTGTGTGTGTGTGTGTGTGGGGAGGGGGGGGGGTGTTAGTGGTGATGATAATAACACAAAGGATAATGAGAGGAGAACGGGTGGTGATAAGGGTAAAGGAAATATGTTGATGATAATGACGGCGACGATTATAACGATGAGGACGAAAACGAGATGAAGATGAGAATGATGATATATTTGTTTTTAATGTGATTGTGGTTAATGATACATTCGAGGTAAGTTGAAAGTAAGATACTAAATCTTAAATAATTTCAGATGACTGACTCAACAGCAACATCTCTAACAATAACAGTTCACTACTGCTGCTGCTACTACTACTACTACTAGACTACTACTACTACTACTACTACTACTACTACTCAGGGGCGGGTTTGGGGTTCCGGTCCAGGGTTTTCAGAATCCCCCCCCCCTCCTTTGCCCCAAGCATGTACCTTATACAAGGGTAGAAAGTAAGAAAATGGCTCAAGTTTTGCTAAGGCCGTGTGCACACATAAGCGGATAATTCAATTCAATTCAACAATTGTATTGTCTCCAAACAAGTGAAGAAATTTGTTTTTCGGCATGCACATAAAAATTAGGACAAAATAAGACATTGTTATAACCTAACAGAAGAGACACTTGTAAATGCGGAAACCCGTGCGCAATCCATAAATAAGTGAAACAAAGAAGGGAAAAGATTTGCGCACGTGTCCGAATTTCCCCTATATGCGTACACTTTCATCCTTCTTTCTTCCACTTATTTAGGGTTTTCCGTACGGAACTTACGCGTCTAATGTGAACCCGGCCTAAATTGCAAACGTTTCCGGGAGCTTCGCCCGCTGAGCCCCCACAACGCCACTACACCTTAACCCAGGACCTATGCAGCTCCCCCCCCCCCAACTACCCCATTTGGCCCCCCCCAGATTACTAAAGGATTTGGTTCCTGCTGAAGCTACTATGCTGCTGTTCAAGAAAACTACTGTGTTGTTCTTCTGCTGCTACTACTATGCTGCTGTTGGGGAACAATTCACATTCATGTGTTGTGCTCTGTCAGTTTAAATGTGTGGTGCTGTGTGTGTGTGTGTGTGTGTGTGTGCGTGTGCGCGTGCGTGTGCGTGTGTGTCACGTGTGGTCTGAGTGTGAAGTCTGTTCAAGTAGAATCATGTTCACTATGTGAATGCCAAGAGCGTTTAGTGTTAGCTTGCGAATGTGTCGTGCGTGTGTGTGTGTGTGTGTGTGTGTGAAGCAAGCCTTGGTGTGCGTGTGTGCGTGTGCGTCACATTGCAGGCTGGATGGTCTAGTAGTTGGCTGAAGTCTACAGTTCATGTAGAATCATGCTTCACCATACCCCCCAAAAAAACCCGGACGAATGGACCAAAGACTTGTTTAAAAATTATGTTTTATTACTATTCGCGAATGTGTCTAAAACAAACTCTCAGTAATTAAATAATGAGTCATCATCAATGTTGTAGTTAGGCCTACTCGAGTAATGCTGTTGATGTCTTGTTGTTGTTAAAGGTGGACCCTGACGGATGAGTTTTTGTAAGAAACACGTCAAGATCACAAGGAAAACACCCTTTACAGAGATCGCCCAACACTCACTTTGCTCTGGTTTCCTAGAAATCAAACCGTCAAATCGGCGATTCCTCCTTGGCGGAGGTGCTGGAAGTCAAATTATTTCACCCGAAGAGAAGGCGTGTGGCGTCTCTTTTCTAACGGCCGCCAAATCGTTTGCACGAAACTTTCGCAATACAAGCCTTTTTATTATATATTTTTTTAATTTTATACAGTTTATCTAAATGAGTTTCCCTCACAACAAAGGAAATAGCTCTTCTTTTTTGTATTGTACTGCACTACAAAAAAAAGAAAACGCTTCAACCACTATGAGTGACCTCCACCCACCCCATCCAAAATGGCTACTCTCTCCGACGTCTCCGCCAAGGAGGAATCGCCATTTCGACGGTTTAAAAGCCGTCTAGGAAACCAGAGCAAAGTGAGTATTCCGATCCTTGAAAAGGCTGTCTTTCTGATGAACGCGACGTCAGGGTCCACCTTTAAGCTTTCATTGCGACGTTGTCCTTTCCCTACTCATAACAGCCTTCTCAAGGAGCCAGAATGGTCAACATACTGACTGTGGGCCCTGAAGAGAAGAAGAAGAAGAAGAAGCACGTTTTTTTGTCATATTATGTTGAGTTTGTAACACGAACACGCATGATAAGCCTATATAATGTAGGCCTAGTATCATGCTTTAGTCGAAGGAGTTCTTGAATTTGACCCTCTAAACCGAGTACGTTTAGTGCGCTTCCTGCTCTAATATAGTAGTAACTAGTTACATCCGTGCTCCGCACTTGTCCAGAAATAAACATTTTAAAATGCAAAGATAATGTATTCAATGTTACATTGATATAACATATATGCTGTCTGTGAATGTAAGAGAGTTCCCCGTATCACATACTAAAGAATAAAGATGCAATACTGGAAGCAATGTATTGATTTGAGCAAATTTTAGTTGACTTAGTGACAAACTTTATTAACCCTATTTCAGTTGTGCAGTATGCAAATATAAACGTGCAGTTAAGTATCAAGCAATAATAGATACACCTTTGAAAATTTAAATGCAATCAAACAATTTAAGAAAGTGTGTGTGTGTGTGCGTGTGCGCGCGCGCGTGTGCGTGCGTGCGTGCGTGTGCGTGCGCGCACGCATACGCGCGGTTCTCTCTCTCTCTCTCTCTCTCTCTGTGTTTGTGCCTGTGCATGCTCTCTCTATCACTCTCTCTCGCTGTCTCTCTCAATAAATAAATGAATTAATTTAAAGGATTTGTTGAAACGTTCTCTCGCTTGTCAATCATTAATTCAGCACGTCGACCCCTCCCACATCCCCAACCCGTCTATTTCCACCCCACCCCACCCCTAATCTCTCTCTCTCTCTGTCTCTCTCTCTCTCTCTCTCTCTCTGAATCTCTCTCGCTCTCTCTCAGTGGAGTCTCTTCTCTCACACACACACAGCACACACACACGCATGCACGCACACACGCACGCACACACACGCACACTCTCACACACACACACACACACACACACACACTCACACACACACACACACACACCACACACAGCACACGCATTAGCCCAGCGGACACACACACACACTGAAAACGACACACCGACACACCACACACACACACACACACACACACACACACACCGCACACACACACACACATATACACACACGCACAATTTCATGGGCTATATTGAACATCATCCTTCATATTTCCTAAATACTAGCGCAACGCCTAGTACTGGTCATGCACCGTACTGAAAACGCCTAGTAACGGTAAGGCCAAGTACTGGTAACTGCTGAGTACAGCAAATTTGAAGCGATTCGGTTAAGAAACGGCGGAGTTATAAGGCCCCGTTTCCCGTTGGCGCTGCTCTGAGAGTGACGCGCTCACCACGATTCTCTTTCAATTTGCTGCCAGGCTTTGCCCGGGCCATAGCAAGCCTAACCGCAAATTTGAGGCGATTCGGTTAAGAAACGGCAGAGTTATTCGTGAAAAGGTGAAGCGGCGTCTAGCACGCGCGTTTCTGAACCGATTCGCTTCCGGTTTGGCACACGGATAGTCGGCCCCGGTCATCTACCTGCCAAATTCGAAGGCAATCTCCCAGAAACGCCGGAGATACGGGCGCCGAGAGGCCGGCGGATGCGCGTTTCGCGCATTTGCCAAACCGCGCAAATGACACGGCCGCCTCGGTTGCCGTTGCCATCGCCCCGTGAGGGCTCACAGCAAATTTGAAGCGATTCGGTCGAAAAACGGCGGAGTTATAAGGCCCGTTTCGTGTTTCAGACAGACAGACAGACACACACACACACACACAGCCACACACACGGACAGTTGGCTTTTTACTATATGATTTTATTAAATGTATTCAGGCATACGTTGAACACATTCCCTTCAAACAATAAAAAGTAATGGTTTTCAAAACGGCGCTGCATCTGATGAGTTTAAATTTACTTCAACACTTCAACACTCAAAACAACTGCATTAGCCTAAAACAACCTGGAACCTTACCCTAGCACATAGCTAAAACGAAAGTGGCCCCAAGGGACTGCACCCATACCGCAGGGAGTAGAGGGAGTGACTCCCCTGGCTGAATGGTATGACGCGCACCCTTGTGGAGACCGGACGATGTCATTCTTAAATTTTCCAGCCTTTCAACTTCACACCTGGGCCTACCCTACTCCGCCTTTTCTGACTCTTGTCTATGTGAAAGTGGGTTCTGGACATTCCGTGTTTAGCTTTGTTCTGATTCAGTTTCTTGGGAAGGCTGTTAGTCATCCTATCGATATTATTTCATTGTCATTTCTTGGTGTTCGTTTTAGTTGAAAAATTATTTCGTTCACTCTGTTGTTCGTTTTCGGGGTGGCGTCAGCCATTATGGCTTCTTGCACCCCTCGGTTTCCACTTCGGGGAAAGCAGTTTCTCTTCGGTTGTTTTTCTGTTTTCCAAGTCAGTTGACTCTTCTTCTCTCACTAGGGACCCTTTGGGCAGGTTCTCTTAATCTTCTCAAGAAGTTTTCGTCTAATCCTCTCACAAATCCTACGTCTAACGTCCAGTCACAGTCCGTTTCGGTTTCACCGGCCTATTCCGGTTTCGGAGCCCATTCCAGTTTCTCTCCCTTCGGAGGTTTCTGCTCCTTCTCCTTTTCCGTTGGACTCGCAGGCTTTGTACTACGTCATGAAGGACTCTTCGGGTTTCAGGGTTCTCCCTTTCGCATCGACAGAATCTTCCTCCTTTTTCGGTTCTATGTTTAGGCCAGAGAGGATAGCCGCCAGTTGTCTCTTCTAACGTGAGACTGTCACTGGCGCAGCCCTCTCTCCTTCTTTTCTGTTCACAGGCTTGCCTCCAGGAGGCCCTATGTCCGCTAAGGCCAGCGTCAGGACCTCTACAGGGATAGGCAATCCCTTTCCTCCTCTGGTTTCCGTCATGTGGGCTTGATGTTTACGGAACAGAGAGGCTCCCCTCCGGGGAGCTTGCCTAGTGACAGAAGTGACTCCTCTGTCACCAGACTGGCCAGTCTGTCAGGCAATCATCCGGTGGTACCTGGGAGGTACCTCCAGGATCGGGAACAGCCTGTATGGGACTTTCCTGAGTCCGGGCTCAAATCCTCCACTCAGTTCCCGGAGGGAGAGCAACCAGGACAGTCAAATCGGTCGGTGCGGATGCACCTTCGATACCGATAAGAGTGCCATACCCCCCTCCCGGGGGATGGCTCTCCAGTGATCCTGGCACTGGCGCGGTTGGGGCCTCTTGGCAGTCCCACGAGCAACCGGAAATTCGCTTCTCACGGTTGTGAGACGGTTTCAGATGGTTCTCCCGGTGCTTACCCGGTTTCACCCGGTATTCATCCGGTTTCTCCCGGTTGCTTGGCCAACGCGGACATACCGGGGGATGGCACGGTTGGAGCCTCTGGCTTTCCCACCGCAACCGGTTATTTGCCTTTCCCGGTTGCGAGACCGTTTCCTCCGGTTCTCATCGGTGTGGTACCCGGTAATCATCCCGGTTGTCTCCCGGTTGCTTGGCCAACCACGGGCATACCGGGAAAGGGTTCGCCTAGAACCGGAAAATTCCGATGATGAATTTCCGGTTCGTTCCTCCGGTTTGGGTCAACCGGGAATGTCCCGCTCGCACGGAGGACGCATACCGGGAAAGGGTTCGCCTAGAACCGGAAAATTCCGATGATGAATTTCCGGTTCGTTCCTCCGGTTTGGGTCAACCGGGAATGTCCCGCTCGCACGGAGGACGCCACGTTCTCCCGGTTCCGGCCGGTGTTCAGTGATCCTCTCACTCCCTACCGGCAGAGCCCTCTGCCAGGCATGGCCTCCGGTGATGTTTGAATCTTGGGCCGCCCTTAGGAGAAGCTTCAACGGCCAGACCCCTCCAGGGAATTCTCTGAGTTTCAGTCCGACTTTGAGTCAGACATGGAACTGGACCCTCAGTCGGAGGTCCCTCACTCTCTCGACTGAGTCCTCGGTTCAGAATCTTCTCAAGATTTTGTCAGATCGTGCCCTTACGTGGTACCTGTGCGTTCCTCCCATCAGGAGTCCGCCACTGATCACGCGGTTGGCTCTCTTCTGCAGGCCAAGAGCTCCTTTGACTCTCCAAGCCCCCTCCTTCCCGGAGGATTTGGTGGTTAAAGCGGAGTTCACGTTGCGGACCGGCAAGGTCCTTTCGTTGAAACAGATTGCTGAGGCTAATCTTGGGCGTTCTCAGCCGGCCTCGTCTCAGTTCGGTTCCTTTTTGGTACCTGGATTCAGACCTTTCGTCCCCCTACCGACGGAATACCTGCCCTTCCCCTCCGTCTCCAAACCTTCTTCTGAGGAGGTGGAGTCCTTGGGGTCCTGCTGCTGTTCCTCCCGTCACGTTCAAGCCTTCGGCCTTCAAGTCTCTCGAGGAATCTCTGTCTGGTTCTCTCAGGGCTTGTGGCATGGCCACCTCTCTCGTGCAAACCTTGGGAGTCTCTAGGCAAATCAGCCTCTGATTCACCGGCGGTTTTTTGACAGTTCTTTGATCAGGTGGATGAAGCTTCCGTTGGAGTCTCTCTAGCCCTTTTGGGCAATGTGCTACAGAGCCTCTCTGATGTCACGGCTGGATTGAAGGTTCAAACCTGTGCCTTGGCCCGGGATTCTTTTCTGGCGCAGAACAGGTCTCTTTCGTCCAGGGAAAAGGAGCGTTTTGCGCTCTCTTCCCCTTCCGGAGTCGGGCTTGTTCGGGGAAGAATCGGTTCCCCCAGTTCTCGAGTCCTCTTCAAAGAGGAAGTCAGCTGATAGCCAGAAGGCTATCTATCGGGCCCTGTTCAACCAGCCCCGTCCCAACCATTTCGTCCGGGGTACTTCGCGTCCCGCTCTACTAGTGTGGGATACTCCTCTAGGCCTCCTCCCCAGTTCAAGGCCTTGAGGCCCCCCCCCCTTCCCAGTCTTCTCGTGGCAACAGGAGGCCGAACCTTCCAAGAAACGGCGATCCTGTCCGTTGGAGATCCTCCAGAGGAAGTGGAGGACCTTCTCTTGAAGGGCGCGGGCGCGAGTGAACGATCCCAGTCCGGGTTTCTATTCCCGACTTTTTCAACCGGTCCTGTCAACCGGTTTTATCAAAATTTCCGACCGTTTTCGGCCCATTCTGACTCTAATTGGCCGGCGATCTCTTAGGCCGTTTAAAGGGTTTTTTGTTCACAGTCTCAGCCTCGGAGGACACAGGTGGTGTCCGACCTCTCAGTAACGAAGGCGGTCACACTTCGCTGTCCCCTCGGTCTTTCTTAGTCTGATGGGGTCGATTTCGGAGCTCCTTCCTCTGGCCTGGGTATACATAGGCCCTTGCAGAGAGAAGTCAGAGTGCGCACTCCTTCTTCCCCACGGTTTCAACCATGAGTTGTTCAACCTGTTGACTCGTTCGGCCGTTCCAGTCATCCTGTTTCGGACTGGTTCCGTCCTACGATCTGGCTTTAACTGTCTGGCTAGCATGATCTTCCCTTCTCAGCCGTCAGATCACCGAACGGCACAGCTTTCAACCTAAAGTTGTTCGACGGGGTGATTTTTGCCTTCCTTCAGGCTTTTGGTCTTCGGCGTCTCGTTCCGACCGTTTTTTATGGTTTAGGTCGAGGTGTGTCATCGTCACGTTTGCACACTGTTTCGCTTTTTGTCTACATGTTTTCCTTTTCGGTGGGGACTTTTCCGCGTCATCTGGTTCGTTTTGACGTCATGCGATAGCAACTATGTTGCTGTTGCTGTCTGTTCCTACTTCATAGGCAGTTTTTTATTTTTATTTTACCTCCCAACCGATCGAATTGTCTCCGCTGGTTTTCACCCAGTCAACGGGGGTCCCTTTCGTCGGTCTTAGCATGTAGAGTTGGTTACGAAGTGCAGTCGCACATTCGTACCGTGGTTTCTCAGTTTGCTAGGTCAGAGGCTGAATCTGCTGCTCTTGCGGATTCTCATCCTAGTACTAGCTGTCTCTATCCCGCCATCGGTCCTTTGCTTGCCCGACATTCTAACTAGTCTTGTCCAGTTTGTTTTCTGACCCAGACTCGCCCCTTCGATCGATATTTTCCAGTTCGAAAGGGCGTAGCAGTGTGTAGTGGCCCGGTCCGGCCACTCATAGTCCGTAATGTATCAGGCCTTGGCTGCTAAAGGTGGACTCGATGCGGAGTTTGTCTTCTCCTGACTGCTTTGATAGTCAGCCATGTGCTTTCCAGAGATGCCTTCCCGGACTTTTTCAGGACTCTTTCTCTTGGTTCGCCTTCTGTGGTGACAGGAAGTTCTATCCGTTAAGACCTTCTTCGGTTCATTCGTCGAATTCTTAGCTTTTCTTCTCAGGTCTAGAAATCTCTGCCCATACCCTTTCTGGGTACAGAGCAGCCATCTTCAGTATGAGTTCCATGGCCTTAGGTGCTACCGTACCGCTAAGCTGTACGCCACCACTGTCTCGCACTTCTTGCTGAAGTGCATGCCGTTGTATTCCTCCCCTCTGATGGCACTAATCCCCCGGGTGTTGAAGAAGTCCTCCGGGAGCACCCGGACTTGATTCTCGTCACACCAATGTGGCCCACGAGCCATTGGTTCCCAGAGCTCCTCGACATGGCGTCAAGACGGTGAACTCTTCCGTCAATCTCAAAAACTCCCGCCACTCTTCTTCAGGGTCAAGAAGCTTTCATCGGACACCCTTGCCCTTCAAGGCTAAACCTGGTCGCATGGCGGCTGTCCGACTAGGCCTTCGCTCTCAGGGGTTTTCCACGCTCACCGTGGATCTGTTGGTCGCCTCTCGGCGTAAGTCTACAAACGATCTGTATGATCTTCGCTGGGCCACCTGGTTTGCGTTTTGTCAGGAGAGAAAGTTTGACCCGCTTCGTCCCTCAACGGTTCAGTTAGTGGAGTTCCTCTCTCACTTGCTTAGAACTAGGAACTCTTCCTCTCAAACACTTGTCAGGTTATAGGGCGGTCTTGATTAGCACGATCTCGTTGTCTTTAGGTTCCAAGTTTACGGGGAATCTCTCGGCTTTGCCAGTTTCTCACTTCCTGGACGCTGTGCGCCTCCAAGCCCCGTCCAGAACGGTCCAGTGTCCTCAGTGGGACATCTTTTTGGTTCTGGCTTTTCTCTGGGTCAAATTTGAACCCCTGGAGTCGTTGTCTCTTAAGCTTCTGACTCTCAAGACAGTTTTTTCAAACATTTCTTTCGCCACTCCCGTCGCCTCAGTGGTTTGCATGCTCTGAGAGGTCTCACCAAGGATGCGCAGTTCGAGGAGGACTTCTCGTCTCTCTCCCTTTCTTTTCTCCCGGAGTTCCGTGCAAGAACCAGTCTGGTTTGTTTCCTCTCCCTTGGCCTCTTTTTCGAGTCTTCGCTCCGTTCTGGGTCCTGATGATCGTGATATCTTCCTCTGCCCCGTTAGGGCTCTTCGTTCTTCTGGCTCGTACCAAGTCCTTCAGAAGGGCTAAACGTCGCCTGTTCCACCTCCTTTAATCCCAAGTACTGCAGCGATGTGGCTAGGGGTTGTGTCCCGTTGGTTCCTCGACCTCATTAAGTTGGCCTATGCCCGCTCGCTGGTTAGGTTACCTGATAACCCCATTCGCGCCCACGAGTTGCGGGCCATCAGCTCTTCCCTGGCGGTAGTCAAGGGTGTCCCTCTTGTGAAGGTTTTGGCCTCAGCGTTCTGGTAGTCGCAGAACACCTTTCTTCAGTTTTTTCACCTGAGGGATATCTCCTGCTCAGGGCGAAGACGACTCCTTTTCCAATCTAGGAACGTGGTCGTTTCGCAGGTCCCGGTCTCCTTGTAGTGTGAGTTCCGGTGTTTTTTGTGCCTCTGTTTTTTCTCTGTGTTCTTTGGTATATCATTGACATGACTGTTTGGGGGTTCTTTCCATTTGCATATTTTCAGGGATGTTGTTCATCTTTCGGGGGATTCTCTTAGGAGTGTTTAAGAAACTCTTTTACTGATATGCTGAAGCGGGGTTGTTGGTGTGTCAGTTGGCACGCATCACCCTCCACCACGGTGGTAATCTGCAGTTGTTTTGAGTGTTGGTATAGTATGATTAAATTAGATTGGTGGATTTTGATTAATCCTACTATCTATTTAATTTAATACTTACCAACACTCAAAACAAAAAAATGGTTCCCTCCCATCCTCCCTCCTGATGCGGGCTGTAAAATTACACGAATGACATATCCGGTGCCCCAAGGGTGCGCGTCATACCCGGAAGTAAGGGGAGTCACTCCCGCAGACAGACAGACTCCCTGCGGTATGGGTGCAGTCACTTGGGGCCACTTTCGTTTTAGCTATGTGCTAGGGTAAGGTTCCAGGTTGTTTTAGGCTAATGCAAAGTTGGTTTTGAGTGCTGGTAAGTATTAAAATTAAAATAGATAGTAGGATTAATCAAAATCCACCAATCTTGCTCAAACTTTAATCCATTAAAGTTTATAGAACTTGGTGACAAAAATGTTCAGGTGATGAAAGAAAGAAAAAATCGAATCCTATGCTGCTATAATTCACATCATTGCGCTGTGTATGCAGAAAAAGTTGCAAGCTGGCTTCGACAACCCATGATAGGATTGACTGAAACACGATAAAAGACAACTCCCTTCGTTATGCGTGCATAAGCATGCACGCACCAGCTGACCTGGGTCCAGTTTCTCTAGATAGCGGTCGCCACGGGAATAACGCTTAGGCTAAACGGCAAACGGGGCCTAAGAAACACCCTACACGTTTGCTAAGTTCACATAACTCTTTGAGCTTACTCTTCATTTTGGGGAGAGAGAAAAGGGGTCCTATCATAAGGGAGATCAATCATACCTCTCTGTCAGTTTGAACAAAGTGTTCGATTTCACCCACGACTATTTTGTGTGCAGAAAATTTAATTTGCACTATATTATTATGCCATCTAACGTGATGAAAATTAAGAAAGAGCACTCCAAAACACTTGCCTTCGTTTAATTTGCTAAAATCATCCCGTAATTTTTCACGATAGACTAAAGAATATTTGCTGTGGCAAGCTTGTTGTTTTGATCTTCCATTTTTAAAGTTCATGTCTCGTCACGCGATATATTAAAAAAAAAGCCGGAAGTATTAAGATTTCCCATGATCTACCTCGATCACAGCCACAAAAAGTTTTCGACAAACGTCGGCAAAATAGGTGTTTCTTAGTACCGTTTTTGCCGATTTGCCCTCTCGCTACGTAACGTTAGCCCTTGTGAAACGGCCCTCAGGCTTAGGAAGAAACGGGTATATTTATCGATGTAGAGTCCTATTATATCTTAGCGTTTTGTTCAGCAACCCCCCCCCCCCCCCCCCCCCCCCCCCCCCAAAAAAAAACACCGTTTTGTCAGTCATTGTTTTAGTTGATTGATGTAGGCCTAATGTTTTTGTCCGTCATTTTCCCTAGATGTCAGTTGATGGTATGCGTGTGTGTGTGCGTGCGTGCGTGCGTGTGTGTGTACGTGCGTGTCTGTCTGTATATATATGTGTAGGCCTATGTATAATGTGTGTGTGATTGTGCGTGCGTGCGCACGCGCGCGCGCGTGTGTGTCTAGTATCTGTGTATGTTCATGCACTTGCATGTAGGCGTAGCCTATAACTAATTCTCACACAGACATTCAGAGATAGAAACAGTTACAAACAGACATATATACAGACAGAGATCAGTCACATACCAGAATCTGGAAGCGACATCTGCTTGACGATGGCATCACTCTGATGACCCGAGACAGAGCTGTTGACGTAAATGGTGAACACCTCCAGACCCTGAGGCCCCTGCACTGCCCGACATGTGCCAGTCCTGCCCGATGCTACCTCACTGTCTTTCACAGATGTCATCGAGCTATTGCTTTCACCACACCCCAGCGAATAGAACGGTAAGGTAGTGTAGGTAACGTCGGTGTGACAGCGTTCTCGTATTCTGGCCATGTCAAGAGCTGCAGGGAGATCGTCGCCCGTCACTGGATTGTCCCTGACTAGGCAGTCTCGGGAGAGTTCTAGAGCTCTAGAACTGCTTTCTGGTATAGACGGTACAGTAGGATTTAGGCTGGGCTCGTCTTTGAGGTCAAACGAATCGCTGCATGCCGATTGTCGGATGTACTTCGCCTTTTTCTGGAATCGTTTTTTTGCGGGTTTAGTGCTGCGCTGCGGGGCAGAAGGCAAACTATTGCCGCAATGTGGACAGATGCCTGGGAGGGTGGAACCTTTGATTGATGAAGATGTTTGAGATAGTCCCGAAAAAGCTGAAGAATCGTCTATTGTTTCGGAGTCAATTGTATATCCTTGTGGGTGAATTGTTTCCGTATCCGAAGTCAGAGAATAGGACTTAGGGGACTCGTCGGTATTGCTTCGTGAAGGATGATAATGATGCAGTTTCCTTTTAGCACCTCCCTCGGGGACATAGCTCTTCGTTCGCATAGGGCTGTCCTCGGCTGTACCATGATGCTGGAACCACACAGGAGACACGCGTGACAGCTGTGGTGATTTCATGGGCTTGGCGTGACTTCGGCCCAGGTCTTCATCAAAGCTGAAAGCCAGGTTGGTGTGGCCGTACATCAGTCCCCCCTGGGCCCAGCCACTCTGACCCGGCACTTCCAGCACGTTCCCAGACGCATGTCGAAAAGAAGGCCCGGTCATGAGGGAAGGTACTCTCAGGTACTGACCACCGTCTGGATGACAGTCCAAACCTAGCCCGACCTCTCCACCATTCATTCGTGGCACGGGCCCGTTTTCAGCTTGATTTAGCGAGGCTCGGGAATTCCAACTCGAGAGGAACACGTCGCTGCCTCTGGAACTGGAGACCATTGGACAAATCCTGAGTCTGCTGGACAAGACGTGGGCTTGGGCATAGTCCCTGAGCAGTCTCCTCCGTCTCTTCGCTCTCTTGATGTGCCTCACGAAGGACACGGCCAGTGAGACGAAAACTGCTATGAGGAAAAAGGTGAAAGGGATCCATACGTACAGAGTTTTGTCGTTCTGTGCGTTAGTTGTCGTCGTTGAGTTGGGCGAAGAAGACGTTAACGATGGAAATGATGAGATTGTACTGCTGGTTTCAGCAGTACTCATGATGAGTGACTAACGCCACTCAGCGTGCTGGTGTTTATTTCTGATACATCGAAGAGACGCATGGTGTGATCTGAAACGTGTTCCTTTCAGCCAGATTTCTGAAAGATCCAGTTTCGTGTCATCAATCAATCAACATTTATTGTCTTTAAAAAGATAAAGAAAATCTTTGTCTGGCATGCACATAAAACATAAACATAATAAAAATTAAAAAAAACATAATTTACAAACTCTCATCCAAAATCAAACTTTCCGCACATTTTCCTTTACATAAATGAATAAATACATAAATATAGTATTAAATTACAATGCAAAATAAACACTAGGAAGTACACACACAGTGTCTGACCTTTGAAATCGATAGTGAGATGACGTGTTGGTTGAATTCCACCTTACGTTATACTTACTGTCCATAGCCCTAAGAAGGGAGGATTACGATCAACAATTTATCATGTTCCATTTTTTATTGTAGATAGAAAACAAGCTAGGTAAGAACAGTAAGTTACCGCCTGTTTCTATGGGGCTGATTTAGCAGCTTTTATTGCTATTAGGCCCATGTTTTGTTATCTTGTGACTTATTACGCTCGAGATCAATCCTGTAAAACAAAGACAGATTTGGTTATGATGATGGTGAGTCAAAGGATCAGTGAATCAATCAATCTTCGTTTCGTTTAATAGTGGTAGGTCTAATCAACCCGCAAACAATGTAAACTATTTTAACATTGAATAAAACCATGACAGAAAATATTGTATGCATAATTATCACTTTATATCAGCACATATTCAGTGACCACAAAGCCCATCTTCACCAGTTATCAAAAATGAGTATTTGCAAATGTAGTATTTATGCATCTTCGATTTTGAAGATCGCGCCTCATCGCTACGAAGCAGGGATAATCACACACGGGCGACACACACACACACACACACACACACATACAAGTTTCAGGGTCATGTCTTTTTTTTCCATCTGAGGGTGAAATGCTATTACTAACATGTTTATTGATCATACCACCATGTCTTTCTTCCTGGCTAAAAATCATCCCTTTGTTATTGTTAATAACTATGTGACTGTTCCCCCTTCCACCATTTTCCACGTTTTTGTTGGTGTGTGTATGTAAGTGTGTGTGTGTGTGTGTGCGTGTGCGTGCGTGCGTGCGCGCGCGTGTGTGTGTGTGCGTGCTTGCGTGTATGTACATGTTTGTGTGTGTCGTTTGTGCATTTTCATGTTCTGCTCGTTTATTATTTGATTTCCGTTTTGTTATGGATGGCTTGGTGTAAAAAAGCATAATGTAATGCTTATTCGATGTCCATCTGAAAATAAAATTTTGACTTGACTCGACACACTTGAATCGACTGTGTACATTTCCGGTATGAATGTGTTTTTTCTTAAGAAGGGCGATAATTACCAAAAAACAACATTCCTCTGCCGCACATGCCACAGAATCCTCCTCCATACAATAAGCTCCACCCTAAAAGTGTCTTTTTATTTGGAAGGAATAGAAATAGCCTAGGCCTGAAGTAGTTTTTCTTGTTGTCTACTTCAAGTAACATACAGTCTATATAATAAACCAGGAAGATAGGGCAGGGTGAAAGGGGGAGGCCTGGAAATTGAGGAAGGACAGGACATTTAATTTTATAAACACGATTCAGGAAGGGTGAGTGGGGTTTTTTTCAGAAACAATACGTTATTTTCCCTTTTAAAACATTCTTTTTATTTTTAATTCAAGGAAATAAAATACAGCATAAAAGAAATCGAGGTAACTAAAGAATCTTGTCGTCGGGAAACATTGCCTACTCGTACGGAGTTAGTAATAAGATAATGAGAAAATCAACAAAATAAGTAGGAAAAAACTAACGTGTTCATTTCGACGTTGCCCTTCTCCTCCTCCATTCAATCCCCTTCGTCGTCCGATTTCTCCTCCCCCGCCTCCTCTTCATATCATTATATAGGCCTATTACTATCATCATCATCATCTTTCACCCGAATTCCCCACGTCTTTCTACTCCTCTTCACCCTCCTCCTCATCTTCATCATCCACAACATCGTCAACTTTCAGTTGATCGATTAAAAAACTTGAATGAGAATTAAATGTTAAAAATGCCCACCTGAATTGTTTTAATGCAGAACAACCTTCAAAGCATGAACATGGTCAGGCTACCACCACAACTGAAGCTGACTCAAGTAAAAAACAAAACAAGTGGTTAAATTCTATAAACAAAATAATCGATGCCTCTTTGCCAACACACAACTTAACTTCAGGTTTCCAAAGCAAGCAGACAGCAGTTCTGACAACATCATAATAAGAGAAGCGGCTTATTCAGCAGCAGTAGTATAGTACAAGAAGGATCAATAAGGAGATGACGTAGCAGCGAGAGAAAGTTTCCCAGAGAGAAGGTCTATATAATACCGGAAAGATGCCATCAGACTAGAACGGGATGACAAGAAACCGTAGCCTACATGGGTTAAGTATGCGCAAGAGGAAATTGACGCTACACATTTAATGCCAGGCAAGGTAGCAGGCAGGTGCAGAATGGAATGGCAGGCAGGTGGAAACAGAAGGTAAAACCAACAACAACAAAACGAAAAAACAACAACACACACACACAAAGAAACAGAGACAACCAAAGCGTGAAGACGTTAAATCACCAGCTGCGCGGCAGCATGTTGGGCTCCAGTGACCTTGACCTTTGATCAATGACCTTCGTTTTTTGAACTTGGCCTAGGTATCCTAAGTACCTACCCGCATGCGAAATGTGAGTCTCCTAGGGCCCTCCGTTCAAACGCTATCGCGGTAACATACATACATACATTGGGACAAAAAGTAAATCAGCACAATTAGTTGTGTTGTTTTTTTAACACGGAACATTGCACAAAGTTAACGTTAACTGGTTTTGTTTCTGAGGTTCACAAATACAGACATTGGGTTCTGCCATTGCCTCCCTAATAAGGAGGAAAAACTAAGCTAGCACTCTTTATTTAATTTTTTGTTATATATTTATTTTTATTTTTTATAAAGAACATAGTCAAACACCAAGTTATTTTAACTGGTTTTGATTTTAAATGTTCGCATCAAAGACATAGGGACAAAAAAGTTTTCTATAATTCTATTATCATTGCATTTCAAATGCTCTAACTTTTGAGTCCCGTAGGCTGGGGGAACGGTGCCAGTAGTATACTGAAATTTTTTCATACCTATATTCGCATGCGGGTAGGGACTTAGGATACCTAGGCCAAGTTCGAAAAACGAAGGTAATTGATCAAAGGTCAAGGTCACTGGAGCCCAAAATGCTGCCGCGCAGCTGGTGATTTAACGTCTTCACGCTCTGGTTGTCTCTGTTTCTGTGTGTGTGTGTGTGTGTGTGTGTGTGTGTGTGTGTGTGTGATTTATCAAAGCAAACTATATATATATATAGTTTGCTTTGATAAATCCCGGTTTATCACAAGTTCCCAAAACAAATCGAACTATAACTGGAAATATGCTTTTACGATTTTCCATATGGTTAAATAATGGACACCAGCACTTCCAATCTTAATTATCAGAAACATTCAAGCTAAGTTTCATTACGATCGGTTCCTTATTTGACAACAGTTATTGTTAAGAACAATCATATAAACTGGGGGCACGATTAGCAACGAGCAGCAACGGCAGGACACAGGTTCACATTCTGTCAAGTTTGGTTAAAATCGGTTCAATGGTTTAGGTCTTATGAAATGGAAGAATGTTTTTGCTCACACACAGACGCACATCTACATACAGACAGACAGAGAAACGCAAAACCATCGTTCCCACCCCAATGTACTACCGTTCGTAAACAACCGGGAATACAAATTAAAAAAAAGTAAAAAGTGACGGATGACAACGAAAAAGGAAAAAAAAAGGCAAGGTTGTCGCAGTCCAAAAAAGTCGCTCAGTCAAAGAAATCGCCCGGCTACTATGAGAGTGTGTATTTGCAACATTTTGCGACATTGAGCATGAACCACAAATTTCACTTTTTTCTAGGGTAGGGATAGGGTTAGGGTTAGGGTTAGGTTTAGGTAAATGGTTCAAGTACAGAAAAAGTGAAATTTCTGGTTGTCGCAAATTTCTGGTTGTCTCATAGTAGCGGGCGATGTATTTAACTGAGCGACCTTTTTGACTGCGATAAGGGTATGATAAATTAAAAAAATAC
>CM065682.1:23180020-23185020 GCA_017654935.2 Phymorhynchus buccinoides
TGTTTATATAGGCCTACTGCTTGTTCCTTGATAAAACTGTTGTTTATATAGGCCTACTGCTTGTTCCTTGATAAAACTGTTGTTTATATAGGCCTACTGCTTGTTCCTTGTAAAACTGTTGTTTATATAGGCCTACTGCTTGTTCCTTTATAAAACTGTTGTTTATATAGGCCTACTGCTTGTTCCTTTATAAAACTGTTGTTTATATAGGCCTACTGCTTGTTCCTTGATAAAACTGTTGTTTATATAGGCCTACTGCTTGTTCCTTTATAAAACTGTTGTTTATATAGGCCTACTGCTTGTTCCTTTATAAAACTGCTGTTGTTTATATAGGCCTACTGCTTGTTCCTTGATAAAACTGTTGTTTATATAGGCCTACTGCTTGTTCCTTGATAAAACTGTTGTTTATATAGGCCTACTGCTTGTTCCTTGATAAAACTTGTTTATATAGGCCTACTGCTTGTTCCTTGATAAAACTGTTGTTTATATAGGCCTACTGCTTGTTCCTTGATAAAACTGTTGTTTATATAGGCCTTCTGCTTGTTCCTTGATAAAACTGTTGTTTATATAGGCCTACTGCTTGTTCCTTGATAAAACTGTTGTTTATATAGGCCTACTGCTTGTTCCTTGATAAAACTGTTGTTTATATAGGCCTACTGCTTGTTCCTTGATAAAACTGTTGTTTATATAGGCCTACTGCTTGTTCCTTGATAAAACTGTTGTTTATATAGGCCTACTGCTTGTTCCTTGATAAAACTGTTGTTTATGTAGGCCTACTGCTTGTTCCTTGATAAAACGTGTTTATATAGGCCTACTGCTTGTTCCTTGATAAAACTGTTGTTTACATAGGCCTACGGCTTGTTCCTTGATAAAACTGTTGTTTATAGGCCTAGTTGTTTATGTAGGCCTTCTGCTTGTTCCTTGATAAAACTGTTGTTTATATAGGCCTTCTGATTGTTCCTTGATAAAACTGTTGTTCATATAGGCCTTCTGCTTGTTCCTTGATACAACTTTTGTTTATATAGGCCTAGTTCTAAATGAAAATAAACATATCGTTTGTTACGCTCTCATAAACGCATTACACGGTTGTTTTATCATCAATTTCACTTTTAGTTGTGTGTTTTTCCTGTGGTTTTATTCGCTTGGGGGTTTGGTTGTTGGTTTAAATGATTGTGGTTTACCAAAACGCACATTACACGCATGTTAAGCAAACATAACGGCAGCAACAAGCTTCAAAGCTTATACTGTGCCAACGTACTATACATGAATTTGGGTTTGGTAGTTGTCAATATTCTTTTCATCACACCTCGATTATTATTGTATTGCAGTTTCGTTTCATATCCATCATTCTAATCTTCCATCTTTTCTTACTACTACTACTACTACTACTACTACTACTACTACTACTACTACTACTACTACTACTACTACTACTACTACTACGAGGGGTTCTCAATAAGGTCTTAGAAGTGAAGATTGCCAAAAAGTAAATAATGTCACGAGACATACTAGTGTTATGAAAATAATCCCAACTTAATCCAACCCCTACTTGTGTCGCTAATATTTATAATATTTTGTCCACTGTACCAAAACCGTCGGGCACAGCAAAATGTCCACCGAGGAGAATGTTGATCACAAGCCTGAAAATCTCTTTAACGCCGTTTTCTTTGTTGTTGTCGTTATCAGTGCATCGTTCTTTCCGTTTTATGAAGAAGAAAAAACCCCGCAAACAATGTAAGAAAATGAACAAAAAAAACCAACCTAATCCAAACCCTATTTTCCGTTTTATGAAAATAATCCCAACTTACCGCCAATGTCGCATTTATGCACCACAAAGGTTTAACACCCATGTCATTAAAAGGCATCAAATCAGGGCCTGCTATCCAAAGACCCTATGTTCTTAATTTTGGGAGGTAAGGATAAGCCTAATGTTATACATGTCACAGAGAAATTCTCAATACTGTAGATTTTTTTTTCTCTACTCAGTTAAGTTTAATGGGTTGTTGTTTTTTGCTGACAAAAGGCTGGCGGCGAAAGGGTTTGAATCAAAACACTCTTTTGTATGAAAATAACCCCAACCTAATCCAAACCCTATTTTCCGTTTTATGAAAATAACCCCAACCTAATCCTAATCCTTATCCCAGCAAGGCAAACTGTTGCTTTTGGGGGGAGAGGGTCGAGAGTAGCGAAACTACACCTCTGCCCAATGTCCAGCATTAGGCACGTGCACATGCATACATGTGTGTGTGTGTGTGTGTGAAAGGATGGCCAAATATATGTGTGCTGGTGAAGGATACCTCAAAGAGGTGGACTAAGCAAGTTGCCAGTTCACGTCTAATTTGATATTTATAGAGACCTCGTATTACTACTACTACTACTACTAATAATAATAGTGAATCATTTATATAGCGCATTCCTCCACCAATGTGGAGCTCAATGCGCTTAACAAAAAAAAAACATTAAAAGCAACAAATTCAACAACAAAACGAAATAATCGCTCACGCACATGCAAATAGGCATACACATACACACCCCACCCACACATACACGCACGTACACACACACACACACACACACACACACACACACACACACACATGCACGCACATACACACACACACACACACACACACACACACACACACACACACACACACACTCACACACACACACACACACCGTTACCATCACCACCATACACACACACACACGCGCACGCACATACACACACACACACACACACACACACACACACACACACACACACACCGTTACCATCACCACCACTCACCCCACCCAAAAAACACAATACAAAATACAATCAGTTGAACAAAGCATCAACACACACACACACTCTCACTCTCTCTCTCTCTCTCTCTCTCTCTCTCTCTCTCTCTCTCTCTCTCTCTCTCTCTCTCTCTCGCAACAAAGCTGACGTACACATTGCAGTCAACAACCAACACTACTACTACAACTACTACTACTATTACTACAACTACTACTGCTGCTGCTGCTACTACTACTACTACTACTACTACTACTACTACTACTACTACTACTACTACTACTACTACTACTACTACTACTACTACTACTACTACTACTACTACTACTACTACTACTATAATTACTACTTTTAAAAAAATATGGTTTTTTTACTGCTAATACTACTTACTACTAATACTCAGCTATTTTTCACCATATTTTAAAAAAATCTTAAATTGAAACAAAGGAAAAAACTAAAAGAAAATGTCGCATTTCCCTTCCCTTTCATTTTGTCCCCATCTCTTTCTCTTAATACTCATTCTCCTCCTCCCCCTCTTCTCCCTCCTCCTCCTCCACCTCTATTCTCTCCTCCTCCTTCTCCCCCTCTTCTCTCTCCTCATCCTCCTTCTTCTCCACCTCTATTCTCTCCTCCTCCTCCCCCTCTTCTCTCTCCTCCTCCTCCTTCTTCTCCTGCTGCTTCTTCTTCTTCCCCCCCTTCTTTTTGTTCCTTCCCTTCGACTTCGCTCCAGCGCTTGTGGATGGCTGAGGCTCAGACGGAGCTTGGCTCTGCCTGCGTGAGCCAAAGAGCTGTCTGTAGGTATTGGCAGGAATGGTGTAGCGTAGGGATGAGCCTTGTTTGGTTATGAGGACATGTTTGGCTTTGATAGCTTTCGAGAGCGTCGTCTTTAAGCTGTTGCTTCGCGCTCGGAAGCCGTACTGGCGTTTCATCTGTTTGCCAATTGCAGAAATCAACGACCCGGGCTTTTCGTCGAGCCGGGCGATAGACTCCACCACCTTGGTTTGGGTGCGCTTCTTTCCCCAAGGGTGCTTTTGGAGGCTCAGTCTTCTGATACTACTGATACTGAAACGGTGTTTTCCCCTGGGCTGTTCAACCTACAAACAAAAACAACACACACAGACGCACACAAGCAAACGGACACAGATACACACACACGCGCGCGCGCAAACACACACACACACACACACACACACATATGGACACCACCCACCCACATATTTGTATGTGAATGGTAATCCAAACAATTCGTTAAAATATTGTACTGTATTGTGTATAAGCATTCACGCACGTACGCACGTACACACGCACGCACGCGCGCGCGCGCACACACACACACACGCGCGCGCGCGCACGCGAGCGCGTAAAAACCTACACCCACATATTTCCATAATTATGGAATTATGTGAACGGCAATCCAGACAAATCGTTAAGGTATTGTAATGTACAGTGTTTTGCACTATATTCCATTGTATGTATTGTATTGTGCTGTATCGTATTGCGTTGTACCGTACTACGTTCAAGGTCAAGGTTGCCGTGATCTTCCCCAAAGAGCAAGGTAATCAAAGGTTGAGCCACCTATTTTACAGACTTGATAGTTGATAATTATTATGTCACCTTCATTGTGCTCCCGTCTCTGTATGTCACCGTCTATGTATGCCCCTGTCTCTATGTCTCCCTGTCTCAATGTGTCCCCTGACTTGATGGGTCACCTTCATTGTGCCCCTGCCTCTGTGTGTCCCCGTCTCTATGTCTCCCTGTCTCAATGTGTCCCCTGACTCTGATGGGTCACCTTCATTGTGCCCCTGCCTCTGTGTGTCCCCGTCTCTATGTCTCCCTGTCTCAATGTGTCCCCTGACTCGATGGGTCACCCTCATTGTGCCCCTGCCTCTGTATGTCCCCGTCTCTATGTCTCCCTGTCTCAATGTGTCCCTTGACTCGATGGGTCACCCTTATTGTGCCCCTGCCTCTGTATGACCCCGTCTCTATGTCTCCCTGTCTCAATGTGTCCCTTGACTCGATGGGTCACCCTCATTGTGCCCCTGCCTCTGTATGTCCCCGTCTCTATGTCTCCCTGTCTCAATGTGTCACCCTCATTGTGCCCCTGCCTCTGTATGTCCCCGTCTCTATGTCTCCCTGTCTCCCTGACTCGATGGGTCACCCTCATTGTTCCCCTGCCTCTGTATGTCCCTGTCTCTATGTCTCCCTGTCTCAATGT
>CM065682.1:23190020-23210020 GCA_017654935.2 Phymorhynchus buccinoides
CAGGTACAGTCTCACCAGGAATGGCTCCAGGTACAGTCTCACCACGAATGGCTCCAGGTACAGTCTCACCGGGAATGGCTCCAGGTACACCTTTTCCAGGAATGGCTCCTGGTACACCTCTTCCAGGAATGGCTCCAGGTAAACCTTTTTCAGGAATGTCTCCAGCTACATATTCACCAGTAACGATGCCAGGTACAACTTCACTGGGAATGGCTCCAGGTACATTATCACCGGGAATGGCTCCAGTGACATATTGTTCAGGAATGGCTCCAGCTACATATCCACTGGTAACAGCTCCAGCTAGAGATCCACCAGGAATGGCTCCAGGAACACCTTTTCCGGGAATGGCTCCAGTAACACCTTTTCCAGGAATGGCTCCAGGGACAGCTCCAGCTACATATTCACCAGGAACGATACCAGGTACAACTTCACCAGGAATGGCTCCAGGTACATTCTCACTGGGAATGGCTCCAGGTACATTCTCACCGGGAATGGCTCCACGGACATATTGTCCAGGAATGGCTCCAGCTACATGTCCACTGGCAATGGTTTCAGCCTGAGATCCACCAGGAATGGCTCCAGGTACACCTTTTCCGGGAATGGCTCCAGGTACAGTCTCACCGGGAATGGCTCCAGGTACACCTTTTCCGTGAATGCCTCCTGGTATACCTTTTTCAGGAATGGCTCCAGGGACACCTTTTCCAGGAATGGTTCCAGGTACATCTTTTCCAGGAATGGCTCCAGGAACACCTTTTCCAGGAATGGCTCCAGGTACAGACTCAACGGGAATGGCTCCAGGAACACCTTTTCCGGGAATGGCTTCTGGTACAGTACCACCAGGAATGGCTCCATGTACATTCTCACCGGGAATGGCTCCAGGAACACCTTTTCCGGGAATGGCTTCTGGTACAGTACCACCAGGAATGGCTCCATGTACATTCTCAACGGGAATGGCTCCAGGAACACCTTTTCTGGGAATGGCTTCTGGTACAGTACCACCAGGAATGGCTCCATGTACATTCTCACCGGGAATGGCTCCAGGAACACCTTTTCCGGGAATGGCTTCTGGTACAGTACCACCAGGAATGGCTCCATGTACATTCTCACCGGGAATGGCTCCAGGTACACCTTTTCCAGGACTGGCTCCAGGTACACCTTTTTCAGGAATGGCTCTAGGTACACCTTTTCCAGGAATGGCTCCAGGTATACCTTTTCCAGGAATGGTTCCTGGTGCAGTCTCACCGGGAATAGCTCCAGGTACACCTTCAGGAATGGCTCTAGGTACACCTTTTCCAGGAATGGCTCCAGGGACAGCTCCAGCTACATATCCACCAGGAACGATTCCATGTACAAGTTCACCAGGAATGGCTCCAGGTACAGTTCCACCAGGAATGGCTTCAGGTACACCTTTTCCAGGAATGGATCCTGATACAGTCCCACTAGGAATGGCTCCAGGTACACATTTTCCAGGAAGGGCTCCAGGTACAGCTTTTCCAGAAATTGATCCAGGTACAGTCTCATCAGAAATGGATCCAAGTACAGATTTACCAGGAATGCCTTCTGGTACAGTCACACCATGAATGGCTCCATGTACAGCTTTTCCTGGTTTGGCTCCTGGTACAGCTTTTCCAGGAGGTACAGTTTTTCCATGAATGGCTCCAGATACAGTTTCTCCAGGAATGGCTCCTGGTACCGCTTTTCCAGGAATGGCTCCAGGCACAGCTTTTCCAGTAATGGCTCCTGGTACAGTCTCACCAGGAATGACTCCAGACTCAGCTTTTCCAGGAATGGCTCCATGTACAGTTTTTCCAGGAATGGCTCCAGGTACAGTTTTTCCAGAAATGGTTCCAGGAACATTCTCACCAGGAATGGCTCCGGGTACAGCTTTTCCAGGAACTGCTCTAGGTTCAGTTTTTCCAGGAATGGCCCCAAGTATAGTCTCACCAGGAATGGCTCCAGGTTCAGTTTTTCCAGGAATGGCTTCAGCTACAGATTTACCAGAAATGGCTCCATCTACAGAGTCACCAGACAGGGCTTCAGGTATAGTCTTACCAGGAGTGGCTCCAACTACAGCTTTACCAGGAATGGCTCCATCTACAGTTTCACCAGACAGGGCTCCAGTTACTGTCTGACCACGAGAGGTTCCATATACGGATTTACCAGGAGTGGTTCCAGGTACAGTTTTACCAGGAATAGCACCAGGTTCAGATTTACCAGGAATGGCTCCAGGTGCAGCCTTGCCAGAAATAGCTCCAGGTACAGCTTTTCCAGGAATGGTTCCAGGTTCAGATTTACCAGGAATAGCTCCAGGTTCAGATTTACCAGGAATTGTTCCATGTACAGATTTGCCAGGAGTGGTTCCAAGTAAAGATTTACCAGGGATGGCTCCATCTACAGATTCACCAGGAATGGCCCCAGCTACCGATTTACCAGGTGTGGCTCCATGTACAGATTTACAAGGAGTGGCTCCAGGCACAGTCTCATCAGGAGTGGCTCCAGGTACAGATTTACCAAGAATGACTCTGGTTGCAGTTTTACCAGTAATGGCTCCAGGTACAGATTTACCAAGAATGACTCCGGTTGCAGCTTTACCAGAAATGGCTCCAGGAGTGGTTCCAGGTACAGATACAGATTTATCAGTTTTACCAGAGTGGTTCCAGGTACAGTACAGTTTTACCAGGAATTACCAGTGGAATGGCTCCAGGTACAGATTTATCAGGAGTGGCTCCAGGTACAGTTTTACCAGGAATGGCTCCAGGTGACAAATTTATCAGGAGTGGCTCCAGGTGACAGATACAGTTTTACCAGTAATGGGCCCAGGTTCAGATACAGATTTATCAGGAGTGGTTCCAGGTACAGATTTATCAGGAGTGGTTCCAGGTGCAGTTTTACCAGTAATGGCTCCAGGTACAGATTTATCAGGAGTGGCTCCAGGTACAGTTTTACCAGGAATGGCTCCAGTGACAAATTTATCAGGAGTGGCTCCAGGTACAGTTTTACCAGTAATGGGCCCAGCTACAGATTTATCAGGAGTGGTTCCAGGTACAGATTTATCAGGAGTGGTTCCAGGTGCAGTTTTACCAGTAATGGCTCCAGGTACAGATTTATCAGGAGTGGCTCCAGGTACAGTTTTACCAGGAATGGCTCCAGTGACAGTTTTACCAGGAATGGCCCCAGATACAGATTTATCAGGAGTGGTTCCAGGTACATATTTATCAGGAGTGGTTCCAGGTGCAGTTTTACCAGTAATGGCTCCAGGTACAGATTTATCAGGAGTGGCTCCAGGTACAGTTTTACCAGGAATGGCTCCAGTGACAGTTTTACCAGGAATGGCTCCAGTGACAGATTTATCAGGAGTGGCTCCAGGTACAGATTCACCAGGAATAGCCCCAGGTACAGTCTCACCACGAAAGGCTCCAGTTACAGATTTATCAGGAATGGCTCCAGTTACAGATTTATCAGGAATGGCTCCACCTACAGGTCTGCCAGGAATATCTCCACGAACAGACCCCAAAGGAATAGCTCTGTCTACAGATCCATCAGGAATGCTTCCACGTACAACTTCTCCTGGAAGTGCTCCAGGCACAGATTTACCAGGAGTGTCTCCAGGTACAGATTTACCAGGTGTTGCTCCAGCTACAGATTTATCAGCCACAGATTTAACCGGAGTGGCTCCATCTACAGATTTACCAGGTTCGGCTCCAGGCTCAAATCCACCTGGAATGGCTCCGGGTACAGACTCACCAGGCACAAACTCGTCATCTTTAGGTGATTGTCCATGCTTGTCATCTGTAGACTTAAGTGAGGGTTCCAAGATAATATCCAGTGTAACACCAGGAGGCTGAGCACCAAGGGGAAAGGGTTCAATGTCGATATCCTCTTTGTCGAGCTCCTTTTCTTTGCTTGTAACATCATAGAAGGGCTCGTCCGACTTGATCATTGATCGCTTCCTTTTATACAATGTTGCACTAAGGATGGATAGCGATATTAGTACCACAGCTACTGTCCCTGCGGCAAGCATATTCACAGATCGTGGAGTTCTATTTCTAACGAGTATTTTTCCCTCGGTCGGTTCATTGTTGGAATCCTTAATTTCTGATGAAGAACCTTCCGTGCCATTGGTGTTGTTGAAGATATCCTTGACGTACAAATAGTTGCCTTTCATGTTAACGTGTGATATACGGCACTCGATGTATCCGGGTCCTAGCACAGAACTTGTGAGGCAAACATCGCCCTCCACTTTGTAACTTTTCAGTCCTCCAACCTTCCCTGTAGGATTTCCTTGTGGCTGTTTGGTGAGTGAGCAGTGGGGGCATGGTGAATTGGGGAACCCTTCCAGGTTCTTCCCGCAAAACTCCATATGAACCTCCTTGAGATTGCCTTTGAACACCATGTCTGCCTGTAAAAACAGAAAAGACCATATAGGACATACTAGGATTAACAGCGGTACTTCTGAACACTGAAACAGACCGAAACAGACTCAAGCTCATATACCTAGGTTAAATCTTAGAATATCAATATTTATTTGGAGCAATGATTTCTTCCGATTTTGGCTGCATATTATGCTAAACACACACATACACACACACACACACACACACACACATACACATACACACACACACACACACACACACACACACACACACACACACACACACACTTCTTTTGGAAGGCCGAACAGGAGAAAGTTGCAAAAATCTAGGCGAGATATAATATCTGGTGTCCTCCTGATGCCTGACAGACTGACCCCCTGATGCCTGACTGACTGACCCCCTGATGTCTGACTGACTGACCCCTGATCCCCTGATGTCTGACTGACTGACCCCCTGATGCCTGGTGTCCCCCTGATGCCTGACAGACTGACCCCCTGATGCCTGACTGACTGACCCCCTGATGCCTGGTGTCCCCCTGATGCCTGACCCCCTGATGCCTGACTGACTGACCCCCTGATGCCTGACTGACTGACCCCCTGATGCCTGACTGACCCCCTGATGCCTGACTGACTGACCCCCTGATGCCTGACTGACTGACCCCTGATGCCTGACCGACTGACCCCTGATGCCTGACTGATGACCCCCTGATGCCTGACTGACTGACCCCCTGATACCTGACTGACTGACCCCCTGATGCCTGACTGACTGACCCCCTGATGTCTGACTGACTGACCCCCTGATAACTGGTGTCCCCCTGATGTCTGACTGACTGACCCCTTGATAACTGGTGTCCCCCTGATGTCTGACTGACTGACCCCCTGATAACTGGTGTCCCCTTGATGTCTGACTGACTGACCCCTTGCTAACTGGTGTCCCCCTGATGTCTGACTGACTGACCCCCTGATAACTGGTGTCCCCTTGATGTCTGACTGACTGACCCCTTGCTAACTGGTGTCCCCCTGATGTCTGACTGACTGACCCCTTGATAACTGGTGTCCCCCTGATGTCTGACTGACTGACCCCCTGATAACTGGTGTCCCCCTGATGTATGACTGACTGACCCCCTGATAACTGGTGTACCCCTGATGTCTGACTGACTGACCCCCTGATAACTGGTGTCCCCCTGATGTCTGACTGACTGACCCCCTGATAACTGGTGTCCCCCTGATGTATGACTGACTGACCCCCTGATAACTGGTGTCCCCCTGATGTCTGACTGACTGACCCCCTGATAACTGGTGTCCCCCTGATGTATGACTGACTGACCCCCTGATAACTGGTGTACCCCTGATGTCTGACTGACTGACCCCCTGATAACTGGTGTCCCCCTGATGTCTGACTGACTGACCCCCTGATAACTGGTGTCCCCCTGATGTCTGACTGACTGACCCCCTGATAACTGGTGTCCCCCTGATGTCTGACTGACTGACCCCCTGATAACTGGTGTACCCCTGATGTCTGACTGACTGACCCCCTGATAACTGGTGTCCCCCTGATGTCTGACTGACTGACCCCTTGATAACTGGTGTCCCCCTGATGTCTGACTGACTGACCCCCTGATAACTGGTGTCCCCCTGATGTCTGACTGACTGACCCCCTGATAACTGGTGTCCCCCTGATGTCTGACTGACTGACCCCCTGATAACTGACTGACCCCTGATAACTGGTGTCCCCCTGATGTCTGACTGACTGACCCCCTGATGTCTGGACCCCCTGTCCCCCCTGATGTCTGACTGACTGACCCCCTGATAACTGGTGTCCCACCTGATGCCTGACTGACTGACCCCCTGATAACTGGTGTCCCCCTGATGTCTGACTGACTGATGCCTGACTGACTGACCCCCTGATAACTGGTGTCCCCCTGATGTCTGACTGACTGACCCCCTGATGCCTGACTGACTGACCCCCTGATAACTGGTGTCCCCCTGATGACTGACTGACTGACCCCCTGATAACTGGTGTCCCCCTGATGTCTGACTGACTGACCCCCTGATGCCTGACTGACTGACCCCCTGATGCCTGACTGACTGACCCCCTGATAACTGGTGTCCCCCTGATGTCTGACTGACTGACCCCCTGATGCCTGACTGACTGACCCCCTGATGTCTGACTGACTGACCCCCTGATAACTGGTGTCCCCCTGATGTCTGACTGACTGACCCCCTGATAACTGGTGTCCCCCTGATGCCTGACTGACTGACCCCCTGATAACTGGTGTCCCCCTGATGCCTGACTGACTGACCCCCTGATACTGGTGTCTGGTGACCCCCTCCCCCTGATGTCTGACTGACTGACCCCCTGATAACTGGTGTCCCCCTGATGTCTGACTGACTGACCCCCTGATAACTGGTGTCCCCCTGATGCCTGACTGACTGACCCCCTGATGCCTGACTGACTGACCCCCTGATGCCTGACTGACTGACCCCCTGATGCCTGACTGACCTGATGCCTGTGACCCCCCTGATGGTGTCCCCCTGATGCCTGACTGACTGACCCCCTGATAACTGGTGACTGACCTGACTGACCCCCTGATAACTGGTGTCCCCCTGATGCCTGACTGACTGACCCCCTGATGCCTGACTGACTGACCCCCTGATAACTGGTGTCCCCCTGATGCCTGACTGACTGACCCCATGATAACTGGTGTCCCCCTGATGCCTGACTGACTGACCCCATGATAACTGGTGTCACCCTGATGCCTGACTGACCCCCCTGATGCCTGAATACACAACTGACTCCTGGCGGCAAAACCGCAATGTTGTGGCTCATGTTTTGGAGCTACCTCCAATCTGTGCATAACTTGTGACTAGTCTATAAGTGAAAACACTGAAATGAAGGAAAACATCAAGAGAGAGAAAGAGAGCGGGAGCGGGGGGGGGGGGGGGGGGGGGGGGGGGGGGGGGGGGGGGGGGGGGGGGGAAGAGAGGAGAGAGAGAGAGGGAGAGAGAGAGGGGGAGAGAGGGGAGAGAGAGAGAGGAGGGGGGGACAGAGACAGAGAGAGAAACAGAGACAGAGTGTATGTGTGTTGGCGCTTCTCTTGGGGCAGCCGCGGTGGTCAAAGCTTAACGATGTTTTGTCTTCTTTACATGTCTGTCTCATAGTTTTTAGCGAAAGTTTGTTGAGTGGTCTGTGATAGTTCTAGGATTGTCATGATGGATTTATTTTGGCGATTGGTGCTTCTGACTGTGATATTTTCTGTGTGCAATATTTCTGTGGGAACTGTGGTGTGTGTTTCAACCGGTTATGGCGACGAACAAGGTACAGGTACCCGGCATTTGAAATATCCCATGGACTTTCTCATGCTTTTTAGAACGACCACTGACTTTTCATCCGATGTTTGTAACACCTTTCCTGCTGAAATCAAAGCACCAGATGATGACAGTGACGATCAGAAGACTGACAAACGACGACGACGACGAGGGTGTAGAGGGGGAGTGAAGAGGAGACAGAGACGTGACAAGAACAGACCACCACTGCCTACTACCATGATTCTAGCCAATGTCCGTTCATTGAGACCTAACGCGATAAACTCTACTCAGGACGAAATCCAAGCTAACACTCGTTTCGTGCATGAATATAGAGATGCCTGTCTAATGTGTTTTACCGAAACCTGGATGTGCGATTTAATTTCTGATGCCATGTTGGCTATCGATGTGTTTGGTGTGCCATACAGAACGGATAGGGACAGGGAGGTGACAAATAAAAAACAAGGTGGCGCGACGTGTGCCTGTACGTTAGCGAACGCTGGTGTGACAGGGTGCACGTGACAGTAAAGAAACACCTGTGTACAGCTGACGTTGAACTGTTATCTGTGGCGCTTCGACCCAGATACCTCCCTCGTGAGTTTGGTCAGCTTTTTGTAACCGTGTGTTACGTGCCCCCCTCCCCCCCCCCCCCCCCCCCCCCCTCTGCCTGTGATGCACGTGCTGCTGCCGACATCACCGACTCTGTGCGTTCCCTCCAGCTGATCAACCCTGACGCCCCTTGCTTTATATTGGGGGATTTTAATCATTGTGATCTTTTAACCTGTCTACCCAGTTTAAGCCAATATGTGATGTTACACTCGAAATCAAAAGACTCTTGATCTCTGTTATGGCAACATCCCGCATGCGTACAAATCTATCAGTCTTCCATCTATTTGCAACTCTGACCATGACTCTATCTGTTTAATGCCCAGACATATACCCAATATACAGACTGAACCCAGTTGTGAGGAAGAGTGTGAAAATGTTGACGCCTGAGAGTGTGGAAGAACTGAGAGGATGCTTTGAGTGTACATAATGGAGTGTGTTGATTCGTGTGAGAGTGTGAATGAAGCCGTTGATGTTGTTTCTTCTTACGTATCTTTCTGTGAAGACATAATCATCCCTCAAAAAACTATCAAGATTTTCCCCAATAACAAGCCATGGGTATCAAGAGTTTTAAAAACAACCATTAACAAAAAGAAGATTGTGTTTCAAACAGGTGATAAAACAGACAGAAAATCTATTCAAAAAACGTTAACGGCTGAACTTCGTGAGCACAAAAAGATATACAAGGAAAAGGTTGAAAGTCAGTTTCAACACGGAAACATGGCTGACGCTTGGAAGGGACTAAAAACCCTCACTGGCCAAAACAAATCAACCAACCAAGTGTCGGCCATGCCCTTAGAAGACCAACATGATTTTTCTGAAAAAAATAAATGATTTTTACTGTCGTTTTGAACGCAATGACCTGAAGGAAGAGCTTGACCATGTTGTGATAGAAGTGAATGAAAAAGTGAATAGAGCTGGGAGTGTGCATGGTGTGGATGAGAATGTGATTGATACTGTGGACGTAGAATGTTTGATTAAAAGACTGAAAACTAAGAAAGCTGTGGGCGTCTATTAAAATCTTGTGCCTCCCAGTTGTGCCATGTTTTTAGCATGTTGTTTTCCTGGTCTCTGAATGTCTCTCAGGTTCCTGATATGTGGAAAAGCTCTGTGATTTGTCCAGTACCTAATAAAAACATGCCTACCTCTCTTAATGACTACCGCCCCATAGCTCTTACCTCCATTGTGATGAAATGTTTTGAAAGACTTGTTCTCACACGCCTGTCAACCCACACAGCCCCACATCTCGATCCCAACCAGTTTGCATACAAGCCCAACATAAGTACTGATGATGTAACTCTGACTCTCCTTCACAATACTTACACACAACTTGAAAAAACTGGATCCTTTGTTCGAATTCTGTTCATTGATTTTTCTTCCGCTTTCAACACTATCCAACCTCATCTTATGGCCAAAACAAATTCTGTCTTATGACGTCCCCCCCCCCCCCCCCCCCCCCCCCCCCCCCCCCCCCCCCCCCCCCCCCCCCCCCCCCCCCCCCCCCCCCCCACCCCCCCCCCCCCCCCCCCCCCCCCCCCCTCCCCCCCCCCCCCCCCCCCCCCCCCCCCCCCCCCCCCCCTCCCCCCCCCCGACTCGTTAAATGGATTCTCAGCTTTCTTGTTCAAAGAACCCAGTCTGTCCGTTTTCAAAAAGCTCTTTCCTCTGTTAAACACACTTCCACTGGTTCTCCCCAAGGCACTGTCCTCTCACCTGTCCTCTTCACTCTTTATACTAATGACTGCTCTGGCACTGACACTATTCCTCTTATCAAATACTCTGACGACTCCGCCCTTCAAGACCTTTCCAATTCAGACCAAGTTTATTTTAGCAGTGTGGATGCATTTACCTCCAGGTGTGACAACAACTACCTTGACCTTAATGTTAACAAAACTAAAGAAATGTTGATTGATTTCAGGAAGAACCTGACTGCCGTACCAGATCTTTTTTTATTATTATTAAAGGGACGAGAGTTGGGCGTGTAGATGAATACAAGTATCTGAGAACTGTTATTTACAACAAATTGAATTTTAGTGCTAACAATAATATTATCCATAAAAAATGCTAATCTAGAATTTACTGTCTACAAAAACTCAGAAGTCTTGATGTAAACAGGAAAGTACTGCAGGGTTTCTACGGATGTTTTATTGAGTCAGTTTTAACCTTCTCTTGCGTATGTTGGTATGGCAGTCTGAATATGAAAAACAAGAATGTGCTGGGTAAAATTGTGAATGTGTGGAAAGATTGTTGGAGTGAAACAGGACGGTATGAATGTGTTGTATGAGCGGCGCGTGAGAGGAAAGGGTCGAATGATTGCGAGTGATTCCAGCCATGGCCTTTGTAGATTTTATGAACTTTTACCATCTGGCAGGCGTTACCGAACGCCAAAGTTCAAAACTCTTAGAAGTAGAAACAGTTTTATCCCCTTGTCAATCTCTTTTATGAACAAGTAAATGGTTTGTCTTTTTACCTGACTACTTTTCTTTAAATACAGAATGTGTGCGCGTGCGCGCGTGTGTGTGTGAGTGGGGGGGGGGGGGTGCACGCGTGCGCGTGTAGACAGGGGGAGTGTGGCTGTGAGTGGTGTGTGTGTGTGGGGGGGGGGGAGGTGCACGCGTGCGCGTGTAGACAGGGGAGTGTGGCTGTGAGTGGTAGTATGTATTATCTTGCAAGTATGTATGTGCACGTGGGAGCACACATGCGTGTGTGGAAAAGAGGGGTGGGTGGGTGGGCTATGGTGGTTGGAGTGTGTTTGCATGTGTGCTATGCATAATGTATTATTATTACGTACAGGGTCTGAGTTGTTTCTTAAATTTATTAATATGTACATAAATATGGTGTTCGTCTTATATATAATTGATGCTTTAAACATAAGTGTGTCTTTATATTGCATTTATGTATTCTTGTGTAGAGCTGTGTACTTTTATGTCTTGTTTTATATTTAAGCATGATTTGGAAAATATTGTTCTATCTTATGTCTTTTATGTTGAAATCGCGGGTGTTGCCATATTTAATTTCTCATTTTGAGATCATAAAGATTTGTTGAAGTTGAAGTTGAAGTTGAAGAGAATGAGACTGAGGGAGAGAGAGGGGTGGGAGAGAGATAGAGAGATAGAAAGAAAGAGAGAGAGAGAGAGAGAGAGAGAGAGAGAGAGAGAGAGAGAGAGAGAGAGAGAGAGAGAGAGAGAGAGAGAGAGAGAGAAAGAGAGAGAATGAATGAATGAATGAATGAATTTTTATTTGTAGAGGGTAATATGAGTAAGTAATAACATGCTTTTTTACATCCAGCCCTCTGAGAGAGAGAGAGAGAGAGAGAGAGAGAGAGAGAGAGAGAGAGAGAGAGAGAGAGAGAGAGAGAGAGAGAGAGAGAGAGAGAGAGAGAGAGAGAGAGAGGAGAGAGAGAGAGAGAGAGAGAGAGAGAGAGAGAGAGAGAGAGAGAGAGAGAGAGAGAGAGAGAGAGAGAGAGAGAGAGAGAGAGAGAGAGAGAGAGAGAAGAGAGAGAGAGAGAGAGTGAGAGAGAGAGAGAGAGAGAGAGAGAGACGAGAGAGAGAGAGAGAGAGAGAGAGAGAGAGAGAGAGAAAGACGAGAGAGAGAGAGAGAGAGAGATTGAGAGGTAAAAGAGATAAGCTACAATAGCTTCTTTGCACCTGGCCCTCTCACTCAGACACTCAGACCAGACGGTGGAGAGATCAGAGAGAGAGAGAAAATTGAGATAAAGACAATCAAGTCAGAAAATGAGAGAAAGAATTGGCAGAGATGAAATAGAGAGACAGAGAGAGAGAGAGATTGAGAGAGAGGAAAGAGAGATACAGAGAGACATAAAACGAATGTTTTATTGAGGAATCTTGGCATAAGTTCTTTGCACCTTTTCTTTTAGTAAAACCATCATTAACATAAAAACAATCAAGTCAAGAAAAGATTGGCACATTATGTAATTTGTGAATCAAGATTTAAACGAAAGGAAGATTTACGCTTGTTAAGTTATTTTTTAGTAAAACTCATTAACATCACTGGATGGACAAGATTCCACTTGTGATAGATTTACCACCTAGATTTATGTTTTAAATTATCAGGGATCTCGTTCCACAGTTTACCACCTGATTATGTATGCTTTATATAGATCTGTTCTGGGGCGGGGCATTATTAATTTGGTTTTGCTTCGAATTGCATGGATTTTAAATTTAGTAATAAGATATTTTGGTACTAACTTATTTATGATCTTGTACATAAGGGTACCTTTGTTAAGTAGACATTTCAAATCAAATGGTAGAATGTTGAGTTCTTTATAGTCATTGTCCTTGAAATTGTTCATCGTGTTGGTTGATGCAATACATTGTAATCATTTCTTCTTTCCACAACACAAAATTTACCTTTTTCTGACGGTTTCATCCACTCCTGTGGACTTCTTCAGAGTGACTGGGTTGATGACAAACTCACTATCAGCTGAGATGATCGGGTGTTTCCGCCAAGAGAGACTGGGAAAACAGCGAGAAGCGTTTGGCTCGCTACCGCAACCATTTAGTGTTCTCCCTCCGATGCAAAGATGAAGAAATAGTCCCCCCTAGTTTACGTGTGAAGTGCCCTATCAGAAAATGCAAAACGAATCGTAGATCGTGCTAGAAAGGGCCTACTAAATGGAAGAATACGCTTGACAAACAACAAAATCAATGCATTGAAGAAAGGGACATCTGAACGAGAGAAAGATCTATCAGATACGTTACCTCGCAACGAGGTGCAACAAGTGCGGGATATTATCGGAAAGTCTGAAATTCTTGAAAAGAAGAAAGAGAAAAACAAACGAAAAAAGACAAAGACTACAGAAAAAGAACAGAGATCAAAAGGCTTTGTGGTCATTCCATACTTGAAGGGACTGTCAGAAGGCATCAGTCGTGTCTTAAAAAACCATAGGATAACAACAGCCATGCGTACCCACCAGACCCTACGAAACATCTTGGTACACCCAAAGGACAAACAAAATACTGAAGATAAAGCTGAAGTGGCGTACAAAATTCCATGAAAGAACTGCAAAAAGGTCTATATAGGAAAATCAGGACAAAAATTTGGCACTAGACTAAATGAACACAAAAAGGACTGTGAATCCAAAGCGAACGCCGTTTACACCAGAGCGACAAGAAAGAACTCAGAGTCAACATATGAAAAAAGTGCCATCACAGACCACATCGAAAATCATGAAATAGACTGGGAGGGGGCCAAAATATTGGAAAGGGAGAACAACTGGAAAATGCGAAAAACGCGAAAAACTAAGGAGGCCATTCTACTATTTAGCACCTCACTTATGGAATTCCCTCCCACAACATGTCCGCTCATCTGACTCTATTTCCGCCTTCCGCTCTGCCCTTAAAACTCACTTGTTTCGGACATATTATGATTGATTATGTGTTTGTGTGTGAGGTGTGTGGGGGGGGGGGGCGTTTTATTGCAGAAATCTTGTAAAAAAATGTATTTACAATTGTTTTATAATTCGTATTATGTATGTAGAATGTCTACGTCTTGTAAACTTTAAATGCTTGTATATGAGGTAGAAGGGTACTTTTGTGTGTGTGTGTGTGTGTGTGTGTGTGTGTGTGTGTGTGTGTGTGTGTGTGTGTGTGTGTGTGTGTGTGTGTGTGCAAAATTTGTCTATTATAATTAGTCATGTAATTGGTATGTCGATGGCAGTATGATTTTATTTCAAGTTGCAGTATTGTATTCAAACTTGATTGGGAATGTGAATGTGGTCTCTATGTTTCTTCTTAGAATGTTCATATTGTAACTATTTTACTCTTGTATAATTAATTGTGTGTGAGTGTGTGTGTGTGTGTGTGTGTGTGTGTGTGTGTGTGTGTGTTCACGCATGCATGTGTGTGTGTGTGTGTGTGTGTGTGTGTGTGTGTGTGTGTGTGTGTGTGTGTGTGTGTGTGTGTGTGTGTGTGTGTGTAAGGAAGTAAGAGAACGTTGTGTGTAAGCATCGTGCTTATTTTACTTTCTAATGATTAATTATTTGTTTGCCTTTAATGTTCTTGTTATCAACGTAAAGCGCACTGAGCTCATGTGAGAAAGAGCGCTATATAAATTCCCATTATTATTATTATTATTATTATGCACATCCGACTACAGTCAGCGGTCATGAACAGGGATGAGGGGGCCTTACTGTCGGGGATTTACCACCCACTTTTCGCGAATCTTCGTAAGATTGGCGGAAACACCCGATCATCTCAGCTGATAGTGAGTTTGTCATCAACCCAGTCACTCTGAAGAAGTCCACAGGAGTGGATGAAACCGTCAGAAAAAGGCAAATTTTGTGTTGTGGAAAGAAGAAATGATTACAATTTATAATCATGATTAGTTTCAAGGGAGGACGATTTAATGAGTATGAGTTTAAGAGAACGTCTATATTATCTTTCAACGTGTTTGAGTTTGTTTTTACTAGCTGAATCCCAACATGTTGATGCATAATCAATGTCAGGCTGAATATAGGCATGGACAAAACGTTTACGGGTATGTTGATCCAAAAAATGCTTTATTCTATTGAGCTGGAATACTTTTTTTTTAGATTTTCTTGGCCAGTATTTGCATGTGTTTTGACCATGATAAGTTGTTGTCAATGTATAGGCCGAGTAATTTGTGTGAAGCAACTTCTTCTAAAGACTTTTCATAGATAGTTGGTGTACTTAACTGATGTTTAAAGTTTTGCCTCTTTTGTCTTGTTGTGATTAACATGAATTTAGATTTTTTGGGATGTAATGCCATATGATTTTGCTCTGACCAGTCAACTAAATTATTTATGTCACTCTGCAATTCAGAACAGATCGAATCAGCATTATAACCGTTTTTATAGACTGTTGTGTCATCTGCAAAAAGTTAACACGGTGAAGTAAGATGGAGGGGGAGGTCATTTATATAAATGGTAAAAAGTATAGGTCCTAAGACAGAGCCTTGGGGGACTCCATAATTGACTGATTGAAATGAAGATGTAATAATATCTTTGGAGACGGTTTGTCGTCTGTCAGATAGAAAGGACGAAACGAGGGCGATAGCCACTTTCTTCAATATGTCTTCTTTCGAGAGAGAGAGAGAGAGAGAGAGAGAGAGAGAGAGAGAGAGAGAGAGAGAGAGAGAGAGAGAGAGAGAGAGAGAGAGAGAGAGAGAGAGAGAGAGAGAGAGAGAGAGAGAAGAGAGAGATTGTAGAGAGAGAGAGAGAGAGAGAGAGAGAGAGAGAGAGAGAGAGAGAGAGAGAGAGAGAGAGAGAGAGAGAGAGAGAGAGAGACTAGACCCTGTATAAAGAGTCAGAGAAAAAGGTAGTCTACAGGAGGGGATGAAAGAGTTACGTCTGGTCTGTTCATTCCTTATTGTATTTGACCTTTTTATCGAAAATTTGTTTTTTCTTGTTTTGTTTCGACTCATTATTAATAATATTTTGTGTGCTCTATTAGTGCTGTGGGTGTTTTTTGTGGGGTTTTGTGTGTGTGTGTTCAATCTGTTGAATGTCTATAACTAGTAGTCTATAAGAAAACAAAACAAAACAAACTTACAGAGCATTTCCAGCAGAGTTTCCCGATTTCGCCGTCTGTGGATGAGATTTCGGGTTGACTGAGCCCAAACACGTTCGTATTCCTCACAGCCACTGAATTTGTCAGGTCAACGGTTTGTGCAACAGTACCCTCGGCATCGTAACTACCCCCGCACACAATACTTGAAGCATCATCTTCAGCCGACACCGGAAAACGATAACACCGCTTTTGTGTATATCTCTGGTCTTTCTGGTTTGTGTCGTCTGTCGAGTTTACGTTTATTGATTTGACATTTGAGCCCAGACGAAAATCTCTGATTGTGCCAGCCACTTTCGTCAATATGTCTTCTTTCTCCGGACGTTTTATCTGGCAGCAGACAGGCACAGTGGTGCCTATTCGCAACACCGTCTTTAACGTTATTTTGGGTGGAATGATTTTGAGCGCTGCCATTGAAGTGTCCAGCCTTTGTAGCCACCAAACCACAAGAACCAGTTTAAAAATCACTGGGGTGTTTAGCTTCATCACGGTGTAGTAGTTTATCATTTTACACAGCTCCACTCAGTTAACGCAAAGCGACGTAAAAGGAAGGCAAGTGACATAAAAATCGTTGGGGCATTTAGCTTCCTCATGGTGTAGTAGACAGTAGTAGTCTATAATCTTCCAAAGCTCCACTCAGTTCTCAGTTTAACGCAACATGACGTAAACGGGAAGGGGCAAGCAATGACGCAAAATGATGACAAAACTCTTCGAACGAATTAGTACTACTAGTAATAGTAGGTCTATCCACCAAATTGGTTCAAATTGAAAGTAGTCAAAAACCTAATCCACATTTAAAAACAAATTCCTAATAGAAACTCACATGCAAAATTTCAGTTAAATATATTCAACAGTTTATAAGATAATTGCTTTTAAAGATCCCATATTTTGTGCAATTTTGGAAAGTCGCATATCTGAAAGATTAATGGATATTCAAAGTTAAAACTTGTTTTTTCTAATAGTTGGATACTTATACGACATGGCTATTTTTTTCTGTCTAATCAGAATGTACAGTTTTGAAAATATAGTGGTGCAAATATGGCTAAAAACGCTAGTTTCGCTTTTGTCCTATAGGCAAATTTCAGCACAACTGACACTAAACTGACCATATCTCTAAAACAAATACAGGACTGACAGCAATAACATTTGTATCCAGGGATTCAGCATTAATTAAGGAATAAGAATCAGTTCATATTGATGGAAAATAAACTAATTTCAACTCACAAGCACAGGTAATATAAGCCCTAATGCTGAAAACTGACCTTAAAAGAGTGCCACCACGACCATGAAAGTTCCTAGTGCCATAAAATGTTCCAAATCAATTTGTTCTCCTGTCTCAAAGACAAAGAATCTTTTTGAAATCTGCTAGTTCAGACCTTCATACTGTCTCCAAAACGTATTGTGGGAAGCTTTGTGCAAACAAGTGTAGATTGACACAGAGGTATCGCGTTCACCTCGTGTCAAGTAAACCAGGGTTCGAACCTGGGTTCAGGGGATTTTTCCTCTCACTTTACACTAGGCCTTACGGTCTGGACGTGGAATCTTTGGGATGAGACGATAAACTGAGGTCCCGTGTGGGAGAGGAAAAGTCACGAATACGGGTGAATTGTTCAAACACTACGTACAAGTTAAAGAATAGTATGATCAGACTCAGAAGAGTTTATTTAACACTTCCTGACGTAGGAACATCAAAATTTATGAGTCTTTCATTGTTTATTTGATATTTAAAAAAATGGTATAATGCAGACGAAAACGCAGCTCCGGCAATGAAAGAGAGACCAGCAGTTAATGTTTCTTAAACAAATCTAGTTGTAAAAAATAAATTTAGTGCACGCATATCTTCATTTACCACACATTCTGCTTCTTGTGCGTTTAACTTTGTAAAATGAAACATTTTGGTATTATTTTTTTTACACATTGTTTTTATTTTAACCAGTCATTTTTCGAATGTAAGAACGAAAGTAAGATAGCGGCAATGGCGCTTCGCGTTTAGAGCAAAGTGCTTATCGTCACTTTTCCAAATGAATTCATCATGTGATGCAGTTTTGATTCCAATCGATTATAGAGGTGAGTAAGTGTATTACGATTGTGCTTGTTTTTAATGTAGAATGGGTGCATTGATAGAGTAGGCCTTGACTTCAACTGATTGAACTGGAAAAAAGGTTTAGATCTAGATAATCAGTATCCGATAATGTACGCTATTCTGGACCCTGTTCTTGGCTTACTGAACATCTCGATCTATTCTGGCCCTGCCAGATTTGTAGGATGTAATCAGGCAGAGACAGTAGTGAGTTTGTAAAAAGCAAGTGTATGTATGTGTATCATGTAACTGTGTGTGTGTGTGTGTGTGTGTGTGTGTGTGTGTGTGTGTGTGTGTGTGTGTGTGTGTGTGTGTGTGTGTGTGTGCGCGTGTGCGTGCGTGTGCGTGTGTGTGCGTGAGTGTGTGTGTGTACATGCGTGTGTGCGTGCGTGCATGCGCGTGCATGTGTGCGTGCGTGTCTTTGTTGTTGTTTTTTCTTTGTGTGTGTGCGTGTGTGTGTGTGTGTGTGTGTGTGTGTGTGTGTGTGTGTGTGTGTGCGTGCGTGTGCGTGTGCGTGTGCGTGTGTGTGTGTGTGTGTGTGTGTGTGTGCGTGCGTGTGTGTGTGTGTGTGTGTGTGTGTGTGTGTGTGTGTGTGAGTGAGAGAGAGAGAGAGAGAGAGAGAGAGAGAGAGAGAGAGAGAGAGAGAGAGAGAGAGAGAGAGAGACGAGAGAGAGAGAGAGAGAGAGAAAAAACACTGAACACTGACATATTTTAATTGCACATCGGTCATAGGCCACAATGCAATGCAAGTGTGTGTGTGTGTGTGAGAGAGAGAGAGAGAGAGAGAGAGAGAGAGAGAGAGAGAGAGAGAGAGAGAGAGAGAGAGAGAGAGAATGAGTGTGTGGCTGTGTGTGTGTGTGTGTGTGTGTGTGTGTGTGTGTGTGTGTGTGTGTGTGAGAGAGAGAGAGAGAGAGAGGGGGGGGGGGGGGAGGGAGGGAGAGAGAGAGAACAACAATGAACAACGAACAACTGTTTAATGACCAGGCCATCTGCCCATGTCATGAGGGAAGGGGTAACAATGGGAAATCTTCACAATTCAAACAGATAAACATAACAAACAGTATCAAGATAATAACAGAAAATATCACATTGTTTTATTACGAATTATAAGTGCATCAGACAGGTAGGCTACATTGCAAGGTTAAATATACATCTAGAGTCACACATCAACAACGCTAGCCTAAAAGCAGAAGGATGATTGTAATGTGTTTTTAAGGGATCAAATGTTCTCTAGGGCAAGTTAATACAAAATGTATTTTAGTTTCAGGCGAACCTTTGCAAAATGGGCAATCAAGACCAACATTTCTTGAATAACGATATTTGTGGGTGTGCAAAGCTGACACACCAAGTCTAAATCTAGATAAAGTCTTCCTCAATGTAAACTGCTTAGCATCTAATAAATATTGAGATGCACAAGAAGATTGTTTGAAAGAAGCAAAGAATGAATAACGACTTTTATTTGATAGTTCAGACTCCCAACCTTGTATGTAACAATCAATTAATCTTTGCTGGAATTCACGAAGAAAAATACCAATGTTTTGAACTCCTTGTTGTTCCCACACATAGCCGAATTCATATATATACAAAGTAAAGCATATAACAGAAATCCATTTATTTTTGTTATTGCAATGTAAGGTTAACAGCATCTATGATATGATTTTAAAGGAATACGATCATCAGACAATCTTAATATTTTAGTCAGTATTTTATACACCTGGTGTAAGCTTACTTATGAATGTAGAGAGGATATCTCCCACATTCACCATAAACGAGGGCATTTGATGTCTTGACACTAACATTCAATAATCTTTTTAATCCAAAAAGGTTTACTCTTTCAATGACAGTTTGGTCAGCAATCAGACCCCAGACTTCTGAACCGTAGGTTAGCATAGGAAGGACCTGACTATCAAATAACTTTACAAATATTTTAGGATTTACCTCGCCTAGAGACCATAACATTTTAGGTATACAAACAACAGCGCTCTTGCATAAGAAAAAGTGAGAGAAGAAAAACAAATTACATGTATGCCAAGATACTGAATAATTATACTGATTAACTACTTCTAGCCTTGTATTACCAAGAAACCGT
>CM065682.1:23212520-23222520 GCA_017654935.2 Phymorhynchus buccinoides
CAGTCCACTCCGCTGTCTGTGAGTCCCCGTACTGGCCAACGATTGACCAGAAGCAAGGAGTCCACATAAAATGTTATACCCACCCTGTCCAAGCTTGAGAGGGGGCAATATTTTCCACCAAGGAGCAGTTCGTCCGATGTTGTTGTCACCCCTTGGTTTACTGAGTGGAGTTTCTCTAGATAACGGTCGCCGCGCGAATAACGCTTACACCAAACGTAACACTTTAGAAAACATCAATGTAATAAAAATAAAAAAATCTGCAGGATTTTAGTCTCAGGAAAATTTAAAAATAAAGTGGTGGGTTGGGGAAATCCCAGACTAAGTGTTTTGGAAATCCAAAACTAAACATCTTCTTAGTGTGTGTGTATGTACCCAGACGAAGGAGTTACGCTCAGAAACGTCGGTTTTGTTTTTATTTGTGTTGTTGTTTGGTGTTTTGGATTTCCCCAACCCACCACTTTATTCTTAAATTTTCCTGACACTCTACAAAACGTTTGCGGAAGAATATTACAAGCTCTTGTCTGATTGGTCCAATTTTGTGTTATTATTTGAAGCAAACTTTAATGGACCAATCAACAACGAGAAACGTATTCACCCCCTACTAGTTCCGGATAGTTCGCCGCTTGCTCGGTGTTTGGCAAGAACAAAACGCCACGCGAACAATCGGAAAACGAAGGGTGTTTCTTATACCGTTTTTGCCGATTTGCGATCACGCTACGTAACGTTAGCCCTTGTGAAACGGACCCTGGCCTTTGTAGAGGGCGCGATGGGTAGTAGACTGGTGGGGGGGGGGGGGGGGGGGGGGGGGGGGGGGGGGAGGGTAGAAGAAAGTGTTAGGGAGTAAATGGGGGTGGGGTGGAATCATCCAGACCTCAAAGTGACCTCCCTTGAGCATCTATTCTTTGTGAGGTCAAAAACCGCGAGCGCGCCCAAGCTTACTGTGTGTGTGTGTGTGTGTGTGTGAAAACGTTCTTTTATCCCTGCTGGATCCAGATGTAGAACTTCTTTCTTGGACATTTTTACAATCAAAGAACACTCATTATTATAGCCGTTAACCCTTTCACCGCCAAAGTCGCATTTTAGCACCACAGTGATTTAACACCTATGTCACTCAAAGGCATCAAATTGGGGTCTATTATCCAAAGACCCTATTGTTTTAGTTTTGGGGAGTAAGGATATGCCTTATTTTATATATGTCCCAGAACAATCCCCAATACTGCAGATGGATTTTGTTCTGTACATCGGTAAATGTAATGGACATTCTGGGCTGAAATATGGCTGGCGGTGAAAGGGTTAAGCTTACAATGATATATGTCTTGCCCGTATTCGTTCAGTTCATTCGTTTTCTTTCGTTTTCTTAACTTTGATTGGTTGTAGAATAGTTGGGAAACAGAGCCTGACCACTTTTACAGGGCGTGCTACGCCCCTGATGCATCAGTCCTTTTTTATGTATCATGTCAAATTGCATCACATTTTGAAGAAAACAATGAGATGCAACCTATTTCTTATATTATTTTAGTATATCAGCTGAGTACACTTCATAAGACTTGACTTGCGTTCTAGCACTTAATATAGGCCTATAATATTGTAGCTGCAAATGTCTGCCCTCAAAAACCGTTTATCCCCAATGACATCAAGTTTGACAAAAGTTTACAACTCTTTAAAGTAATCCAGTGGCCGAACAGCAGAAACATTCTGGAATGTTATTAATTAACCCCTTCACTGCCACAGGAAAACATAGAAATGATTGATTTTCTTATTATAAAGTTTAAAGCAAATCTGTTAGACTGAATATGAGAAAATGGTCTAGAGATATATCTTTCCTGGCTTATCTAAACCAAAAACCATCATCCCAGGGCTATGACATCAAAAGTTATTACATCATCAATGCCATCATACACTACCCGACTGTCTCGTAGCAAGGCAGGGAAGGGGTTAAGAGTGTATAGTTAATGTCTCTAAACAATAGCAGTCCAGCCCTATGTGTTGGATCGGTATCCAGGTATTGTATTCAATAATAAATATGCCTGAGGAAAGAGAGAGAGAGAGAGAGAGAGAGAGAGAGAGAGAGAGAGAGAGAGAGAGAGAGAGAGAGAGAGAGAGAGAGCTCAGACCTTCGATATTTGAATTCATTAACCCTTTCGCCGCCAGCCATTTTTCATCCCCCAAAAAATACCATTAAACTTAACTGGGTAGAGAAAATAAAATATCTGCAATATTGCGAATTCCTCTGTGACATGTACAACTCGAACTCACACTCAAAGTCTAATGCATAACATTAGGCCTATCCTCCCAAAATTAAGAAAATAGGGTATTTTGATAACAAGTCCTGATTTGATGCCTTATAAGTGACATGGGTATTAAACCATTGTGGTGCTAAAATGCGACATTGGCGGTGAAAGGGTTAAAGACCCCCCACGTCACGTGTCACATTCCCTCTTATGCTAGGAAGATTTCTTAAGATTTTGTTACCAGCTATAAGAGGGAAAACACGTGAAAACCGTGATTTTGACACGTGACGTGGTGGGTCTTTAAGATCAAGGCCCCGTACGAGAGAGACGGGCAGACAGAGACAGACACAGCGAGGCAGAGGAACAGAAAGATACAAAGAGAGACACAGAGAAAGGGAGCAACCAGGGCCTGTATTCACGTTGAGATAGCATGAGACTTAGCATCATGCTAACTTAGAAGCTCTTCCAATGTCCTATAGGATTTAATAGGACTTTTGGAAGAGCTTCTAAGTTAGCATCATGCTAAGCCTCATGCTATCTCAACGTGAATACAGGCCCAGGTTTATAGTTGTCCCTGTGCAAAGAGTATCTGGATGGCACAAGTGGACGTGGAAACATCAGAAACGACAAACACAAACTGATAACAAGTCCAACGCCGGGCGGCTGCAAAGTCCCCTCGCAGCATCGCCGAGCTACTCGGAAATCGGAATGTGTCGGCTGTACACATACATAAAAACGTATCAAAACAGCACGTAACTACATAAGACCGCATCAGAACAGCACGTCACTGAATAGTTTTTTTTTATATAGGGGAAGACGGGGTAAAAAGCGCATGGGCGGGTAAGAAGCCCACCCCAATTATCTCATGAAATGAAGCAAATTTCAGTCTCATTTTGCCCATGAGACGAGCGTTAATGTCTAGCATTCGTCTCATGGGCAAATTTGACTGAAATTTTCTTTATTTCATGAGATAATTGGGGTGGGCTTCTTACCCGCCCATGCGCTTTTTACCCCGTCTTCCCCTACGGACCCGTGATTTGAGCGCGCGCGATCATGCGCACACGAGCGCACAGAAAAATTCATGACAACTGTGTTATAGACCATTCATCAAGAAATGTTGTGAAAAAAACCTGCATTGAAATACATGCAAAACTTAGCGAGATATTAGCGATCATGTGTTTCGGGGTTTGAACCCCGTAACTGGCGCGACCTTGACCTTAATGTAAAACTAAATACATCGGTGGATAGCGTGCATCTTGGCAAACTAGTATACCAAATTTGATGATGATAGACTGAATAGATTTTGAGAAAAACGGACAGACGGACGGACGGAGGCACGGACGGATCAGACAGAAACAATAGCTCCCCGAACCTTCGGCTCGGGGACTAACAAACAAAAACTGATAATAAACATGGGGGAAATCACCTCACCCTCCCTGACTATGCAGGCTAACGGTGGTCCCTCTAGTGCTGTCAGAAGTGCCAACGAGTCCGTTTATTTCTACGACCTTGGCCCTGAGAGTAGGCCCTACGTGTGGACAACGCTCTGAGCTAGTAGGCTGTAAATCTTGTTTCTTCCTTCCTGGGGGGTAGGGTATGCAGGGGCGGATCTGGGTGGGTGGGGGGGGGGGCCAAAAAAAAGAAGAAAACCAGTAAAAAAGAACAAAAAAGAAAAGGAGCACCCCCCACCCCCCACCCTGTACCCCAAGATGTACCTTATATCAGGTAAAAAGTACGAAAATGAGTCGATTTTTGGCTTAATAAGCAATAAAATGCCAAAGTAGCGCCTCGCGAATTGTGTGTTTGAGTGTTTGAAGGAAAGGTAGGCCGCGAAAGGAGTTTCCGGAAACACCCCCCCACCTCCACCCCCTGTACCCCAGGATGTACCTTATAGAACGGGCATGTACCTTATAGAACTGTACCTTATAGAAGGTACAGTGGGCCGCGACAGGTGTGTTTGAGGGCAAGGTAGGCCGTGAAATGATGAAATGCTGTTCCGTGCTCAACAGATGCCCTTCTCACCCCTGCGCTCAACAAAAGTTCTGACGGTAGTGAAAAATCCTGGTGGAAGGATTTTTTATTTGTTGGCTAGCTATGCAGCTCCCAGGACCCCCGACGGACCCCCCCCCTCCTCCCTTACGAATCATCTGGTCCGCTTCTGGTATGGGCCTAAAGGGCTACCTTGATTCAGTCATCTCGAAATGTCTGAGAAGGTGACGCGGGCTTGTGCAAGGCGAGGGCTGTTTCACCACCTTGTGCGTGTGATTTGTTGGGAGAGTTGATTTGCTGTGGGCTATTATATAATAGTTGCGATTCAATCCCTCCTGACTTTATCCTATTATCTTATGCAAAGCGCCAGCGCCAGTGAAAGGGAACGAAATTCCAGAAGGTTCAGAAAATGCTCGAGGGTTCGCCGAGGGCTCTATTTTGACGTACTTCAGTCTACCGGGTCTGGCACCATAAACGCTTGCTTTGAAAGGATAAACAAGTGCATGTGTGCTTAGGAAGGATACCTCGGAAATGTAGACTGGTCAGAAGAAGACAGTGTAAACCCTCTCAATTCTTTATATTCAGAAACTTATCGAGAGCCCCATCGTATTATCTGTTGTTATTGTTTTCGTTTTATTGCTGCTGCTGCTGCTGCTGCTGCTGCTACAGGTGTTGAAGTTTCATCTATTTTTAGTAATATTGTTTCGTTTTTGTTTTTGATGGGCTGCTTTTTTCTTGTTGTCTTTCTCCCTAGTATACTGGACGAAGGAGTGTAATTATGTTGGTTTTGGTCTGTTTGTTTATTTGTTTGTTTTATTGTTGTTGCTGTTGATGATCTGTTGTTGTTTGTTGTTGTTGTTGTTGTTTTGTTGTTGTTGTTGTTGTTGTTGTTGTTGTGGTGGAGTTGGGTGTTATTTTTGCTGTTGTCATCGTCGTTATCGCCATCGTGATGGTTGATGATTTTTGTTTGTTTTTCTTCCTTTTATTTTTACTTTTATTTAAATGAACTTTGATATCCTATTGGAAAAATCATTCGATGGATCCATGTAGGCAGAGATTCTAACATTATAATTATATATCTATAAAGAGATTGCGATTGTGTGCTATTGCAACGTAGGCATGTAACATGTACACTTTGTTTCGTGATATCTATTCATTTGCCTTTGCAACAATCCATACTTTTCTTTATAGAACTTCACAATAGGCCTATGTTTGTAATATCAACTGTTTTGATTTGTGCTCTTTATTATTTCTTTCTTTTGATACTTCCTATTTCCTGTCTTCATTTTATTCATTGGACGATGTTAAACGTTTTTGCTGTTTCCCTCTGTGATGTTTGATTCATATATAATGTATGTTTTAGTATTGGTTTAAACAAATTTATTCATAAACAATCACATATCAAAGCAGCATCAGAATAAGGATCACAGAGCACAATGCAAGCTTGGTTTAAAAATGTTATACTCAGGTGCTCAAAACATTTGAAGTACACAGTTATTGGCTGCAACTAGTGAAGTACACAGTATTGGTACACTGGGTAAATGATGACATGATGAAAGAAAGGGAAAAGAAACAAAAGCATAACAACGTGGGAATACTAAGTAAAGGAGAACAAACAAATTCATAGACATATTCATGAACAACCAATCAAACAAATAGATACAGAAGAAGAAGAGGGGGGGAAAAAGAAGAAAAAAAAGAAAAAGTGAAAGTAAAGTTTCGTTGGTTGTCACTGCAAGATGCCAAATTTGGGGAAATCTAATAATTACGTATGCAATGTTATCTGCACATTTTTCCTCTCTCTCTCTCTCTCTCTCTCTCTCTCTCTCTCTCTCTCTCTCTCTCTCTCTCTCTCTCTCTCTCTCTCTCTCTCTCTCTCTCTCTCTCTCTCTCTCTCTCTCTCTCTCTCTCTCTCTCTCTCTCTCTCTCTCTCTCTCTCTCTCTCTCTCTCTCTCTCTCTCTCTCTCTCTCTCTCTCTCTCTCTCTCTCTCTCTCTCTCTCTCTCTCTCTCTCTCTCTCTCTCTCTCTCTCTCTCTCTCTCTCTCTCTCTCTCTCTCTTCTCTCTCTCTCTCTCTCTCTCTCTCTCTCTCTCTCTCTCTCTCTCTCTCTCTCTCTCTCTCTCTCTCTCTCTCTCTCTCTCTCTCTCTCTCTCTCTCCCCCCCCCCCTTGTGATCATCTACTAATATTACATTAGCACCTGCCATTTCTCACGCCATTCAGACTTTCAGCAGACGAGGAGGGAAAGAGGAGGGGGTGGGGGTGGAAGGGGGAGTAGCGAAAATAGGCTGGAAACTGGTATAGTTACTCAATGGAGGCAGCAATCGACTGGCAGCAAGTTGCTATTGCTGTTCTTCTTATTGTTGTTATTTGAAGAAAAACGCGTCCATCTGCAAAGACATCCGTTTTTTATAATTAAGTTAGGAGAAAGATTCAACCATAAGGGCCCACTGTGTGATGGTGTGTATAAGGTTCAGTGATTTGCCACGAATCCATATTGCAGGAATCAAACACACATAGAGACAGGCAGACACACAGACACACAGACACACACACACACACACACACACACACACACACACACACACACACACACACACACACACACACACACACACACAGAGACACACACACACACACACACACACACACACACACACACACACACACACACACACACACACACACACACACACACACACAAAACACACACACACACACACACACCTACCTCGTTATAAAGATATAAATAATATTCTCAATTTTAATAAAATATGCAACGAGATTTGCCGAACAAGATTATAACACTGTATAGCCTACAAGGCTTTTTTTAAATGTCATTATTCTTTTTTTTTAGTACATTAAATGTTGATATTTTATGACTTTGATGTGTTTATGGACGACTGGTTAGCATACTTATATGCGTGTTTCACTTTCTTTTTTTTACCTTGCTGTAGGTTGTGGGAGGGGGGCATAGAGTTGCATGGTTTGTTTAGATTTTTGTTTCTGTGCAATGTTATTTTCCATAAGCCAACTCACCTAATAACAACAAAGTATTAGTCAGGATCAGAGGTCAAAGATTCAATTTCTAGTTTTTCATTCACAGTGGACTTGTATGGTTTTGTTTGTTTACTAACTGCACATATGACCTTTAAAGTTGCTTCAAAATACGAAAGAAATATACTTTAAAATGCAACAAGTTTCTTTTCCAGTCTAGACTGAGATTTAATGGCATTTTTGTACAACTTTTAATACTCTTCAATGAAAAATATAAAACTGTGTGGAATCAACACGCTATACTACAGACCGAAATGAAATAAAGATATAAGTTGGGGGGTTTTAAATAGAAAAAATTACAATGAGTAGACAAAGGCAAAAAGGTTAGAACATCAACAGGAAATAATAAAAATCATTTTGTATCATCAGAGAGTGAGGACACCTTCAATACAGATATGAACGACCTGATTATTTACTACGGTAATCTACAAACTGAGCTTCTTGTCGCTGCATTTGATAGGTACGGCAAATCATCTTTCATCAGGTCATAATGCAAAGGGAAGGGATAGCATGACAAAGCGCCACCTCAAGAAGTGGCGATGTAACATTTGGCACAGATAATGGTAGAGCATATTTTGAAGAGGTTCAATGTAAAGTGAGGTTGGGTTTTTTTCCACACAGATGATTTGGCCAAAGCTTTGGAATCATATAGTAAAAAGCCAACTGTCTGTGTGTGTGTGTGTGTGTGTGTGTGTGTGTGTGTGTGTGTGTGTGTGTGTGTGTGTGTGTGTGTGTGTGTGTGTGTCTGAAACACGAAACGGGCCTTATAACTCCGCCGTTTTTCGACCGAATCGCTTCAAATTTGCTGTGAGCCCTCATGGGGCGATGGCAACGGCAACCGAGGCGGCCGTGTCATTTGCGCGGTTTCGCAAATGCGCGAAACGCGCATCCACCGGCCTCTCGGCGCCCGTATCTCTGGCATTTCTGGGCCGATTGCCTTCGAATTTGGTAGATATATGACCGGGGACGGTGACTATCAATGTGCCAAACCGGAAGCGAATCCATTACTTAGGCGCATAACAGCAGCATGATGCAAAACGAGCCTTATAACTCCGCCGGTTTTCAACCGAATCGCGTCAAATTTGCTGTCAGGCTTGCTGTCACCGGGGCAAAGCCTGCCAGCAAATTTGAAGAAAATCGGGAGAGCGCGTCACTCTCAGAGCAGCGCCAACAGGAAACGGGGCTTTATAACTCTGCCGTTTCTTAACGAAATCGCTTCAAATTTGCTGTACTCAGCGTTACCAGTACTTGGCGTTACCGTTGCTAGGCGTTACCGTTACTAGGGAGAGCGCATCACTCTCAGAGCAGCGCCAACGCGAAACGGGGCCTTATAACTCCACCGTTTCTTTACCAAATCGCTTCAAATTTGCTGTACTCAGCGTTACCAGTACTTGGCATTACCGTTACTAGGCGTTACCGTTACTAGGCGTTACTGGTACTCGGAGTTGCGCTAGTAGTAGTAAAGCATGGACGTTACCACAAATAAAAGCTTCGATTCAGGAAAAGGAAAAGTAGAAACCTTTGACTCAGGCATGATGGCAAGCTTTTGTTCCCTGCAAAAAGCCAAGAGTCGGATGATGGAAAATAGCACTCATAGTCAGAACTGGTATTGCAGTACCTCCATGAGCTGCTCTTGGCACTGAATGGTGGTCGTGGTGGCTGGTTGATGGTTCGTCTCACATGTGCTCTTTGTAGCTGAGCGGACATTAAACCAAACTTTCATTCTGATAAAAAGTATTGCCTTAATGGAAACTTTGATTTAGCTTATGATGTAACAAAGTAGGCCTATTATTTCAAGAAGAGGTATAAAAATTAAAAAACCCAATTGACACAGATAAGAAAATACAAAAATAAGTTTAAAAAACCAATCTGACACCGATGGTTATACGAAAAGGTCTATCACTCTTATCTCTCAATTTCTGTCTGTTGCGCTTGGACTGACATTCAAGGATGCTTTACACTTCCGGTTGAACCTTTGCAGGCAGAAGACAATGCGTGGACAACGTGAACGACCTGTCCCAGCCTCCTCCGGTGTCCCATTGCGCTCCAAGCCTCCAGCCTCAGATCTTGCACCACCAACGCGTACGATCCAGATCCAGTCCACCCATTGTACAACGCAATAAAAGACGTCGTCGATCCCGATCAGAGGCTGTGTGTGTGTGTGTGTGTGTGTGTGTGTGTGTGTGTGTGTGTGTGTGTGTGTGTGTGTGTGTGTGTGCACCATGAGTGGCTGCGCGACTGAAGAAGACCGAGACTACACGGGCATCAAGTTCCCAGGGGTGCTGCCCCAGCCGAGGCCCGGCTGGGAGGTGGGGCTGAAGATCGCCTCCGGCGTTCTGGTGGAGCTGGTGGCGGTTCTCGGGAACCTGGTCCTTGTCGCCGTGGTGGCCAGGTCACCGCGCATGCGCACCACCATTAACTGCTACGTCGCCAACATGGCGGTGGCAGACCTGCTGATCGCGCTAGTGCCCACGTGGATCCACGTCAGCACTGACGTCATCTCCATGGACAAGGATGCCTGGCCCTTAGGGGGCTTCCTGTGCAAGTTCAACAGTTTCGTGCAAGGTATGGAGTGTTTTTGTGTGTGTAATTATTGATTGATTATTTTGTGGGTTTTCTCTCTCGAGTATTTACTAATTGTATTTAATTATCGATTTATTTATAATCCTTTACTACCACACGGGACGACAGGATGTAAAAAAGCTTTATCAATCTTATTCTTTTAT
>CM065682.1:23225020-23275020 GCA_017654935.2 Phymorhynchus buccinoides
CATCCCTGCCTCTGTCTGTCTGACTCACTCTCTCTGTGTCTCTCTCTCTCTCTCTGTGTGTCTGTCTCTCTCACTTTCTGTCTCTGTCTGTCTGACTCTCTGTCTCTCTCTCTCTCTCTCTCTCTCTCTCTCTCTCTCTCTCTCTCTCTCTCTCTCTCTCTCTCTCTCTCTCTCTCTCTCTCTCTCTCTCTCTCTCTCTCTCTCTCTCTCTCAAATAATGTTATCATGGGTATTTGTTTGAACACATATAATTGCCTATTTGATATGTTCTCTCACTAAAATCTAGTGATATCAATCAATGCTCAGCTGAACAATATTCATTCCAATTCCATTGTGAATGTTACTATATATATAATGCTAGGTGAGTGGTAAGACGTGTAAAAAAGCGCATGGGCGGTAAGAAGCCCACCCCATTTATCTCATGAAATAAAGAAAATTTTCAAATTTGCCCATGAGACGAATGCTGATGGTTAACAGATATTGGTCGTGTGTGGGTGTGTGTGAGACTGAAATTTGTGTTCATGTGTCATGAGATGTGTGTGGGGTGGGCTGCGTCTTGCCCGTGTGTGTGCCATGCGCGCGCGCGTTTTGTGTGTGCCCGCGTCTTCGCCTGTTGTTTCATGTTTCATTATCTCTTTTCTAATGACTGTACATGTGAGTGGTATGAGTGTTTAAGGATAAAGGATGATGTTGATTTGTATTTTTTTCTTCTTACCCATTTAACATTTGATGCTTTCTTTGCATGTCATTGTGATTTATTTGGTTACATCACTTGATGAAAAGATGTATTTTTACTTATTCAGTTATCCTCATTAAACATTTCCAAGTTTCAAGCTGTGTGTGTGTGTGTGTGTGTGTGTGTGTGTGTGTGTGTGTGTGTGTGTGTGTTTCTACTGTGTGCGTGACGTGACGACGTGACGTGTGTGATGCTGATGTGCGTTGATGTTGATGTGTGCTGCGTGTGATGCGATGTTGATGTGCGTGCGATGTTGTGTGTGTGTGTGCGCGCGCGTGCGTGTGCGCCTGTTGTTTCATGTTTCATGATCTCTTTTCTTGGAGTTTTGTTATATCTGACTGTTATTTACATGTGAACCACTTGTATAATATTCTTTAATCTATTATGATCATCATCGTTATTATTATTACTTATATTGCGTTGTTGTTGACTATTGGTGATTGATTGATTGATTGCTCTACTTGTTTGTTTATTTGTATTTTTGTTCTTTTTTCACCTTTAGAGGACTTGATGAAAAGAAGTATTTTTACTTATTCAGTTATCCTCATTAAACATTTCCAAGTTTCAAGCTTATCTCTTCTACCTCCCTGAAAAAACCGTTTGGTGGCGTTGCTGCTTTTGTGTGGTTGTTAACTTGTTTCTACTGATACTCACGTTGACGATGACGACGACGACGACGACGACGACAACGATGCTGATGCTGATGTTGATGTTGATGCTGATGCTATGTTGATGTTGATGCTGATGCTGATGCTGATGTTGATGCTGATGTTGATGCTGATGTTGATGCTGATGTTGATGCTGATGTTGATGCTGATGTTGATGTTGATGCTGATGCTGATGTCTGTGATGCTGATGTTGCTGCCCCCGGTGATGCGTGATGCTGATGTTGATGCAATGATGTTGATGCTGATGTTGATGTTGATGAATTGATGTTGCTATCAATTTGGCTGATGTTGATGCTGATGCCCCAGGTGGTGCAGATGTTGCTGGTGTTGCTGGTGGCTTTCATGGCGTGCACCATCCCCTTCCAGGTGACCAACCTCTACCCCATCTACATCCACCAGAACAGCAGCGACAAGGTGCTGGGTCATGGCCCTTTTCTAGCAACTTGGTATTTTGGTACTGGTGTTTTGGTATTGGTATTTTGGTTTTGGTATTTTGGTATTGGTATTTTGGTTTTGGTATTTTGGTATTGGTATTTTGGTATTTGTATTTTGGTTTTGGTATTTTGGTTTTGGTATTTTGGTTTGGGTATTTTGGTACTGGTTTTTTGGTATTGGTATTTTGGTATATTCTAGTCACAGAGACTTATCTCTGTGAAATTCGGGCTGCTCTTCCCCCGGTGAGAGCGTCGCCGCAAGTGCAGCGCCTACCCTTTTTTATGGGGAGGGGAGTAGGGGCAGAATTGGAAAACTTAGCTATCAATTTGGTCATTCCAGCCAGCGGGATTTCTCCCTGCTCTTACTGCTGTGGGGTCCAAAGTCCAAATCCGAAGGATTCGATGTTCATTTAGATTTTCCTGTCAAACTAGAAAGAAAGAGCTCATTTGAGCACAATATATGGATTTTTTTAACAAAGCGAGGCATGAATTTTAACTGTAGGGATTAAAGAAACAGCCGGTCAATCCAAACATATTCGTCACCTTCATCGTTATCGCAGCTGTCGTTATCTTCCTTTCTGTTTTTTTTTTGGTTTTCTTTGAACTTGACCACCCCCAGCCATTTTTTTCAACTAACAATTTTCATCTAATCTTGAATAGGAATAGACAAGATCGCTTCTGCAATACTAAAGGATTTTCTTTATAGCATGTATACATTCGGCCTATCCTTATTTCCCCCAAAATAAGAACAAAATGTGACCTAGCACCACGAAAGGGACATTAAGTCGCTGGGCTAGTTTCTCACAACAGGCTTGCAAACTCAAAAATCTCATTTTTTTGTTAATTTTGAGTTATGGGTATTGTTGTGTTCTCCAACATCTTATCTTTCACATTTATAAAGGATAATCTTTTCTATGGTCTCTAAATGGTCTTATAAGTGTTTTAAAACGTGTAGGTCAATGCATTTTCTGCAGCTAGGCTATACTTTAGACTGTGTTTTCTCAAAATGACCGACGCTCACCCCTACTAAATTTAAATGCTCATAACTCTGGAACGGAAAAAGATACACAAGAACGGTTCTTGTATCATTAGAAAGAGAATTAACTGAAGTTTTCAAATGTACAATTTTCTCAGAATGGTCAGTTTGACACTTAATGTCCCTTTCGTGGTGCTGGGCCACAAATGTGTTTGGATAACAGGCTTTCATTAAATGCCTTTTAATCACATGGGTAGGCCTGTTAGATCAGTTTGGTGCCAAGCGGCTGCTATGCCGGTGAAAGGGCTAAGCATCAGCATCATCAACCTCTACTCCATCTACATCCACCAGAATAAACAGCAGCGACAATGTATGTAATGGCACTTGTCGATTTATCCTGCAGCCTATCCATCATCACGTTCACCCTTGTTGTTGTTCTTGTTAGTGTCGTGTTCGTTGTTTTCTATAAGCATCAGCATCATCAACCTGTACTCCACCTACAACCATCAGAACAGCAGCGACAAGGTGTGCCTCCCATCCTTGAATGTGCCCATCGTGTTGCAAAATCGAATTAGAGCACATAGTTTCCTTGTGACACAACGCTAGCTAGATTACCTGATAGTGACTGTTTCTTCGTCCACGGCTGTGGGCTTCCACCGACCCGCCCATGGGCTTTTTACCTCGTCTTACCCTATTGTTGTTGTTTGGCAGCTGCCCGCCTGGCACAGGCCGGTGTACTACGCCGCAGTGTTCCTGATGTACACCAACAGCGCGGTCAACCCCATCCTGTACGGAGGCCTCAACCCGAGGTTCCGCAGAGCTGCCCGCCACCTGCTCCGCTGCCTGCTGTGTCAACCAGCCACCCCCCTCTCCCACAGCGCCTCCCTCAGCCGCTTCTCCTTGTCCAGGCAACAATCCAGAGACAGCCAAGGTCACAGGGTCAAGGTGAAGGGCGCCAAACCGTCCTTGACCCAGTTGGCGGTCAACGCCGCTTACATCAACGCGGCCCTGGCTGCCTCTAAGGAAGCTGGGATGAGACTGCGGTGGAGGAGCAACATACGTCTGGAGTTCGAGTCTACGCGGAAGATCGGTGAGAAGGTTCGTGAGAGTCAGAAGGTGGAGATCATCAGTGATGGAGTTTTGCGAGAGCTGAAGGCTGTGGAAACCAGGGCTAATGTATATACAGAGGCCATGGTGGAAACTGACGTGGATGCTTTCACGAACAATCAGAGTCAAAACCCTGTGAAGGCAGGAGGCATGAAGGTCACTGAGCACGAATGTGTCACGATGAACTGTTCTCACTGTGTGGTGGTTCAGCAAGAATGCGTAGTATCGGATAACCAGGTCCTAAGCTCCGTAACGGTCAGGCAAAGAGATTGTCCAGACATTGAGGGTGAAGAGAAAGGTACTGGAACAGACGGGGAGGATTTGGATTACGTATTTGGGCAGTAGGCTTACTCTCTCTGGAACCAGTGCCAGCAGTCGATAGGATCTGGCGGCATGCCCTTTAATGACTGTAGAGTCCGATCCTGGATCTGCACGTTTTCGGACATGACGGGCACGGGAAACTCTGGGTCTGGGGAACTCTGAGCAGTTGACACTTGTCTTCTGCTCCTTCTGTCCTCTACATCATCTGTCTGGCAGCCTCGAAGGCCTCAGCACGGCACCTTCCCTTGTAGATACTCTCCATCCTTTTCTGTCGCGGGCCACATTCTCCCAGTCTTTAAAGACTGGTATTTATGTAAAGAGCGAGATATAACACTGCAGATCAATTTTTATTTTGAATGAAGCAGCACCAACGCAAACGATATCATTCGGTAAAATGTGTGCGAATCAGAAAAGGAAAACTTCGAGCCTACTTTGTGTATGCTAGAACTTAAATTTTAGATCGATATGCGGAGTGCTCTTTCTGGATTAGATGATCTGGGAAGCTGTTGTATATAGCAAAGGAATGCGTGACAGAGGAGTGGGATGAATTGGGTGAATTAGTAGATTTCATATGGTCTAGCAGAGGACAAGAAGTACAAACATGTTCCAGGACATGACACATTTCCTCATGTGAAAAAAAAAATAAAAAAAATAAGACAGCAAACTACATAAAACAGCCAATAAATCCTTTGAAAGTTTCTAAACATTTTTTTTTTAATTCATTACTTTCTTTGCATTTTTGTTTAGCTGAACGACATCACATCGATTCTTTGTTTCAATGATTTGATAATTATAATTATGTCCACAAACCGTGTATATTTAACTTCAAGACTTATTGGTTCAATGGACATCATCCCTTGAACTTCAAGAATCTTTTTTCTTTCAATTTTTAGTTCCTATTAGGTTTTAGGTTATCACAATTAGAACATTTATTTCTGTTTGTGTACAGACAAGACAAAAAGCACAGGGACAAAATAGACACCCATGGACCCAAGGACCTCGGTCGCTCCAGCAGCCACAGCGACTAATAGTAACAGACAATAACAAAGCTCGTTTGCCCTATGCCTCTTCGCAGACCAGTGGGCTATCGTGTCATTTGTTTGGGTCTGTTTGCGCAGTATCTAGCAAAGCACTGCACAGACAATCACTTAAAACGTTGTACAGTAGTACCCTATAAGTCATTTTATGTATTAATCGTAGTAGTAGTAGCAGTGTAATAGGGCTAGAAGTTGGCCTCTCGGCCCTTTTTTGACTGTTAATTTGATTAAGTTTCACAATGATTGCGCAAACCTAAGCTAAACTAGTCTTAATTCATTTATTATTTTTATTTTTTATTTTTTTGAATGGACTTTCATTTTTAATCATCAAAAAAATAATGTTATGTAGCTAATGTATTTCGTCGTGCAACTATTACAGGAGAAGGCTTCATTGTTGCTATACTCATTGACACCCTTGTTGGGTTTGAGGCGGTGACAACAGGAATGTTTCAAGAATGTATTGTGTTTTAAGCCTACACCCGTTTCTTACATTGTGCAGTGAACTGAGTGATACTGGTGCAGCAGGGAAACAGTTTGGATGGGGCTGTATATAAAACATAGACCAGATCGATAAAAAGAGTGAAGATAATGGGATTTATGTCTGCACTCTATAAGATGCCTGTGTGTCCTTTGCTTGTCAGTTATTTCAAGACTATCCTCATTTACTTCTTTGTATTAGTATCTTAATTCTAGTCACAAAGAATAATCTCTGTAAAATTCGGGCTGCTCCCACCTCTGAGAAAAAGCGCGTCGCCGCAGTGCAGCGCCCCATTAATTTTGTACACCAACCAGCATTCAAACGTGGTAGACCGGAGGGGTAAGGTTAGGGATAAGGGGTAGTAGGGAGGGGCTCCTAGCGCTGCATTGTGTGTCATCTGATAGTTCTTTATTCAACACACATATTATCACGCTCGTTCATACCCCAAGGTAAGGGGTAAAAAGCCGCATGGGCGGACCAAGAAGCAAACCACCCACAATTATCTCATGAAATGAAGCACAATTTCAGTCTCATTTTGCCCATGAGACGAGCTGCTCCCACCTAGCAAGTCGTCTCCGCAGTGCAGCGCCCCAAATTTTGTACGTAATTTTCGTGGTAGACCGGAGGGGTAAGGTTAGGGATAAGGAGTAGTAGGGAGGGGCTCCTAGCGCTGCATTGTGTGTCATCTTATGGTTATTTCTTCATCAGCTTGAGTATAATGATAGGTTTGCAGGTCTTCAGAGCAAACGTCTTTTACATGGCTTTTGTGTAGGCCTTGAAAGCCAAAGAATCGGGTAACGCTAGTCCGACACTTGCTGCCTCGCGCTACAGAGAAAAAAGGTAGGGGATAAAGTGTTGCGGCACGCGAGGAGGAAGGCAGAATGAAGCCACATGGTTGTTGTTGAGTGGAGGTTTGACGTCCTCATGGCGGAAAGCCCTTAGGGACAAGTTGTTCTGGTGCTGGCTTGATGTGGAAATGGCCGCAAAGCGGTGGATGGTCAAAGCCACACGGCTCGACTCGCTCCTTTTATACCCCGGCTGTGCCTTTATATAAATTGTGTTTTATATTGGCTGCTTTGTCTGCTTTCAAGAATAATGTCATGGTTTGTGTGTAGGCCTTTAAGTAAATTGTGTTTTATATTAGCTGCTTTGTCTGCTTTCAAAAATAATGTCATTGTTTGTGTGTAGGCCTTTAAGTAAATTGTGTTTTATATTGGCTGCTTTGTCTGCTTTCAAAAATAATGTCATGGTTTGTGTGTAGGCCTTTAAGTAAATTGTGTTTTATATTGGCTGCTTTGTCTGCTTTCAAAAATAATGTCATTGTTTGTGTGTAGGCCTTTAAGTAAATTGTGTTTTATATTGGCTGCTTTGTCTGCTTTCAAAAATAATGTCATTGTTTGTGTGTAGGCCTTTAAGTAAATTGTGTTTTATATTGGCTGCTTTGTCTGCTTGTAAAATAACTTCATACAGAGATCTTTTCCCTACGAAATCCATGGACAATGGAAACTCAGATTTTATGTAATAATGGTGTTGAAGATGTTGCTGAACAAAGTGGTATTCAATTCTCATTGTGTTAGAACAAACATAAGGGATTGGGATGAAAAATGAATAGACAAAAATAAAAGTTGTACTTTGATGGAAAAATAACCAAAAGAAAACGAACTGTGGCGTTTTTTTGAAAACATCTTGGCTAGTTTATGTATTTCATATGGCAAAGAAGTTCATCATCTTTTGTCATGCCCTGCAAAAAACACCAACCTAACATTTAAAACAAAAAGGTAACCACATTCTATCTTCAAGAATTTGCAGAGATGGGTAAGGAACTCACATGCATAACTCAAATCAATAATGCACAAGTATTTACCTTAAACACATCATTCATCAACATAGCACAGCCAGGCACAATGTAAACATATGACCAGTACGCCCAATGTAATTTTGGCTTTGTATTTATTCATTCAAATGTGACATTTTGTTCATGTAAATTCAGTACAGTAAAACATATCACCAACACCCCTACACAAAAACGAAATCAGTTCAGCTTCCTCCTGAAATAATAAAGACTAATTTTTCAGCTGCTGTATTATTAACATTATATTGTTAATCTCTTCATATACATGATTTTTGAAACAATTTGTATTTCATGTCTATGATAAATTGTATATGCACCCTACAGTGTAGAGTGGCACAGTGGTAGCATGTTCGCTTCGTATCAAGTAAACCCGAGTTCGAACCTGGGTACAGGGGAGTTTTCTTCTCACCTTGTACTAGGCCTTACGGTCTGAAGGTGGTCTTTCGGATGAGACGATAAACCGAGGTCCCATGTGCTCATGCACTTAGCACACGTTAAACCCAGTGGCAACGAAAAAATTGTCATTTGGTCAAAATTTACCCCCCTCCCTTCCTTCCTCATCAGTCACACAAAAATCACATGCCAAAAAAAAAAAAAAAAAAACAATTGTGAGGAATGCTCCTCTGGCTGTGAGGCACTCTCCAGGTGGGAGCAACCCGAATTTCACAGATATGCCTCTGTGACTATAATGTACCTAACCTAACCTAAAATAAAATTGTTTTTGTAAGTTCATTTCAGATGAGCCTTGCAACCCCTCTTGGATATAGACTGTCAACAAAAGACCACCACAGCCGGTGTCACACTGTCACTGTGTTATGGTGTTCTATCCCCTGTATAAATTATGAGACAATGATCAATGGTATCCAGAGAAAATATGTCACCCAGCACCACGAAAGGGACATTACGTCGCTGGGCTAGTTTCTCACAATAGGCTTGCAAAGTCAAAAATCTATTTTTTCTGTCAATTTTGAGTTATGGGTATTGTTGTGTTCTCTAACATCTTATCTATCATATTTATAAAGGATAATCTTTACTATGGTCTCTAAACGGTCTTATAAGTGTTTTAAAACGAGTAGGTCAATGCCTTTTCTTTGGCTAGGTTAGACTTTAGACACTGTTTTCTCAAAATGGCCGACGCTCGCCCTACTAACTTTAAATGCTCATAACTCGGGAATGAAAAAAGATACAAAAATGGTTCTTGTATCATTAGAAAGATAATGGTCTGCAGTTTGCAAAAGTATAATATTCTCAGAATGGTCAGTTTGACCCTTAATGTCCTTTTCGTAGTGCTGGATCACATATACCCTGGTCAGTGTTTTACAGTTTTATAGTTAACATTTCTACAAAAACAAAATGCTGTAGAAATCTGATCTGGGTCTACTCTCTCCATGAGACTATTATTGACCTTGGTCTCACTATAATTGTATAGTGGTCACAATTTTTCGTAACAACGACTGTGTATTTTGCTTAGTAATTGGTATTTTCTAATCACAGAGGCTGTGAAATTCGGGCTGCTTCCACCTGGAGAGCGTGTCACTGCCAAAGCAGCGCCATCCTTTTTTTTTGAGTGGGGAAAGGGGTGAGGAAGGGGGGTGGACTTGGAAAACCTAACTATCAAATTGTTCCATACAAGGCAGCAGGATTTGTTTTTCTGCTCTTATTGACTTTTAACTCCACGGTTCAGACTTGCTTTAAGTCCCAACCCGAAGGACTCGACGTTCAGTTTGATTTGCCCAACAAGCTGGATCATCGAAAGAAAGCGAGGCCGGGATTGAAATCCGGGTCACTCACACATTGAATTGGCAGGCGAACATCTTAACCACTCCTTCTTGCCACCTTCCTTCTTAACCACTCTGCCACCCAACTTCCTTAAAGGAAGCGCTGTTCTGTGCCTTCGCTTCTAAACGGTTCCAGGTAAGGCTCATCCATTGTATTTGTACCATGGACAATAAAGGATATTGTGTCTTAGGTCCTCCTAGAGGCTGCCTGAACGTCTCTTCACCAGGGCATGTATTCGCATTGAGATAGTATATGAGACTTATCATCATATCTTAGAAGTCCTTCTAAACTCCTATTAAATCCTACTACTTTGGAAGGATTTCTCCCCCCAGTGGGGATACCGGGGCGTCTTTCATACAAATAGTTCCCCCACCTTCTGGAAGTTCTGTGCTTGTAGCTTCCTCTAATCCATCACTCTCTTTGACTCTGCCTTTTCCCTTTGCTTACTGTCATCTGCTATCTTTCTATCTTACTGGTCCATTCTCCTGCCTTTTTTCTATAAATTCTTACAAAGATTTCTTCAGCCGAAGTCGGACATGCTGGGCCTGACTATTTCTTAGTTAGGCGCATAACGGCAGCCTGACGCATCTACGCTCATATGACAGGAAACTGTCTGAGCGAACGAAGAAGAAGAAGAAGAAGAAGAAGAAGGAAGGACTTCTAAGATATCATGATGACAAGTCTCATACTATCTCAATGTGAATACAGGCCCAGATGTTTCATGGCAGCCTCTCTTTCAGAGAATAATCCACGATGTGTTTTATCAGCTACAGCCAAACAATTACTGCATAGAACCAAAGACACTGAAAAGAAAAGACTAACATCCGGTCCCTTTTCCCTATATGAGTAGTGAGGACAGAAACACTGGTTATGTCCCTTTTAAACGTGACACATTTACACGTCGATAGGCCAGTTGAATTCTCCGTTCAAATTCCAGTCTGAGTTTTTGGATAGCCGCCACTGTGAATGGTGTAACTACCCCACTAACGATAACTCTATCAGCCCGGCTCGCCGTAACTCTTAAGTAGTCCATCTTACCCTTTTAGAGTCTTTGATTGAACATTCATAATTAAAGAGACAGAAATGGAACGAAAGAAGGGAGACAATTAAAAAACAGACATTTTTCTTATAACAACTTTTTGAAATAAATATCTGCTTATTCCTTTTTGTTTTCGAAATGAGACTTTTGAAGAAAATGAAAACATGGATTATTGATGATGCATCCTCTGTATCCCTTTCATGGACCAGAATTAATAGAAGGAATTGTTAAAGTTTTCAAAATAAAGATCATATCAACTAACATAATGATATGTATTGCAAATTTCTGTATGTGTTTGTACTATATAATTTGATTTAAAGAAAACCACCTAGTATATGATTCATCCATGATTGATTGAGTGCACAAAATTCACACTTTAAACAGTCATGAAACTGCTCATTAAAATTATAACAATGACATTTCCTCCCATTTCAGTAAGCAGATTTATAATATAGTGACTGAAACAAGGAGCAAAAAATGCACAATGAATTGGTCTAAAATATAACCTCCACCAATCAATGAAATCAGCATTTTGAAGCATAGCATCCACCAGCTCTTTGAGAAAGCACAAACATATTCTAAAATAACAGCAGAATAATAACAAAGTTAGAAAAAACAAGTTTGTAAAAGCAGCACTATTGATTAGTAAGTTCAGCTAAGAAAATAATTTGTTTGTGCAAAAGATTTGCACATACAAAAGGGAATAAGAAAACAGCTAGCACACAAAAAACAAATCTCATCAGCCACCATGACGCAATGGTAGTGTTGCGGACTGGTTGCTGGGAGGTCTCAGGTTGGAATTCCATCAGTGGCAAGGGTTTTTCGGTCCTGGGCTGACTGCTACCCAAAGTGAGTGTGCTATGGGCTCAATGGGAGCACTATTGATTACACAGGTCGAGCTAAGAAGAAAAAAAAATTCTCAGGCCTGGAAAAGATTTGCACATACAAAAATCCAAAGTCGGAGTAAGGCTGCCCACGGTTAGCACACAAAAAAACAATCACACCAGCCACCGTTCTCATCCCTACTGTACAGTTATAGCGTTGCGGACTAGGGTTATTAACGCCCTTGACAGTGACAGTAATTGTTCTTGCTGGTTGTACTGACAAGGGTTTTTCACTCTTGCGAAAGGCAGACATTTAGTGGCATCAAATAGGGTTATTGGCGAGAGTTATCTCAATGGTCAGTACTGAACCATCTTCACCCACCCTCCAAGGGCATTCACTCTTGCAAAAGGTGTTCGTTGCAGACCCCAATATACCATACTGTTCAAGTGTTCGGTATTTCTCATGATCCCTGGATATCTTTAAGCCAGGGTACGACAACATTACATAGCCCTAGTGACTCAGCAGCAGTGCAGTGTCTCCTCTGGTGGTTGCCTCCTGATGGCTAATATAGAGATTTGCTCCCTTTGGACTGCAGATTTCGGATTGTGCAGCCTGACAAACCAGGGTGTGGCTGCGAATTGGGACTCGGAATGAGCGGCGTGGGAGTGAACACCACTATACGGCCCAGAAGATTGGACAGCAAAAAATAAATTTATCAACAAAATCTCTCGATGGTACTAAACATATTTCACCTCACAAAGAATGCAATTTGGGGGCAATCTGATAAAAGAATGGGGAAAAGGGAGGAAATTGATGAACAATTCATTGTGCTAAGTTATTTTTAAAAGCCTTCCAATAAAATAATAAATCTGTAGCATATGTAAAAAAAAAAAGGTGCTCTGTAGCGTAGCAGCAATCCAAATCTGATGAAACCGGGCCACATTGCTTTAGCAGTCAAAAAGAATGTGGACAGTGAAATAATAAGAAGATGGTTTGAAAACATGAAAACATAATATACTCCTCACAAAAAAGTCAAGCAACAAAACTTCTCACTGCAAATACACTTTAATCATAAATCGTACGTAATTTTTTACTGTTGTGATTTCATCTTCAACATTTCATTAAGTGAAGCTGAGTAAATCACATAGCAGATTCATCTCAATCTCAGGATATTGAGCAACAAAAGAAATGGGTGTCAAAAACAGGTGTGAAAGAAAGCCAACTGCCAATTTCAAATTCAAGCATAACAGTGCACAAAGAGTTCATTACGTCATGTACAGCGAGTGTGACCTCCGTAAGCATCAATACAGGCTTGGAAGCGGCAAGGCATTGAGGCAATGAGTCCATCCAGCTGGATCTGTGGGATGGCTCCTCACTCCCTAACCAGGTCTGCTTCCAAGGCATCCAGTGTCTGGGGACGGGCGGGCATGCCGTAATCAGCTCACCTAAGCATGCCCCATGCCTTGTTCAATCGGATTGAGGTCAGGGAATAGGGGTGGCCAGTCAAGGTGGGCGAGGTTGTGGGTGTTCAACGCATTGTTGATGACATGTGCCCTCCCTGTGACATGGCGCGTTGTCGTCCACAAAAACATTGCTAGCACCATGCTATTTCACCAGGGGGGTCACTTGAGGTCTGATGATGTCATTCAAGTAGCGTATCGTGTTCACAGTGCCCCTCCGGAAGACCCCTAGGTCTGTATGTCCTCCAGTCCAAATGCCACCCAGACCATCAGACTGCCACCCCCATAATGGTCATGCTCAGCAACAGCAAAGGCCAAAAATCTCTCCCCAGGCCATCTTCACACTTGCTGACGTCCATCATTAAAATCCAAACGCATTATTTCACTTTAAAAGCTAGCCTGTGCATTTTCAAAGGCTGACTAAACACCAATTTGAATTTGTTGCTTGACATTTTGTGAGGAGTATATATACACTCAACATGCGTGTCTTGAAATACATGTTTAAAATGTGTTTTGTCTACACAGAGCTGGTTTTTTTTAAATTTCTTTCAAGCACATTATGTTAATTAATGTAAGGATTAATTAGTTTGTTTTAAAAATTCAAAACCACCAAATTATATGAAAGGAAACGTTACCTTGAACAATATTTGTTATGCAACCAGCATAATTAACCACATTAAATAAAACAAACAAAAAACAATAAAGAAAAAGAAAACAACCAATAGCAATAAAAAACAATTTCACAAAATGAACATTTTAAGTGACAACGCCCCCCCCCCCCCCCCCCCCCACACACACACACACACACAAAGAGAAAAAAAAAAAAAAAAAAAAGTTTTGATTCAAACCAAACCACATGTCAATCTGGTTTTGTTGGATTTCTTTCAACAGTTTCACGTAACTGAACCTCCAAGGGATATGTATAAAACAGTAAATAGCATTGACTAGAAGAATGTCCCTTCAAAGCCCAGATAAACAACATCCATTCAGTTAAACACAGACTATTGGCCCAAAATCACATTCAAAACACAAACAAAAAGTCACAGAGAAGAAGGAACAAAACTGACACAAAAACAACAACAAAATCTCCTGATCATGTAATTAAAAAAAACATTAGCTGATAAAATCATCTGATTACACATGACATTTAATTTTTGTTAAAGTATTCATTTTGTTCACAAGCATAACATTGAAGATGCAAAATACATCCATGATTTAGGAAAGATGCAAGATTTCAATGTATTAGAATTCATAAATTTACAATACAGTGGTCGCCGCTTTATAAAGCCATTTTGGGACCGACGAAAAATGGCTTTAATAAGCGGCGGATTTAATAACCGGCGGTCCAGGATTACGTCATTTTCGAACTTTTTTTTTTTTGTGCTTCTCTTTTGTTTACGTCAGTCACACTTTCACACTTTCTTTCGTCATTTACACTTGCTTGAATCTAAACACAACTTCACAAGGCCTCTTAAACGATGTTGAACTTTTGTTTTGGTTTTTATTGACTGACATTCTTTTCTAAACTCAGTTACTTCGTGATACACGTGAGCGTGCATATAAATATGTCTTGAGTGACACAAGTGACATATTTTCACGCCCCAAAAAAAGAAAAGAAAAGAAAAAAGAACAAAATCGTGTGAGTTTTAGTCACAAACTATGTGATTTCTCAGCGGCGGGGTGGTTTTATTAAGCGTCTTTTTTTAATACATAACATATAGTGAAAATTCCGGACCATAAGAAATCGGCATTAATAAGCGGCTGGCTCTATTAACCGCGGTTTTATAAAGCGGCGACCACTGTACATCATTAACACTGTTATACATGCTTTTCGATCTGAGACTGATTTCAATATCTATTGTCATACTTCTTAAAGCTTCCCTTACTTTTGCTTTGTGGCAAACAAAATAAAATATCCCTTCTATCTCTCCACCATCCTCCTTGGAAGAAAACAACAAAGAAATGTCCAAAGACATCTAGCTAGAACAGAATTTTAAGTAATACAACCAAAATCATTTAAACTTGATACCTTTAATTAACCCTTTCATCGCTACTGTCGCCTCTTGGCACCACAATGATCTAACACCCATGTTGCTAAAAGGCATCAAATGAGGGTCTGGTATCCAGAGACCTTATGTTCTTAATTTTGGGAGGTTTACCCGTAAGGATAGGCCCTATTTTAGGCATGTCACAGAGGAATCCCCAGTATTCCAGACAAAATCTTTTCTCTACCCAGGTAAGCTTAATGGTAAATTTTGGCTGAGGAATGGCTAGGGCTAAAGATATTAATCATACTAGAAAATATTATCAAATAATTTCTGTTGCTTAGTTTCGTTCTGACTAGGAGTCAATGAGAAGAAAAAGGCTAAAAAGCATACTTGGGATCTTTTTTGTCGACACCCCATACTGAGCTGGATGTCTTGGAGTTTGGGGCTGTTGTTTTGTCGACACCCCATACTGAGCTGGGTGTCTTGGAGTTTGGGGCTGTTGTTTTGTCGACACCCCATACTGAGCTGGGTGTCTTGGAGTTTGGGGCTGTTGTTTTGTCGACATCCCCATACTGAGCTGGGTGTCTTGGAGTTTGGGGCTGTTGTTTTGTCGACACCCCATACTGAGCTGGGTGTCTTGGAGTTTGGGGCTGTTGTTTTGTCGACACCCCATACTGAGCTGGGTGTCTTGGAGTTTGGGGCTGTTGTTTTGTCGACACCCCATACTGAGCTGGGTGTCTTGGAGTTTGGGGCTGTTGTTTTGTCGTCACCCATACTGAGCTGGGTGTCTTGGAGTTTGGGGCTGTTGTTTTGTCGACACCCCATACTGAGCTGGGTGTCTTGGAGTTTGGGGCTGTTGTTTTGTCGACACCCCATACTGAGCTGGGTGTCTTGGAGTTTGGGGCTGTTGTTTTGTCGACACCCCATACTGAGCTGGGTGTCTTGGAGTTTGGGGCTGTTGTTTTGTCGACACCCCATACTGAGCTGGTGTCTTGGAGTTTGGGGCTGTTGTTTTGTCGACACCCCATACTGAGCTGGGTGTCTTGGAGTTTGGGGCTGTTGTTTTGTCGACACCCCATACTGAGCTGGGTGTCTTGGAGTTTGGGGCTGTTGTTTTGTCGACACCCCATACTGAGCTGGATGTCTTGGAGTTTGGGGCTGTTGTTTTGTCGACACCCCATACTGAGCTGGGTGTCTTGGAGTTTGGGGCTGTTGTTTTGTCGACACCCCATACTGAGCTGGGTGTCTTGGAGTTTGGGGCTGTTGTTTTGTCGACACCCCATACTGAGCTGGATGTCTTGGAGTTTGGGGCTGTTGTTTTGCCTCCTGACTTGTCAGAGCCGGTGAAAAATCCCCAAATATGCGTTTTTCGTTTTTCTTCTCATTGACTATGAGTCAGAACAAAACTAAGCATGATCGATCTTACCAGAGTCGGAAAGTGTTTCGCTCAGATAATTTGTGTGTTCTGTACTTTTTTTAAAAGCAAAACAAGTGCACACACTATACTTTATATACTGAAATACATACTGCATACTATTCTTTAATTGTATTCATGGTCTGAAAGTATATTGTCAAATCAAAGGCACTGTAGTCTGGTTTCAATATATGATCGATCAACAAATACAGATTCATCAAGCCGAGACCTGAAAAGAGTTTTCGAAGTTTTATCATTATTCATGACACAAGACCACACTTTCCCTGTGTATTGGAGCATTGGCAACAATTAATATTTTTTGTATTTTGAACAGAAAAAAGCGAAGAGGCAACTGCATACTAAATACCCATGTCAATGGGAGACTTAGTGGGATGTTTTTCACGCCAGGTGGCGTGACACTCGAGAGGGGCTTATCACGCTATATTCTTCGTTGGGCGTAGTGAGAGAGAGAGAGGGTTGGACTCCTCTCTATATCTCGCTCTCTCTTTTTCCCGACTAAGAATATCGAGGGGATTAGCCCCACTCAAGTGTCACGCCATTTGGCATGAAAAAACATCCCACTAAGTCTCCCATTAGTGAACATAAACACTTCTGACCTATTTTCACGAATATGTATATCTCTTCAGTCTTGGGGTTGAGATTATGTGACTAATTTCATCAAGGAGACGTAATAAGCTGTCACGGCATGACAAACAAAAGAAGCAATGTCAGAAAGAACAACAACAACAATGCGTGAATGCATGAATATGGCGAAGGACAATAAACTGATTCCTGTTAGGGTTCATTTTTAATGGGGAAAGTCAGTACCCTTTCAAAACGAATAAATAATGACATTTGTTAGGTAAAAGCCAGAAGGTAATATGACAAAAAGGAATAAAGAATGCTGATATTACCTTCTGGTGTTCAGCCGACAAACTGTATTCATAAAGATCAGCAAAATCATGTCCCTGGAATGGGGAAGTAGAAACAGAAACACCCTCTCTCAATGTTAACCACAAAAAACATCAGGTCTGACATTCAAAATAGACAAAAAGAAAAAATTGTGTTCAGCTTCATATCCCCAAACACGTATAATGCCAAAACATTGAGAATATTCCCATTCATCCTTTGATGTTGTGAATCCACCGAAAAGCATCCTTGATCTCGATGAAAGCAAATCACATATTATATAGAGAGATTCATTTATCTGATCGCATGCACAGTGACACCGCTAAGGTTTATTTGTCTTTGTGGGAACTTTGTTTTTCTGGGGTATTGTTTGTCCCTGGCTTTTTCCTTGGGGACTGTTCGCACTGTGGACGTCGCTTTCAATTGCGGTGATGTTTTCCTCCTGCATGATGCCCATCACCACCTGCAGGTTCATTTCCTTCAGGTACTGGACCAAAGGCTTGCCCGTGTACACCGTCCACAAGGCGCCCTTTATCAGCGCCAATCTGCCAATTCCGACAACATGGTTTCACTTTACAAACAATGCAGACGTTACTTTTCGTCTGGGCTGTACTCTATAAAATGCACACAATTTAAACATTTTCAAGAAATAAGCATTCATCTCAACTGTGTTCTGCGTGTGAGCTAAACAACTAAATAAGTACATTTGAATGAGCATATACAGTTAATTTATGAGTTTTATTTATTCATTTATTTATCTATTAAATGTGAGCTGCCCATTCACTTATTTACTTACCTTACAAATTAAAAAAAAGAACAAACTACACACAATTCATTCAATTAAACTCATTTCCTTCTCAGCTAAAGCTACAAGTACAAGCTGCTGTGGACAAAACCCCCCACAAGGGTTAATACTTGTTTCCTGACCTTCATATCCATAAGTTTATTTATTTCTATGCGCTAAAAAATATAGAATGAACAAAATAGGATCAACGTCTTACTCATATTTTAAGACAGCCTTTCCTAAATATAAAACTGTTCCATGAATTACATACAGTGGAACCTCAGTATTGCGACCACCCTACAGACTGGCCCAAACTGTCCCTAATTGTGAGGTGGTCGCTATACTGGATACAGTGGAACCTCAGTATTGCGACCACCCTACAGACTGGCCCAAACTGTCCCTAATTGTGAGGTGGTCGCTATTGGCCGCTGCAAAGAACACCTTTTGCAAGAGTGAATGCCCTTGGTGGGTGGGGGAAGATGGTTGAGTACTGACCAAACAAGGGCATAACTATCGCCAATCACCCTATTTGAGGCCACTAAATGGCTGCCTTTCGCAAGAGTGAATGCCCTTTTCAGTACTGATCAACAACGGCCTAACTCTCATTGTCAAGGGCGCTAATAACCCTAGTTGCAGAGGCCAATACTGAAGACTCTTTTAGTAATGAATAAGAAGGGAAGAGACTGAGTAAAGCTGTCCGGATTACCGGGGTGCCCGTGATACTGAGGCGTCCTTTAAGCGGGGTTCCACTGTAATAAGCTAACACAACCCTTTCTGTGCTAAACACACACACTCAGAAGAAACAGACACACACACACAACAACAACAACAACATACAGTATTTATACGGTGCTGAATCTTGATAAAAAATCAAATCAAAGCGTACACACACGTTAGCATTCATAACGCATTCAAACAAAAACGCAATACAAAGCGAACACACACGGATGACATAAATGGAATAAAGCAGAAACAGACCTAATGGCAAGAGAGAGAAGAGAAAGAGAGCGGAGATTTCATGATGGGGGAACAGACACACACACACACACTGTGACACACACACACACACACACACACACACACACACACACTAAATATACACAGACACAGTTACACACACATATTGAGTCACTCTGGTGGAGTTCAGTGGGGCTTTTCATGATCAAACATATCGTCGGTGAAATTTAAAAACCTTGTATCTCAAGTTTGTTTGGTTTTTTAGTTAGACACATAGTCAGTTTTCTCATTTTTCCCGCCACCTTCCACCAAAAGCTCGTATCTCTAACAACTTTCTATCTGGGGTAAATGAGGTTGTGAAAATAGAAGAAAAACTTGTAAGTCCCAAATTCAGATCTAGTTAAGGACAAAAACCTCGCATCTTCGTTCTTTTCAAGTGTAAAAAAAAGTTTTGAAGGTAATTTTAACACAATGCAGGACTAAACTCGCAATGTCTTGAACAACATATTCATCATAGTTAATCAATTATGGTTAAAGCGGTTAATTTCTAAAACAGCTTTTTTCATTTTTCTCAAAACTACCAAAATTGAGATACAAGGTTTTTGAATTTCATCGACGATATGCAAGACACCACCTAGTAAAAGCCCTGAAATATAAAAATAAACACTTAATAGAGTGTGCCACCCAACTCCTGTCCTAAGAAAACACCCATGAATCTGTTGACAAGAAAAATTAATGTACTGTATTGTTCAGACCATAAGGTGCACCATATTGTAAGGCTGTTCGGACCATAAGGTGCACTATATTGTAAGGCTGTTCGGACCATAAGGTGCACTATATTGTAAGGCTGTTCGGACCATAAGGTGCACCATATTGTAAGGCTGTTCGGACCATAAGGTGCACCATATTGTAAGGCTGTTCGGACCATAAGGTGCACCATATTGTAAGGCTGTTCGGACCATAAGGTGCACCATATTGTAAGGCTGTTCGGACCATAAGGTGCACCATATTGTAAGGCTGTTCGGACCATAAGGTGCACCATATTGTAAGGCTGTTTGGACCATAAGGTGCACCATATTGTAAGGCTGTTCGGACCATAAGGTGCACCATATTGTAAGGCTGTTTGGACCATAAGGTGCACCATATTGTAAGGCTGTTCAGACCATAAGGTGCACCATATTGTAAGGCTGTTCAGACCATAAGGTGCACCATATTGTAAGGCGCACCCCCCACATTTTACACAAATTTCACATGTTTTTACAATTGTATTTTCTTACTATATGTGACCTAGCACCATGAAAGGGACATTAAGTGTCAAAATTACCATTCTGAGAAAATGGCACAGTTGCAAACTTCAGGCAGTTCTCTATCTAATGATTATAAAAACCATTCTTGCATCCTTTTTCGTTGCAGAGTTATGAGCATTTAATGTTGGTAAGGTGACTGTCAGCCATTTTGAGAAATCACAGTCTAAAGTCTAGCCTGACCTAAGAAAATGCATCAACCTACTAATTTTAAAGCATTTGTTGGAATATTTGCAGACCATATTAACCCTTTCACCGCCAATGTCGCATTTATGCACCACATGGCACTAAAAGGCATCAAATCAGGGCCTCCTATTTTCTTAATTTTGGATATGAAAGATAAGGCTTAATGTTATGCACATCACAGAGGAATTCCCAGATTGCAGATAAAAATTTCCTACCCAGTTAAGTTTGATGGTATTTTTTGGCTGAAAAATAGCTGGTGGCAAAAGGGTTAAACATTATCCTTTATGGATATGAAGGATAAGATGTTAGAGAACACACAAATACCCATAACTCAAAATCGATAAAAATTGATATTTTTGACTTTGCAAGCCTGTTATGAGAAACTAGCCCAGCAACTTAATGACCCTTTCATGGTACAGGGTCACATATTATTAGTCATATTATAATGTGCAGGGGTCTTGGTCTAGGAAATTTTTTTGTACCGACTTATAGTCTGCAAAATACGGTAATAATCTATCACAGAAGAAGACAAGTGTGACAGTTTAACCCACCCTCGGACAACGTTCATGTAATGTCCATGGAGAAACCTGAACAACATCTCCTTGACGGCTATGGCTCCCTTGCCTTCAGCGGAGGTCGAGTTCTTGGCTCTCAGCACCTCCATATACTGAGGAAGCTTGGGGTCGTTGGCAAACTTGGGAGGAATAGGGGCATCTGCGGCAGTTAATGAGGAAACGTCTCTCTTTATTGCTAATGCAACATTTACAAAACAAAGGCCTTATAATCCATGCAACAACATTCAGATGTATCATTTTATGTGAATTATAATTATAACTGATAACTCGCCTTGGCTTAAATTAAGGCTACATCAAAATGTTGTTATGCTATGCATAGTTATGAGGGGATTGTCTTTAGTCATGACAAGCTCCTAGCATAACATCATCAATTAATTAATCAATCCACTAATTAACTAATGAACAAGCCAATCAACCAATGAATGAATGAATGAATGAATTGGAATGAAAGAATAAACAATCCTAAAGTATCAAATTAAATGTGTGTGAGAGAGAGAGGCACAGAGAGAGAGAGAGAGAGAGAGAGAGAGAGAGAGAGAGAGAGAGACAGAGTTAGATTAAGTAAACAGACAGGAAGAAAGATACACATGCACACACGCACACGCACACGCACACACACACACACACACGCACAAACTCACACACACACACACACACACAGACGCGCGCACGCACACACACACGCACACACACACACACACAAACTCACACACACACACACACACACACACACACACACACACACTCACACACACACACACACACACACACACACACACACTTATACGCCCAAATTGCAAACACAAAATAACCTGGTGAAATGAGAAAACCCCACAATGAACCGATAACCTACTCACTGACCTAATGAACCGTTGAGGGAGTGCTCCAACTCTTTGAGGTTCTCATAGAAGGCGATCTCCTCCGTGACCTTGTAGATGTACATGTAGCACGAGGGGCCTTCAGACACCGTGTACACCTTGTGGAACACCCCAGTGGGAATCTGCACAACCCCACAAAAAAGACCACACATTATTGTCAAGCTTACAAATTGAACTGGCTATCTCAGACCAGGTATGTATTTTTGTTTGTGGCTCAAGCCACAAACCTATAACTCACTTTGTCGGTCGGTCGGTCTGTCGGTCGGTCTGTCGTTCCAAAATTGTCGCACTTCAAATCGAGGCTACACTTCTGGCCGCTCTTTAAAATGATGTATTTTAAAAGCGTACAAAATAATAAACATATGTAATACAGACACTACAACAGACACGACGAGTATGCGGTGCTTCTTTTGATGAGCATAAGTAGGATGCATAGTTTTAAATGTTTTCCAAAAGATATAAAAAGTTACGAAATGGTGCAGAGATAACATTCTGGTTTACAGATTAAAATTATTGAAAAGTCAGGGGAGGTAACTCATGATTGGAGTGGTAAAAATAGACCGCGTGCCACAAACTATTGCGATTTCGCGCTCGTTTGTTTTTTTCCCCATTATAGTCCCGTCAACAGCTATGGTCATCTCAGGACTGTCACCGCGTAAAGTTCGACCACTTATTACAAAACACTCATCAATGTATCTTACCAACGTTCAACAACCTGTAAACAACAAAACATACAGTACAATTCATAACATGACACCTCCATCATTGCACCCTATAGCACATAAGTCCACACAGTGCTGGAAACGTTGAGCCACTCTACTCTATTTATCGGATCCAGGTTTTTAAAAAACAGTAAAAAAGGATAACAAACACATACAGTGGAGTCCAACTATAACGAACTCGCTTTTAACGAAATTTCGCGATTAACGAACTGACTTCAATTTCCCGGCAAATGCCCTTCTATTTGTCACTTGCAAAGCCATGGGTATAACGAACAAAAAATCCTTTTGAAATAACGAACATCCGCTTTTTACGAACACATGTTCTACGCCCCAGGATAATTTTATTTACTTGGAAAAATAGCCTATAACGAACTCAGCCTGTGCGATGCGCTGCAAAAACCTAGGCCTTCAAACTCCAAGCTAGAACGTGTTGTCAAGAGGAAGGAAGTTGGAAAATATGAACTGCGCATGCGTGAACTCATTTAGATTCACACTGGGTCGTCTGCTAGGCCTAGGCTTCCTACAGATCATTCGGTTTCTCAAGGTCGCTTTACAATTCGCGCTCAAAATAAAGATCGAAAAGTTCGTGAAAGCCTATAACAAACTAAATTTGTGTGATGTGTTGTCACTTAATGGACAAACTTGTTGAAAAGTGTGCCAAAACAGACCAGCGTCAGACAACACTGCTGAACTACTTCAAGCCTTGTACATCCCGTGATTAAGACAGACGATCCAAACTGGTCAAATTTATGTTTTCGGTTATCATTGGCGAGTGTTTGAACAGTTTTTGTTTTCAACATACATTGTGCATGTACATGTATAACGAAATCCTGATACAACGAACTGAGTCTGTGTTCCGTTAAAATTCGTTTTACCCGGACTCCACTGTACTAGTAAAAACAATATATAAAAATTGCCATATAGGCAAATATGCACTGCAGAATGGACAACAGGTGCCCACTCAAGTGCGCAAGGTCTCATGTGTGGACGCCAGTGAACAATTAAAAAACAAACATGGCATGTCATAAATTATCCGATAGATCAGAGAAAAAAGGAACATTCAAAAGATAGATTTGTAAGGAAAGATGAAAGAACAGATTGAAGATCCGGGGAGACAGAAATGGAAAACTGCAGATCTTGTCGGGAGACTTTATGGGGGAAATAGAGATAGTAAAAGACATGGTAGGTAGAAAAATAGGAAAGGTAAGAAAAAGGGGTGGGCACAGCTTGGTCGAGAACACCCCCGCCACGTGACGGCTGGCCCCCAGGGGCGACCAGTCATGGGATTTAGGAATGACGAGAAAGGCTGAAAAGTGGGGGTTTGGGCCTGCATGGGGCAGAGCCCTCTGAAATGGAAGCGCTTTTGGTAAAGGTCAAGATGTGCCACCCCCCCCCCCCCCCCCCCCCCCCCCTGCATTTCTCGGTTAATTACATTTTCCCGTTTTTGCCTTTCTTACCAAACATAAAGCTGTATTTTATTAACCTTTTTAGCTAATAACCTTTTTGGAATACTAACCCTATCCCTAACCCTAGGCCATTATCTAATAGGACCCCCCCCCCCCCCCCCCCCCCACTATGTATTGCAGTACACTGCACCATTTGTCACAGTCGTGGTTCATTGCGTTTTCCCGTCTTATAGTGTGCGTGAACAGTCTACCAAACTCGACAATCTGTACCTTTTTTTTAAATAGAAAAAGCCCATTTACATGTTTATGTGTAACTCACATCCCCATCCCGACAGACAGTCTTATAGGTCTCCTGTCCCATGTCCCAGCCGATGTTGTAGGGTTCCTCCAGGCCGCCCTCCACACACAGAGTCTGACACATATATATAGCTACATAAATTGATAGACACACACACAGGCAAACAGTCTTACGGAGGTCTCCTGGCCCATGTCCAGGCTGACGTTGTAGGGTTCCTCCGGGCTGCCCTCCTCAGGCAGAACCTCCACCACCACCCGTCCCTGCAGCACCGAGATGTTGAGGTGGCCCACCCCCGCGTGCACAAAGTTCTCCAGGTGCATACCTGCAGGCACCAAGTAAAGATTTCAGCAGGTATATACAACTCATGATTAGCTCCTGCAGCACCAAGGAGTTCAGAAGGCCCATCCGTTTTCACAAGATCATTTTGTTCCTGTACAGTGAGTACCCTTGAGGCACTGGCATGGAATACAGACCCCACAGCACATCCTTCAAGATTGCCCAACATAGCATGACATCCGTTGTCACACCTGGCTGGAGGGGATGGTGCTTCAAGAGAAGCTCTGGGGGGACCCACTGAGGCACGGAGGAAGACAGTGGAGTTCACCATCAGAGCTGCTCTCAAGATTGAGTCATGGCCAAGGGATCGAAGAAGAAGTTCCTGTACATGGTTTTCAGTCTAGGCAATGCTGATGTATCCAATGAAGTCCTTGGGTGAGGGATCGATGATTGTGAGTACATGTGAGTACACAAGAAAACAAATGGGTATAGTGTATATAAAGAAAACCCTGCAGAACAACAAGAACAGAATTTGTCGGGTGAAAGCCAGAAGGTACTATCAGCCTTCCATATTCCTTTTGCGATAGTGCTATCAGGCTGTTATCCGACAAAATAAAAACGAAAAGTAAAGGAGAAAATGATCAGTAAGTTTCTCACCGGGGAAGTCTGCCAGGAAGACGACCTCGTAGAGGTCGGTGGAGTTGAGGACGGTGTCCTCAATCTCCTTCAGTTTGCTTCTCCAGTTGGACAGGTCCACCAGCAGGGGCATCATCCAGCCGGGGGTCTGGAAGGGGCTCCACTCCACCGTCAGGATGTCCACATAGGGGTTCACAATCCTGAGACAAACAACAGATTCTTCCAAGTAAAAAGCTGTATCATATTTTTCGGACTATAAAGTGCACTTCCAAAATATATACACAAAACACAGATTTTGTTATTACATTTTCTTACTATATTATCAATCATATCATAAGGTGCAGGGGTCTCAGTCTGGGAAAACAAAGTATCGCCTCATAGTCTGAAAAATATGGAATTTAGAAACGAAAGAGAAAGACGTTACAAGCAGTATTAAACAAAAGGGAAACAAAGAAAAAAAAATTATATAATAACAAAAACAAGAACATGATCCTGTTTATTCTTTAAAGTATATTCTTGTATTATTTCAAGACCATTTTGTGTTATTTATTTTTTTAAGTAAATTCTATTATCTAAAAACAAATGTCCATGACTTAACACTACAACACCAAGCAACCTATGTTTTACAATGCCGGTGTTTCCCAACAATCAAGGGAAGTAACAAGAGTCCAAGAAGTAAGTAATACATTGGATTACTTCCCTTAATTAACAGTAAGCAGTGTCTTGGAATGGTGTGCTGTACCAACCGTTGCTGGAAGCGGTGATTCAAAGACACCCAGACATCAAAATAGATCTCCACATTGTGGATTTCGTGCTTCTTTAGGCGTCGGGCGATGCACCGAGCATACTGCTTCATCATCTTGGCGTTGTGAGACCACCGACTAGTATCTGTCCATGCCTGTGAATACAATTGAGACCCTTCACCCACATTATCACTCCTGTTTCCATTTATATTTCAATTAAGCTACTTATACACAAACTTTCAAGTCATTATTTTGTTTTTATCAAAGAATTTTTTCTTGCATATCAACCCAAATTATCAACATAACGTCGGTGAAATTCAAAAACCTTGTATCTTGATTTTTTGGGGGTTTGAGTTAGATACATAGTCAGCTTTCTAATTTTTCCCGCCACCTTCCACCAAAAGCTCGTATCTCTAACGACTTTCTATCTGGGGTAAACAAGGTTGTAAAAATAGACGAAAAACTCATAAGTCCCAAATTCAGATCTAATTAAGGACAAAAACCTCGTATACTCATTCTTTTCAAGTCTAAAAAAAAAAATTCAAGTAATTTTAACAGAATACAGGACTAAACTCGCAATGTCTTGAACAACATATTCATCATAGTTAATCAATTGTGGTCAACGCGGCTAATTTTTAAAAGTATTTTTCATTTTTCTCAAAACTACCAAAATTGATATACGAGGTTTTCGAATTTCACCGACGATATGTAAGCACATATTGGACTTCAATCATGCACAACCGACTGTACCCAAGATAAATGAAAGGCTGAAAGAAAGCTTGCAAACTAACTGAAAGGTGTGCAGATATAAGAAATAAATGATAGTCAGTAAAAAGGAAATGATAAGTGCCACCAGGCAGCAATGATTTTGTCAGTTTTGTCAGGAGTTTGGCTTTGAATTAACCAATCACACGACATGTTGTAATTCTCTGGTCAAAAGAACTCGCTTCATTTGAGAGCCTACACATTTTCAACATTATCTAACAACAATCATAATCCATCCTTTCCTTCCCCGAATCCACAAAACACAAAATGCAGAAAAGGGTAATTCTTATAATAAAAATGACAACAGAATATTTATCTAATGATGCAATGCAAATAGAGACCCTTAAAAACGTTTCAAAATTGCCTAAAACATCTCTTTTTTTTCCCTCTTTTTTTAAAATGTAGCCAGTTCTACGGGCATAAAGGCAAGCCAGGAAATGAAGGAAGAAAAGATGCATTTATACTTATGATATCACAATGGTTCAAGTCATAAACTCATCATCTGATGCCTGCCCATACATTTTCTACATTAACTGTACTACAAAATAATGAGGGCAAATGTTTTTTTTAAATCTCTAAAGTGAAAAAAAACCCACCCAAAAAACAATGACCAGACTTGATCTCACTCACAATGTTAAAAAGTTTTTTTTAAAAATAAGTACTAACAGAAAAAAGCAACAAAACAACAGTACCTCGGGATCGAGAAAGCCCCGTTCTCCGGTGTCCTTGTTGACAAAGGAGATGCGGGTGTGCTGGGTGTTGCGGGAGTGGACCATCATGTCCCAGGAGTAGCCGTACAGGCCCTGGGTCCAGCTGTTGTTGCCCTGAACACGGCGGTCAGCACCACATTGGTCGCTTCATTTTGCTCAGATATTGTCATCACTTTAAGCAAATTAAAATTTGCCCAAACTAAGCAAACAAAAGATGAACTGTTACATTTCTTTTTTATTCTTTTTTTTTTTTAACAGATACATGATTCCTTCTTCAAAATACCTACTGAGTTCGCTGCTGCATAAAAAATTTTGTTTAAAAGAGCAAAACAAAAAATCAGTCAATTATACATAAACGTTCATTCACCTTTTCTTTACAATGTTCATGACTCCTCTCAAAGATGCTAACCCTGCTCTCTCAGCTTGCACTTACAAAAGTAAAACACACAAAGTATAAACTTAGCAACTTAATCCCTTTCTCCAATTCCTCCTCTCTCCCCTCCCCTTCAAAAAAATAAGCTTAGATATAGGTAAAAAGCATAATTATAAGCTGCTTTCACTACAATTATGCCACTCTCACACATCCTCCCAAAGTGTCATAACAAGCATTACTTCCACTTATTCTCCCTGCACTAAACAGTTTCTTTTTGTTGTTGCTGTAATAGATCTTGTATTTACATATGTATTATTTTTGGTCAAGCAGCTCCCACCTGAAGGGCGCGTACGTCTCAGCAGTGCAGTGCCACCCTTTTTTGGCTCACTCGTGTTAACACGAAGAGAGTCTATAGTATGATAGTTGTTCGGTTGTGTGTATGTGTGTGTGTGTGTGTGTATATGTGTGTTGCATCCGTGGTCTAATCTCCAAACTTTAACGTTGGCATTTTCTCGGGAAATAGAAGGCATACATTGTTCAAACTTTGCACACATATAGATGTCTATGCAAGCTTTCAAACAATAATGATTTGAATACTTAAATACTTAAAAACAACACTGTAAACAGATGACAAACAGATAACATTTTAGATTAGTGGGTTAGAGAGTATTCAACAGGCAACATGAGTTAAGAAACTCATCAACACTGAAAGCCTCGATAGCTCATTGGTAGAGCGTCCATCTCTCACGCCAATGGTTCCAGGCCCGATTCTTGGCACAGGCACTTTTTTTTCCTTTCTTTTTTAAAGTTGTATCCATTAACGATAGTTTCATTTGTACTTTAAAATTTTATTGGCAATCTTGTACTTTAGACACTCCCCCTCAATCTTTGTTTGTTGTTGTCCCACATGTTCCTGTTCGAGTGAGCCTTGAAGGCTTTGCCTCTTGATTTCTGTTGTGTATGCCGTGCTGACAGAAGCTTGTTGAACTTTCCTTACCTTTGTGATAAAATGGGAGTAGGGCAGAAAGATCTGCCACAGAATGAAGACGATGGTGAAGATGGCAGCGGCGTGATGGCGCAGTGAAGGACGGGTGGGGGGCGAACACTGCTTTAGGACATTGTCCGGAGTTCTTTCATGCTCAGGACAGCTGGTCTGTAAGACACAGGGGTAAGTTGTCAATTAGGTACCACATTTTACAGACGATAGAGCGATACTTTTACCCCTGACGGAGACCAATCAATCAATCAATCAATCAATCATTTATTGTCCCAATCTCATTAAAACAAGGAAATCTGTCTTGCAATCGATCAATACAACAACAAAAAAACACAATCAAAATAATGCACTAAATGCGAACACCCTAATAGGGGTGTCTGTGCACGTCAGCACCCCCACCCCCACCCCCACCACAGCATCAGAGCGACAGGCCAGTCACAATATAACTTGCCCATCACCGTGTGAAAGAGTGGAAAATGCCCACATATTAAACAACTTCACACACACACACACACACAAACACACACACACACACACAAACACACACATACACACACGCACATGCACACACACACAAACACTTGCGCCTTATGTCGATCATGCACGGGAAAAAACAACTTATAAGTCGGTCAGAATGCTTTTGAGCAAAACGTCTTTAATCAAAAATTGAATTTTCTATTTAGGGCATATGTATGTCTATTATTAGGTATTCTACCAGCATCCACAACATGAAAGACAATTTTGAATGTTTTCTTTTGCTTATTTGATTGTTTTTTAAAATCAAGTCAATAGAATGAAAGAAAGAGGCAAAATTCTGTCTTCTATGTCCAGTTTCTGCACATGATCTATCTCGAATGCCAAACTTCAAATAATCATAAAATTAAAACTAGACAAGATAACTCAATTTGGTTTTCTGTATATTAACAAGGAATCTTTTTTTCATCAGGAAAAAATAAAATATAAATTTATGCCAAATTTCCATTATGTTTGATTTTTCCATGCACTGTCACATATGACTAGAAATTTACAAAGTAACTATAGAATATAAAAATAGATTTTTGTCAAATAAAGGGGTGTGCGTCATATAATGTGAAGCGCCTTATTAAGTGCGTAAAATATGATTCCTACAAAGCATGCATAAAGACATGCACTTGTGAATTTGATGTTTTGTGGATTTTGAACTAGTAAATTAGTTATACGTGATTTTTCTTAAACAATAAAACACACAGGGCAATTAATGTGATTTTGAAGCCATATGTTAAAATTGAATGTCTTGAGCAAATATTTGTGTCATTGCCATTAACAGGAACAGATCTGGGAAGCAGTTCTTGTTTATTACAGTTCAATAGGAGGATAATTCTGGTAATTCTGGTAATCCACATATAAGACACAGACACTCACAAAACACATAAACAACATGTAAGTGTTAATACATACTCAAACAAACACACACGCACAGAGCACAGCACAGCACCGGAAGCACAACCACAAAAACCGGATAAAAGGTCAAAGAACTATACAATAAAATAAAGCAAAGCAGAAATAAAACAGGGGGGGGGGGGGGGGGGGGCAATCAGCTCACCAGTTGCAGCTTGGCTTGTTCTTTGGAATACAAACAGTTCTGAGATGGCTGCGTGTCTTCCTCCCCATCATCAGGGGTGACAATCCTCAATGATCGGGGAATGACGTTAAACACAGCCCTCGGCCAGTTGGCGTAGAAGAACACCGGCGTCAAAGCCAACATGGCGTAGGGAAACATACCTGGAAACAAATGCATACTCTATTATATCAATTATTGAAACATAGGATGTTGTATATGGATGAAAATCATCTTACTAACTTGTGGAGCATTTATTATTTTATAACAACTTGCCGTCAACATGCAATTATGGCTTGAGTAGCTGATCTGTGAATATTTTCATTCATGGCTGCGGTTTGACAGCCAAGTTTTTGATGCCCAGGATTTTGCATTAATGTAAAAGCAAAGCTGACATACAATAAAGAAAAGTTTTCAACAAATACACACACTCACACACGCATGAATGAATGCACGCGCATGCATGTGGTGTGGTGTGGTGTGGTGTGGTGTGTGTGTGTGTGTGTGTGTGTGTGTGTGTGTTTTGTGTTTGTGTGTGCGCACACACACACACATGCGAGGACACACATTCACACGTTTTCACACAAGAGAGAGAGGGGGGGGGCAGTCAGACAGAAAGGTGCCAATGCCTATACCCTCCAATATTAAACATCCATGCATCCATCAGGTATAACAGGGAATCGATGAAGACTCTTACTAGCCATGCCTTGTTGAAGGAGAGAGAGCGAGAGACAGAGACAGAGAAAGACAAGAGACACACAGAGACAGAAAAACGAAGTACCAATGCCTACCCACCAATGTTAAACATCCATGCATCCATCAGGTATAACAGGGAATCGATGAAGACTCTTACTAGCCATGCCTTGTTGAAGGAGAGAGAGCAGAGAAGAGACAGAGACACAGAGAGACAGAGACGGAAAAATGAAGTACCAATGCCTACCCACCAATGTTAAACATCCATGCATCCATCAGGTATAACAGGGAATCGATGAAGACTCTTACTAGCCATGCCTTGTTGAAGGAGAGAGAGCGAGAGACAGAGACAGAGAAAGACAAGAGACACACAGAGACAGAAAAACGAAGTACCAATGCCTACTCACCAATGTTAAACATCTGTGCGTTCATCAGGTGGAACAGGGAACTGATGAGGACACCAACAAGCCGCGTCTTGTCGAAGAAGAGCAGGAAGCCCACAAACAGGTCGATGGTCAGCCCACCCAGGTGAACCACAAGCACGTCCACCTGCTCCTCTGATAACACAAACCTGCAACAAATTAACACGCATGCAAAATAGTCAGGTCATTCTGTGGTGCAGCTCTGCCTTCAGATAGCCCAGCCCACATTTCTATTTTTGATTTCATTACTAAATTAAAGTGACTATCATTTTCTGTTGTTCTTTTTTTGGGGTAGTTGGTGTGTTTTTTCTTCTCCTAAAAATACCATTTCATGTAAGAAGAGAGTGAATAATTTGTTTGGTCCATAATGGTCAAGATATTATACAGCCAATATAATCAAAGAAATGTCCACATATTTTGTTTTTAAACGAAAATAATAAAAACAAAACAAAACAAACAACAACTTCCACTACTACTATTGCTACTTCTACTGCTTATACTAACTCCGACAACTACCACAATCACAATGAAACAGGCAATGTTGCGATATTAAATGACTCATGAAGTCAGTTGGCACACTAATCCACCTGGATTATCTGTAGTTATTCAGTGATGCACAATTTTGAACCCCCTATAGGACAATGCGTCCTGGCGGCTCAACATTAATCAATAGGACAAAACGTCCTGACCTATACTTCAATAGGGTACAATTATGTGGACCCAAACACACACACTCTCTCTCAACCTACGTGAATGGGTAAAACACCCAGTGCTCACTGAGGTTTCCCATGGAGTAGCCCCGAATCCAGTCCATGTCCAGCTTCTTCAGGCCAGCCAGGAAATACACCAGGAAAATCTGCATGCGCAAAATGGTCACTGAGTACGATACATGGATAGTTACATCGCCTACCACTCAGACTAGCCTCTAGGATCTGTTCAATCCCAGGGTATGAGTCATGAAATTAACAGTCTGCTCTTTTTTACAAAGCGGTAATCATTCTTTCATTATATTGTACTGTGGTGCATTGTATGTTGCATATCATTATCATAATGTACTGTGCTGTACTGTAGTATGCTGCGCTGCATTGAACTGCATGCATGGCATTGTGTGGCATGACCTCACACATCACATCACTGCACAGCACACTACTGCAGCGCACTGTGAACAAGAAACACCCGGAGGTGCTGATGGGACCCAGAGATGCACTGGCCCCCACCTGACCTTCCAGTACAAGAGCAGGCCTACACCAGCCTTGGAAGCCTGTGCTATGTTATGCATGTGTAGGCATGGATGGGGCATTCCATTAAGCGCGCAAGGCACATACCTGCTCTCGACATGGTGACCATTTAGATATGACGCAAAGGAGTCCCGGTGAAAGTGCCCCATGGGTGTACCAGCCCGTTTTTCATGACTGCAGAGCCCATTGGCAAAAGCATCACCACTCAGAAACCCAGTGCGCACTGTGTTATACTTTACTGCATTGCATTATGCTATACAATGTGTTAATAAATCCATTTGATCAACACATACACCGTTAAAAGAAAAGGCAAAGCAAAACGTTCTGCTATGTTACTGCATTTGCAACATAAGCATTGAATTATGAACCTGATAAACAGAGTTAATTCTGTGCCACACAGACATAACAAACAAAACAATGCATATGGAACACACAGAGACACTCTCTGTCTCTGCCTCTCTGTCTGTCTGTCTGTCTGTCTCTCTCTCTCTCTCTCTCTCTCTCTCTCTCTCTCTCTCTCTCTCTCTCTCTCTCTCTCTCTCTCTCTCTCTCTCTCTCTCTCTCTCTCCAATAAAAACTTGAATACAACAAAGCCATTTTCATGTTTAAAATAATGTCTGATCGCGCTCCTCCTGCTTTAAAACATAAATTTGAATTAAACCTCGTCCGCAATGTTCTTAAAATCAAAGTACCTCTTCCAAGAGTTGATTTTTTCAAGACTAGTCTGTTGTATTCGGGCGGTTGTTTGTGGAACACAATTGTAGCTTCTTTTAATGTTCATTCAAGTCTCAATGTTTTCAAGAAAAACTACCATAAGTACCTTATGATCCAAACATATAAACAACCTCGCCTATTAACCTCTCTTATGTAGCTTCTAAACTGTATTCTTTTTTATGTTTATTCATATCTCTTGACATGGTTAATTCGTACATAAATCTTGTTTTCAGGGGGGAGAGAAGATGGAGGAAGAAAGTAATTTCTTGTGTTTTCATGATGTTATTATACTCATAATACATTTTGTTTAGATTGATTTATTCTTCCTCCATAATGTATTTCCTGATTTTTGTTAATTCAATTTATATTAGTTCATATGATTACTGTGCTGTGTGCGAGGTTGGTGGGGGGTGGGGGGAGGATGGATGGGTGTATGAATGTGTAGGATTTTTTTTCCCCCTGTTGCTTTTGTTCATTAATGGAAGTTTTAATTATGCTTTTCTTGTTTTGAGGGCAAGATGTAAGCAAGCCCATTGTGTGCTTATTTTTGTCCCTCAATAAACAAATGCTTCAAATGTGTCTCTCCCCTCCCCGCCCCCTCTCTCTCTCTCTCTCTCTCTCTCAACAGACCTGTGCGCGCAGAAGAGTGTAATTCCACAGGGGAACATGGGTGTTGCGGATCTTGCCGCTGACCAGCCCGTCCATGGACCAGTAGCGGTTGGCGTCGCACAGGAGGAGGAGGAAGGAGAGGATGCCGAAGAGGTAGGAGTGGTTGTTCCAGTAGCACTTGTCCAGCAAGATGATGTACCAGTAGGGCAGCATGTGCAGCAGACAGCACAGCCGGTACTTCACCCCCAACACTATCCCCACTGTGCCTGAAACGGGAAACAGCAGGACCAAGTTTGTCACAGTCACATATGACTAAATTTGTCGGTTCTGTCTGACTATTACTTCAGAATAGCACAAGGGGTGTTCGCCACAAGAGCAGAATCATCATGTGGAGGCTGACCTTACCTATCCGCATGATGAGGTAGAGCAGAATCATCATGTGGAAGCTGACCTTACCTATCAGCATGAGGAGGTAGAGCAGAATCATCATGTGGAGGCTGACCTTACCTATCAGCATGAGGAGGTAGAGCAGAATCATCATGTGGAGGCTGACCTTACCTATCAGCATGATGATGTAGAGCAGAATCATCATGTGGAGGCTGACCTTACCTATCAGCATGATGATGTAGAGCAGAATCATCATGTGGAGGCTGACCTTACCTATCAGCATGATGAGGTAGAGCAGAATCATCATGTGGAGGCTGACCTTACCTATCAGCATGATGATGTAGAGCAGAATCATCATGTGGAGGCTGACCTTACCTATCAGCATGATGAGGTAGAGCAGAATCATCATGTGGAGGCTGACCTTACCTATCAGCATGATGAGGTAGAGCAGAATCATCATGTGGAGGCTGACCTTACCTATCAGCATGATGATGTAGAGCAGAATCATCATGTGGAGGCTGACCTTACCTATCAGCATGATGAGGTAGAGCAGAATCATCATGTGGAGGCTGACCTTACCTATCAGCATGATGAGGTAGAGCAGAATCATCATGTGGAGGCTGACCTTACCTATCAGCATGATGACTTAGAATCATCATGTGGAGGCTGACCTTACCTATCAGCATGATGAGGTAGAGCAGAATCATCATGTGGAGGCTGACCTTACCTATCAGCATGATGAGGTAGAGCAGAATCATCATGTGGAGGCTGACCTTACCTATCAGCATGAGGAGGTAGAGCAGAATCATCATGTGGAGGCTGACCTTACCTATCAGCATGATGAGGTAGAGCAGAATCATCATGTGGAGGCTGACCTTACCTATCAGCATGATGAGGTAGAGCAGAATCATCATGTGGAGGCTGACCTTACCTATCAGCATGATGAGGTAGAGCAGAATCATCATGTGTGGAGGCTGACCTTACCTATCAGCATGATGAGGTAGAGCAGAATCATCATGTGGACCCTTACCTATCAGCATGAGGAGGTAGAGCAGAATCATCATGTGGAGCTGACCTTACCTATCAGCATGAGGAGGTAGAGCAGAATCATCATGTGGACTGACCTTACCTATCAGCATGAGGAGGTAGAGCAGAATCATCATGTGGAGGCTGACCTTACCTATCAGCATGAGGAGGTAGAGCAGAATCATCATGTGGACCCTTACCTATCAGCATGAGGAGGTAGAGCAGAATCATCATGTGGAGGTCAGAGGCTGACCTTACCTATCAGCATGAGGAGGTAGAGCAGAATCATCATGTGGAGGTCAGAGGCTGACCTTACTTATTAGCATGAGGAGGTAGAGCAGAATCATCATGTGGAGGTCAGAGGCTGACCTTACTTATTAGCATGAGGAGGTAGAGCAGAATCATCATGTGGAGGTCAGAGGCTGACCTTACTTATTAGCATGAGGGGGTAGAGCAGAATCATCATGTGGAGGTCAGAGGCTGACCTTACTTATTAGCATGAGGAGGTAGAGCAGAATCGTCATGTGGAGGTCAGAGGCTGATTAAGATTAAGATTAAAATAAAAGCCCCGTCGACAACAAAGGCCATGTCAGGGCTGTCACCACGTTAAATCTTACCACATATTAAAAAGGGATAAAAACACAAGGTAAAAACAAAATCAAAGTTTTGTTTGTTCAAATACTTTTGTTAAAAAACTCATTAATAAAATTAAAAAACTTAGCAAGTAAAAACATGACACGTCTAGAATGAAAAACATCACAGTAGCTTACATCAAGTGAAATATATTATTCAAGAGACTAATATAACCTTACCTATCAACATGACGAGGTAGAGCAGAATCATCATGTGGAGGGGCGGAGGCTGCATGAAGTCGAACAGGGGGAAGCGACACAGGTCCTGGTCACCCCACCGCTTGTCCGCTTTGGAGAGGCCCCGCTCCTCAAACACATCCAGCATCATCAGCAGACCTGGTAAGAAAGATGGAAACAGAAATAATGAAGAGAAAGCACCGACATGGTGCAAACCTCCACCAAGAAGGCTTCTCAATTTGGTAGTTGGTGAATAAAACCGTAAGAGAGCCCCCTCACGCTTACGACCCTGAGGCTAATCTCAAAATTTGCTTCTTTCAGCTTTATGATCCTAGGCGGATCCAAACCCAATCCCTTTCCTGAGAATGTCAGAATGTTGCTACATGGTGAAAATGTTCAATGCACAAATCTGAGGGGGGGGGGGGGGGGGGGGGGGGAGCATAAAGTACAAGACACAAAACCATAATTCTTCCCGTTAAAGGTCCGATTTATGATGAAGGTTCACAATGCCTCATGAATCTTGTCACAACATCTTAATGAGAAACTTAAGTGCCAAGGTAATAGGCCTTGCACTGATGAAGCGAAGGTAAATGGGAAAAAAGTGTTCAACTGATGAACCTCATTGAACTTCATGTTTTCACTCAATTTGTGATTCCTGATGCAATTTACCTAAAATGACCACAACATTTCATCACAATCAATATGCAAGTTTCAAACAAGATAATGACATGTGCTCACAAACACGCGCTTGCAGCTACACGCACACACACAAACATGCTTGTGCGCAAGCGCACACACACACACACAGACACTGTAACACACACACACACACCAAACACACAACCTCAACCACCCTAAATCAAAAGAAAAACTTAAGAGGGCAACGCCCTATAAACGTAGTCCCAGTTACGAGCAACGCCCACATACAATCAAATAAGACCAACTGATGAAACTCAGGGGAGTTAAGTTTGGACTCTATGGTCATTGTCTATTTTTGTATTTAATAATTTCCTGTATTGGAATAACATTGTTTAGAAATCAAATATTTTGTAGCAAAATAGTATTAAACAACCACTTATCAGTATATTTACTTTCATTTAAATCCACCCATTATCATTAAATGATCAGTGTTTTGTCAATGTTCAAACATTGCTCACTGGGATTACGTTGATATGTCTTGTCGTTCTGTGAATCTGACATGATGAGCAGCATCTGCATGGCCTAAGGAATCATTGTACCAAGTTTTATTACGATCAGTGTAGTGATTTAGGTGCTATGGACTAGCACACAATTTGGTCACACACAGACTCACATGCAAGCACACACACACACACACGCACACGCGCACACACGCACACGCGCACACACGCACACGCGCACACACACACACAGAGCAGAGAAACGCACAGTCCTCGTCCCCATCGTAATGTAGTCCCGTTCTTATAGAACTGGGACTACAAAAAAGTAAAAGGTAAAACTGAAAATGTACAAAAAGACCTATTCTACCATGTTGAATGAACTGTGTCACTTCAATTACATACCCGCACCCATGAACTTGCCCTAGGGTTGCACTTTCCCATAGCTACCAATCAATAGCCACAGACGTTTCTGGAAGTAGAGTTGAAAGAGAGAGACAGAGAGATGGACAGACAGACAGAGACACACATACAGACAGAAAGAAACACAGACACAGACAGATCAGCAAGGACGGTATATTATACTTAGAGTTATACTGTCCTTGACAGAAGGAAACAGAGAGACAGGTTCAGAGAGACACACAAAAAGAGATTGAAAGGGACAAACACTCAGAGACAGAGATAGACATATGCAACCCTGTGAATTAGAAATAGGCAGAGAGAGAGAGAGAACTAGAGAGAGTGAGGGGAGAGAAAGAAAATGAGAGAGAGCAAGAGAAAAGAGATACCAGAAAAGAGAGGGGAAGAAAGAAAGAATCCGAACGAGATAGAGAGAGTGAGGCGGATACAGGAATAAAGCAGACAGACAATCAAATCAACATTTCACTCTCGATTAACCCTAAAAAGCGAAATACAGCGACTGGTTATACGCTTGACCGGCAAGCCCGGTCAGGCAAGCCATAGCGTTGAACAAAGTTGAGCAAGACAAAGCTTTACACATCTGTATTGTTACAAATTCGGGACTTTCCTGGTGCTGCACTGCCTCCGGGCATTGCCTCCAAGATCGTTCCCACCATTTTTATATCTACTAATTTCTTTCAGCAAGACAATTCTATCAACAGTTCGCAACCGCCCACTGACCAAAAGCGAAGCGGATGTACGCTAGGCCGGCCGGATCAGTGGGCCGCGACATCAGACGGACGAAGCTGTCCCAGGACTTGAGGTCGCACAGGCTGAACCCGAACAGTCGATGAAACTTGTCATCCTCAACCTCCTCCTCCTCATCGTCCTCGTCGTTTTTGTGCTTGGCAGCAGCAGTGGATGATGCCTCAGCTCTGGATTTCAAAGGATGGAGTTGGCGCTGGTGGTCCCCATGTTCAGCTTGAGTGGTGGTGGAGCTGGAATTCTTGGGCTGTTTCGATTCAGACGCGGTTTTCTTGCTTGGTCTCAGCATGGTTCCTGAAACATAAAACACAGTAAAAACTTTCAGTTTGTGAAAGACATGTAAACAACAATGGTCACTTACAGTTGGTTAATAAAACATAAACACAATGGACACTTTCAGTTGCTTAATGACATGTAAATAACAATGGTCACTTACAGTTGGTTAATAAAACATAAACACAATGGACACTTTCAGTTGCTTAATGACGTGTAAACAACAATGGTCACTTTCAGTTGGTTAATAAAACATAAACACAATGGACACTTTCAGTTGTTTAATGACGTGTAAACACAATGGTCACTTTCAGTTGGTTAATAAAACATAAACACAATGGACACTTTCAGTTGTTTAATGACATGTAAACAACAATGGTCACTTTCAGTTGGTTAATAAAACATAAACACAATGGACACTTTCAGTTGCTTAATGACATGTAAACAACAATGGTCACTTTCAGTTGGTTAATAAAACATAAACACAATGGACACTTTCAGTTGTTTAATGACGTGTAAACACAATGGTCACTTTCAGTTGGTTAATAAAACATAAACACAATGGACACTTTCAGTTGCTTAATGACATGTAAACAACAATGGTCACTTTCAGTTGGTTAATAAAACATAAACACAATGGACACTTTCAGTTGCTTAATGACATGTAAACAACAATGGTCACTTTCAGTTGGTTAATAAAACATAAACACAATGGACACTTTCAGTTGTTTAATGACGTGTAAACAACAATGGTCACTTTCAGTTGGTTAATAAAACATAAACACAATGGACACTTTCAGTTGCTTAATGACATGTAAACAACAATGGTCACTTTCAGATGATTAATAAAACATAAACACAATGGACACTTTCAGTTGCTTAATGACGTGTAAACAACAATGGTCACTTTCAGTTGGTTAATAAAACATAAACACAATGGACACTTTCAGTTGTTTAATGACGTGTAAACAACAATGGTCACTTTCAGTTGGCTAATAAAACATAAACACAATGGACACTTTCAGTTGCTTAATGACATGTAAACACAATGGTCACTTTCAGTTGGTTAATAAAACATAAACACAATGGACACGTTCAGTTGTTTAATGACATGTAAACACAATGGTCACTTTCAGTTGGTTAATAAAACATAAACACAATGGACACTTTCAGTTGGTTAATGACGTGTAAACACAATGGTCACTTTCAGATGATTAATAAAACATAAACACAATGGAAACTTTCAGTTGGTTAATAAAATATAAACACAAGATATTTGGAAACTTTCAGTTGCTTCATGAAACATAAACACGATGGAAAGTTTTAGTTGGTTAGTGAAACATAAACACGATGGAAACTTTCAGTTGGCAATACACAAAAAACACAAAAAATCAATGGAACGTTTTAGTTGGTTAATAAAATATAAACACAATGGAAATTTGTATTTGGTTAACGAAACATAAACAAGATGGAAAGTTTCAGTTAGTTAAGGATGTATAAACACAATGGAAACGTTCAGTTGGTTGATAAAAAGTATAAACACAATGGACACTTTCAGTATCGATAACGTTTACTCCAACTTAATAAATAGATTGCCCATTCATCACATTGACTTACGCAATAAAGCAGGAAAGGTCTTTACAGGAATAGAAACAAGAGATCAGAACGCACCATATGCGCGTGCTTGCACAGACACACACACAGACACACACACGCGCGTGCGCGCGCGCACACACACACACGCACACGCACACGCACACGCACGCACGCACACACACACACACACACACACAAGACACAGAGGAAATGGTAGCCTAAATGAGGATGAGGGAAAAGGTCGAGTTCGCCTACAGCCCAACCGAAAATAATGAAAAGAAAGGAGTAGAGATCTGGCCAAATTTGAAGTGAAAATAGCCTGGTAGCACAGCAGACATGTAATTTGAAGATCTCCCTCTGAAAGTCTAGCGGCTAATCTTCTTGCTAAGCACATCACGCAACCTCATCAAAATCAGCCAGACCTTCAATTCAACTCAGCCCTCAGTCTGTCTGTCTGTCCGTCTATTCTCTCTCTCTCTCTCTCTCTCTCTCTCTCTCTCTCTCTCTCTCTCTCTCTCTCTTTCTCTCTCTCTTCTCTCTCTCTCTCTCTCTCTCTCTCTCTCTCTCTCTTCGTTTTGTTTTATCCAAGGACAGATTGTAAGAATAGGCATTGCCTAAAGTCTTCATCCTTATTAAATAAAGTTGTTCAGTGTTCAGTTTTATATATATATATATATATGTATCTGTCTGACTCTGACTCTGTCTGTCTCTCTCTCTCTCCTCTCTCTCTCTCTCTCTCTCTCTCTCTCTCTCTCTCTCTCTCTCTCTCTCTCTCTCTCTCTCTCTCTCTCTCATTCAACCAGACCTTCAATTCAACTCAACCCTCCTCTCTCTCTCTCTCTCTCTCTCTCTCTCTCTCTCTCTCTCTCTCTCTCTCTCTCTCTCTCTCTCTCTCTCTCTCTCTAATTGATGGAACCCCCTGATTTCATCCCTAATACAACGAACTAGAAATGGCATATAATACTTCGTGTAAAATGGGTTTTGAAAATGTTGAATGTAGTAATGCTATTATAGCTTTATAACTCCCCCCCCCCCCCCTATCCCCCACTGTTTGTTTGCATAAGGGCCCATGGCCAAAACAGTGTTCAGTGTTTCTCGTTCTCTCTCTCTCTCTCTCTCTCTCTCTCTCTCCCTCTCTCTCTCTCTCCTCTCTCTCTCTCTCTCTCTCTCTCTCTCTCTCTCTCTCTCTCTCTCTCTCTCTCTCTCTCTCTCTCTCTCTCTCTCTCTCTCTCTCTCTCTCTCTCTCTCTCTCTCTCTCTCTCTCTCTCTATAAAAAAGGCTTCACGCAGGCAGCATTACCAATCCCCTACACGTAGAAGTTCAATAATACCCCCCGCACATCCACCCCTTTTTTTCTTCTTTTTTCATTTCTTTCTTATAATAGACCTTTGACCACCCCTTCACCACTTCATCCTTCAAATACTTTCCTTTTGCCCCCCCCCCCCCCCCCCCCAAACCCTCCAGCATCTCAGAGATTGAAAGAGACATGGTCCGTTGTCTTCGGCGCTGAGAGTTAAGCCTCTATTGCTCGCATCCACAATGAAGTTCGTCCTTTTTTATGAGCTAAGAAAATGAAACACTTAGTCTATAGTTTCTCTTCGATCATCCTACTACCCATACCAGGGCTTTCTCAGTTATTATCACTGTTCAACTGCAGCTGCAAGCTAAAGGCTCTTTCACGCGCACGCGCGCACGTGTGTGTGTGTGTGTGTGTGTGTGTGTGTGTGTGTGTGTGTGTGTGTGTGTGTTTGTGTGTGAATATAACCCATGCATGTAGCAAATCAACACACACACGAGCGGGCGCGCAGAGAGAGAGAGAGAGAGAGAGAGAGAGAGAGAGAGAGAGAGAGAGAGAGAGAGAGAGAGAGAGAGAGAGAGAGAGAGAGAGAGAGAGAGAGAGAACTCGGAACTCGGATGTTTATTGTACATTGGCCTTAGGCCACAATACAATGTTTGGAGGAAGGGGAGGCAGGGCATACAAAATACAAGAAGGTATACATCAACCGAACATATATTGCATATTAGTAGATGTATATCAGGTCATACACACACACACGAAATATTAGTTTATAATAATGTTATACTATGAAATACCCTTGGGTTATAATTATACACCATTTGTAGAACCACAAACTAATTTAACTAGAACTACTTCAGAAATATTCTCTTCCGTCTGTTGACAGCATGAAATACATACGTGGATAAGTTATGCATATGGAATGAACTGGTTGCTTTAAGTAGAATGTGAGTTGGAAGTCTAGCTGATTCTTGGAGAAACTTCTGTCTAAGGTCATTATAGGCTGGACATTCAAAAAGGAAATGTTGTTCATTCTCAATTTTAGTTCTGCAGGATGGACAAGACTTTGTGTGTTCTAATGTACTGTAACGATGTAGATTGTTATTTAAAGGAAGAACATTGAATCTTACTTGTGAAATTGCAACACGAAAAGTATATATTTCCATATCTATTACATATTTTTCTTTTTCGAATATTGTTTTAAATGTTCTGTAAGATGTGTATCGATCTCGATGAGAGAGAGAGAGAGAGAGAGAGAGAGAGAGAGAGAGAGAGAGAGAGAGAGAGAGAGAGAGAGAGAGAGAGAGAGAGAGAGAGAGAGAGAGAGAGAGAGAGAGAGAGAGAGAGAGAGAGAGAGAGAGAGAGAGAGAGAGAGAGAGAGAGAGAGAGAGAGAGAGAGAGAGAGAGAGAGAGAGGGGCATACACATGAACCCTTTTAGGTTTTTTAAACTGCAGATCAGCACACCATATCGCAAAATAGGAGGAATAAATGAAGAACCTCTCTCTCTCTCTCTCTCTCTCTCTCTCTCTCTCTCTCTCTCTCTCTCTCTCTCTCTCTCCCCCTCTCTCTGTCTCTCTGTGTTATTCTGTCTATATAACCTCATAGCGAAGACATCTATAAAAAAAAGAAGAGAAAACAAGATGGCAGAACCATAAATACCTGTACTCCCAATTACTGATCAATGAAAGTCAAGGGAGATAGTTTGTGTGTTGTTACTCTTGGGTCATTGTAGGTTTTCGGTTTTGTATAGCTTGCCAGTGTTGCTTAATTGGACACCACGGTCCGCAACCTGTCTACCTAAACCCCTTTCATCGCCACTGTCGCCTCTTGGCACCACAATGGTTTAATATCCATGTCACTAAAAGGCATAATATGAGGGTCTGGTATCTAATTACCTTATGTTCTTCATTCTGGAAGGAAAGGATAGGCCCTATTTTATGCAGGTCACAGAGGAATCACCCAATATTGCAGACAGAATCTTTTCTCTACCCAGGTAAGTGTAATAAAAGTTTTAGCTGAAAAATGGCTGGCGTTGAAAACAATATGCCAATATTCTTTAACATTGGTTCAGTGGTTTATGGGATGTGAAGTGAAACATGCTTTGTTCACACACAGACGTACACACGCGCGCGCAACAATGGACAGACCGGGAAAAAACGCACAGACCCTCGTTCCCATCCCAATAAACTCCCGTTCTTTTACAACTAGGGGGAGAAAAACAGACAGGCTATAGTGACAGAAAGGTGACAGAGTGGTTAAGACATTCACCTGCCAAATGTAATGCGTGACTGCAACGTGAGTGACCCGGGTTCGAATCCCGGCCTCGCCCTTTCTTTCTAGTTTGACAGGAAAATCGAACTGAACGTCAGGTCCTTCGGATGGGGGCTTAAAGCTCATCTGACCCGTGCGCTTTACGCACGTAAAAATCCCGCGGCAGTTGAAAGTCGGTAAGAGCAGAGGAATCCCGCTGCCTGGTATGGCCAAATTGATAGCTAGGGTTTCCAAGTGTGCTCACACCCCCTCCTCACCCTGTGCCCCCCCCCCCCCCCCCCCAATTTGTTTAATGGGTAGGCGCTGCACTTGCGGCTACGCGCTCTCCAGGGGAGAGCAGCCCAAATTTCACAGAGATCACTCTCTGTGACTATGAATGAAAATCCGTTTAACCCTTTCATCGCTAGCTTTCCTCCACTGTCCAACAGGCTGTCCAGGCGAGTATCAGAGTAGGCCACAAATACCGACTTTAAACTAATGTAACTTTTGATCTGCTCATCCAATCGTCTTCACTCAAACGTCATTTCAAAGGCAATTAAACACAAAAGATAATGCAAGTATTGATGTTCATATCGGTTGAGGCACACATTTTCAAAAGCTGTTGGAACATAAGTTTTTATTAAGCAACAATGATGAAAGGAAATATTTACCACTTCACACTGTTAACTACCACTTAAAACACATGTACAGATAAATGACTATTACTTCAGACTTAAATTTATCTGTCTTATTTTCATGGCAAAATTAAGGTAGTGGATAATTTTACACACTCCTTCACTCATAAAACAAAAACTTCCCTAACAAATAATCATATAAATTGTATGTCACTCATTTTACCTTCAAAGTCTAGTTGCTATTCAGTCTTGCATTTCAAGACAGTTGTCTGAAAACAACAGCCACCTTCAATACCCACAGCAACCACTATTCTTTCAGTTCAATACAAAACAAAAAAGCCCTGACAAGATTTAAGTTTTATTGCGTTGGGTCTGCTGACCATAATGTGATGAGGGATTACATCAACAAACGCGGGGACCAGGCGTGACACTTTTACGACCCAATCCACTCAGTTATCACCCACCCCACCCCCTCCCTCATCACTAAGCTCTCCACCGAGGAAGGTTGAGTTACCGCACACCGCTGTTGACCAAACTCTCAAACTCTTTTATTTGTCGTAAAACCATCAAAGGAATTATTGACACAGAAGTAGGAAGAAAGAAAATAAATCAAAAGAACACCAGATGTGTGTTCCATTATCTCTTGTCAGTAACAGAACCGCGGACTGTCCAAGGGCCCAGCGACTATGGCTGGTACCCACGTGTCGTCATATCCGGCCACAAGGAGCGCCATGTTATGGGAGACCGCCATCTTAGTCCTTACCTTTTTTTGAAAAATGCTAGATCGATGCTGCGTATTTGGCTGTTCCAATTCGAAACTTATCTAAATTGTATTTATAACATCTGGATGTTTTCTTTACACGTTTAAATAACATTTTCACTTTGCTTACACATAAATAAGGACTAAGATGGCGACACTTCCGTTGGAAGGGTCGAGATGCGCACGCAGGTGGGTTGGAGCCATAGGTGGATGGGTGGTGGGTGGATGGAGTGGCGTGATGGGGGGGGGGGGGGGTAGGTTGATGAATGAGGGAGGCGAAGAAGGTGTCTGACTAAAAATATTTTAAAAAAGCGTGTGGCCTATGCGATGATGGTAATTCACAGAGCGGACACAATTACATAGGCCTAATGATTCCAACTTAACAAACATACCGAGTTTGAAAAGAAAGATAAGAAAAGAAAAAAAGAAAAAAAGAAAAAAAGAAAAAAAAGAAAAGAATGAAAGAAAGAAAAAAAAGAATAAAGACACCATACAAACAAGTATCCCCTCTTTATCTAAGTGTATTGAATCTGCAGTGAAATAAACATAACAACCAGACTGTGTGTGCGAGAGAGAGAGAGAGAGAGAGAGAGAGAGAGAGAGAGAGAGAGAGAGAGAGAGAGAGAGAGAGAGAGAGAGAGAGAGAGACAAGAGAGAGAGAGAGAGAGAGAGAGAGAGAACGAGAGAGAGAGAGAGAGGGGGGGGAACGAGAGAGAGAGAGAGAGAGAGAGAGAGAGAGAGAGAGAGAGAGAGAGAGAGGGGGGGGGAGAGAACGAGAGAGAGAGAGAGAGAGAGAGAGAGAGAGAGGGGGACGAGAGAGAGAGAGAGAGAGAGAGAGAGAGAGAGAGAGAGAGAGAGAGAGAGAGAGGGGGGGGGAACGAGAGAGAGAGAGAGAGAGAGAGAGGGGCTAATGCAATGTTGATATGACGTCAATTTCTCTACGTAGCCCTTACTCTGGCCCAGGTCTGAAAGGAGTTTGTTAATGAAATGTTAAATAGTTTAGAAGTTATTCAAATTTAGGTAAATTGGGTTGCGTCACTTGAACTTATTTCCATTTATGGATTTTATTATTTTATTTTTCATCAAATCTCGCTGAAATTTGCAGGAAAATTGAAGGATGCTATACTTATGCTAAATTGTCAATATAAAACCAATTGGCCAAAATTTCGCCGAAAAATGCCAAAATTGGCCAATTTTTAATCTTGAATATCTCGGAAACAGCTGCACAAAATACAATAATATTTTCGGTATTTACTCAGGAGTTGCGTTGCAACACTTCCATTTCAAACCCAAAATCGAAAGTGGGTTGGAAATGGCCAAACTTTGGTGAATTTTAATCTTAAATAACTCGAAAACGGCTGCACGAAATGCGTTCTTATTTTGCGTGATTAGTAAAGATTAATGATGCAAGGTATCAATCAGAGCCGGAAGTGGGGAGGGAAAGGCTGGTGGAGGGGAGAATCCTGTCATGAGATGATAAAAGATTGTGAAGAAATGAAGTTGGGGATTTTCGTGTTGCATGACGTTGACCAAATTTGCTACACTTTCAGAGGTGTCCATTTTGCTGTAGTTTCTAACCATAGCTGTTGACGGGACTATAACAGACTAACTAACGAACTAACTAACCTGTGAGTCCTCAAGTCGCCAAAAGTCGATACCAGCCACGGCTAAGCATGGCGCCAAAAGGCGGCAGTAGCGATGAAAGGGTTTTAACGTCCTCCGATCCTGGAGGCAACGCCCGGAGGCAGTGCAACTCCAGGAAATTCCCGAATTTGTAACGATACAGATGTATTCAATATGTTTAGAATATACCAAATACCAAATTTCAATACTGTCCACAAGAGGCAACGTCTAATCGGACGTAAAACTCGTCATCAAGTGACAGACTTGGGACTAGGCGGGCCGAGTTTCAATCTCCCCGCTGTTACTCCACTAAACGAGGTCCACATACTGTGATTAGCAGGCCAAGCTCTGAAGCGCACCGTCTCATCACAGTCACCCCCCACCCCCCAATTTTGTGGGGATCGAGTCTGGCATTCTTCGACCCTCACATTACTTCCGTTGCGCCCTCACGTCCGGGTCCTATCATCTCTTTCCATTTCTCCGCCCTACCCACTTCATCACCCCCACCCCCCACCCCCACCCCACCCTGCTGGTGGCAGAGTGGCTAAGACGTTCGCCTGCCAATTTCAATGCGCGATTGATCCGGGTTCGAATCCCGGCCTCGCCCCCCCCCCCCTCCCCCCCCCCCCCCCCCCCCTCCCCCCCCCCCTCCTCCCCCCCCCCCCTTCCCCCCCCCCCCCCCCTTCCTCCTCCCCCCCCCCCCCCCTCAACAACAACAAAAATGGGGTGGGGGGCGGCGCGGCGCTTGCGGCGACTCGCTCTCCGGGTGGGAGCAGCCCGATTTTCATAGAGATAAGTCTCTGTGACTATGATATACCAAATACCAAATAAATAACAAAGTACCTTCTAACCTGTGTATCAATTTGGAATTACCAACACGATGAACACTTTCAAGGACCTTCTAACCTCCGCTCACGCCCTCATTTCTCGCTTCCCTGCACCCTTTCACAAACTTCTTCCATTTCCTCTTCTTTAGGGAGACCCTCCGTCTCTATTTACCTTCGCTAAGATGTGTTTAGCTTTGTCTGTGTGTATGTCTTTATGTCTGTAAGCAGTACAATTAAAACAAAAACGTCTGTAAAGATTAAAATTAAATTTGATTGGGATGATTACCAGCCGCAAACGAAGAGAGCGAAGCTGGTAATGTTTTCAGTGCTGTCTGTGGCTATCTATGTATGTATGCTACCACGATAGCGTTTGAATGGAGGGACCTAGGATGCTCTCATTTTGCAGGTATTATCTAGGCCAAGTTCATAAATGAAGGTCATAGGTCAAAGGTCAAGGTCACTGGGACCGAAAATGCTGCCGAGTACCTGGCACGATAACGCTTGCATACAGATAGGTACTTTGGATATCTAGGCCAGGTATGAAAATGAAGGTCATAGGTCAAAGGTCAAGATCCCAGGAGCTGACAATGCTGCCGAGCATCTGGGCCTTAAAGGTTCATTACCAGCTGCGAGACGGAAGCACTGCACCCGAAAATACTGCCGCGCGGCTGGTGATCGATCTAGCGTCTTAACGCTCTAGTCTACAGTATGACTAGCTTTAAAAGGAGAAAAAAGAAACACCTAGGGAAAGAAGGACTTAAAGAGAAACACGCCATAATAACACTGTTGGACCCGGCCAGTACGTTGGCTTTGTAAAACAAAATACAGTAAATTCATGGGTTATACACGGGTCGCCTTGTCCTAGAACCTACGGGGTCAGTAAAACACCATCGTGATTCCATCATCATCATCATCTCGTCTTATATCATTATCATCATTATCACCACAATCATCACTGTCATTATAATAAATTGTCGTCGTGTTTGTCAAAGTCGACGTCGATCATCATCTTCATCATCATCAACGTCATCGTTGTCATCAGTAACTCATCCTTATTACTTCAATATTTACAAGTATAGCAGGTGTGAAAACTTCGCTCTAAGAGCTCTGGAGGTCAAAGAAGCAAAAGGAGGGGGGGGGGGGGGGGGGGGGGGGGGGAACAAACAAAACCAACAAACTAAGGCTGGGTAAACTTGTTCGTCAGACACCCCCCTCATGTTTACAACCATCAATTGCCAAGTCTACTTCTTTCAGTTTTATGAAAATAATCCTAGGCTGATCCTATCCCTATGATGTCCCTTTCCCAAGAATGGCAGAATGTTGCTTCTCCGTGAAAAATGTCAATGCGCAAATTTAAAGCACAAGATAACCCAAGGCTAAACCCAAGCTGGGTGCAAAGTTCCCTCGCGGTCAAGGTTCTGCACGCACGGACGGACGGACGCACAGACAGACGGACGGACGGACGCACGGACCAGAAAACAAAAACAATAGTTCCCACCGCTTCGCTAGTATAGAGAACTAACGAGAACAAGGAAACCAAAGACACTGAAAAGAAAGACTAACATCCGGTCCCTTTTCCCTATATGAGTAGTGAGGACAGAAACACTGGTTATGTCCCTTTTAAACGTGACACATTTAGGTTACATTAACTCTTTTTTTCAAACCTGAGAGAGTTCTCTTTTCATGAGTCAGTTATACTTTGGATAACTACCCCACTAACGATAACTCTATCAGCCCGGCTCGCCGTAACTCTTAAGTATTTAGAGTCTTTGAGGAAACCAAACCAGCAGCGGCCATAAGAATTTACGGTGACAGTCGAACAGATTTCCGGGTAGGGATTTCCTCTTATTTAGTGATCTCAGTCACGCTGTTATTTAGTGATCTCAGTCACTCTGTTAAGCCAGTTAAATGTAGATGGGTAATAAAGACACGTAGAAGGTATGCCATCTTATCTGTCTTGCAGAGAGAGACTGGAGAGGTATCTGGAACGGTGACCGGAAAGACAGAAAGTCATAGGAAAAAAAAGGCACAGCAAAAAAATATAATAGAAAACAAGTCACAGGAAGAAAAAAGTCACAGATATTACTAGGCGTGTTGTAAGGAAACTGAAAGTGAATGTTACTCATAAAATTAGACCCCTTCCACCAACCTCTCTCTCTCTCTCTCTCTCTCTCTCTCTCTCTCTCTCTCTCTCTCTCTCTCTCTCTCTCTCTCTCTCTCTCTCTCTCTCTCTCTCTCTCTCTCTCTCTCTCTCTCTCTCTCTCTCTCTCTCTCTCTCTCACACACACACACACGTGTGGGGACATTTTT
>CM065682.1:23280020-23300020 GCA_017654935.2 Phymorhynchus buccinoides
ATGTTCAGCCAATCATTCATCCAGCCTCTACTTCTTCTCGCATCCTTTTCCCTTTATCTGCTTCTTCCTTCTTCACCCCAATGATTATTGGGGGCAGGTATCTCTGGCCTGCCAGCACTGTGGCGGTACCATAGCCGATGAGGTTTATCCGAGGCGTGGTTACCGCTACATACATCTATATTGATAAAAACTCGGGACTTGACTGGTGTTGCACTGCCTCCGGGCATTGCAGCCAGTATTGTTCCCACCATCTTTGTATATACAAATGTCCCATATGTGTCTATGACCGAGAGGACGTAAAACACCATTTTTCTTCTTCTCTGGCCTGCCACTATACTAGACGTGTAAAGAATGAGCAACAAAAGAAACAGTAGCAGCTACAGAAGCAGCACCAGGAAGAACAGCAACAAAACAGAAAGGGGGGGGGGTATCCCGAAACTGCAAGCTACGAAGGCCAAGGGGGGGAAATGATACAGGAAGAGGCTAGTTCTCCCTCCATAATTGATTGGGCGACTGAGAATACTCGTCCCTATGAGATTCAAGATTGATTCAAGATTCTTTAATCAGCCAATGCATCATAATACAAAGGAAATCGTTTTGGTTTTGCACCAATCACAATCCAACAACAACGAAAGCATGCAAATTGATGGACAACTAATATAAGAGGGGGGGGGGGGGGGGGGGGGGGGGGGGGGGGGTAACAAAATCAGATTACATCATCATGTAGGCCTATCAGTCTCTCCCTCAGATTATCTTTCTCTCAGACGCACACCCACACATACACCAACACACACATGAGTTGTATGTGGTATCATTCGTAAACAGAACATTAAATTAGAACAGTGGGCACCATTGCACCATTCGCATTGCCACCAAATCAGAAACAGTGCAGTGTCCCCTCTAGAAGGTTGTCTGCTGGTGATTTGACATTTAATTATCTGCTTCATGGCGATTTATTGTTGATTGATATTGCAAGCGATAGCTGTATGACAAACCAGAGCTTGGCTGTGATAAGGATTCGTGTCAAGAAACCAGACAAACGACCTACAGAGCGAAGCCAGAAAACAACAAAGGAACACACATAAATAAGCCAACAAACAATGCTCTCATTTTCGCTTCACGACGGAAACGTCTTTTTCAATCAACACTAAACCCGGCGCCACACTGCATACGATTTTGACCCCAAATACGATACGATTGTGACGATGTCTGTGAGTCATTATTCACGTGGATGAAATACTTCCGTCTAAAATTAACTCTACTATTTTCGTTCACTATACACTCATGTAGACCGCAATACAGGAATCAAATAAAATGTTCGATAAAATAAAATAAAAAGATATTTGATCAGATTCGTGTACGGGAGACTACAAATAAAAGTGAACATAACTAGTAGGATTTCATCAGATGTATTTAGACAGTAGAATTTTACGTCAATCATGCCTAACAAATGTCAAAATCGGATCGTAGTGAATCGAATCGTATGCAGTGTAGCCGACCCTTAACGCCAACAAACATCTTGGAAAGACAAGAAAAGCAATTCTGAATTTTCTTAAAAAGGCAAAAAAATGGTCTTTGAAGACTTCATATTATTTATGATTGATTTGATTCTTTTTTTTTACATCAAAGACTTAAAATCCATGTTTCTACACATGCTGAACATGCACAATTAATCTCTTACTTAGATAAAGCAGATGAACCAATCGCTACTTACAGTGAACACATTTCAAAATGAATATCTATGGCTTTCCCACAGACGTCAAAGGAGCGGAAAAGAAGTCATCGAAAAGCAGTTCATCATCCCCGTAAAGCCATAATAATAATAATAATAATAATAAAAACATTCAATCAAATTATATTTCGTAATCCTGCGACGATGTTATTTGTGGGGGCTTTTTCCGTCATTCGTGTAATCCGAATCTGATCCAGGAGGCCTCCAAAGGGCCAGCCACACGTCAGCTAAAATCGCACGACTGTACGATACGATTCGATCACGTGGTCTCCAAGAACAAAATGTGATTCGCGCTTCGAGATCACGTGATCGAATCGCATCGTACGTACAGTCGTACGATTTTAGCTGACGTTTGGCTGGCCCTTTAGTTTCAGTGGTATTGTTTAAAACAAAAAGATTTAAACTGAATCCGATTAACGACAAAATCTATTGCTTATTAAATATTCCTTTTTTTTAATATGAAACACTGTTGAACAAATTAGGCCTACATACACTCCACCTTCATACTAATGTTAAAATTTAAAAAATAGCAAATGTTTGCTTGTTAACATTAGTAGTTTTAGAAAACATACATCTTCCTCTCAAGCCCCCTTTACCAACCCCCCTTCTCTCTCCCCTTCTCTCTATCTCCTTTTCACACACACACACACACACACACACACACACACACTCTCTCTCTCTCTCTCTCTCTCTCTCTCTCTCTCTCTCTCTCTCTCTCTCTCTCTCTCTCTCTCTCTCTCTCTCTCTCTCTCTCTCTCTCTCTCTCTCTCTCTCTCTCTCTCTCTCTCTCTCTCTCTCTCTCTCTCTCTCTCTCTCTCTCTCTCTCTCTCTCTCTCTCTCTCTCTCTCTCTCTCTCTCTCTCTCTCTCTCTCTCTCTCTCTCTCTCTCTCTCTCTCTCTCTCTCTCTCTCTCTCTCTCTCTCTCTCTCTCTCTCTCTCTCTCTCTCTCTCTCTCTCTCTCTCTCTCTCTCTCTCTCTCTCTCTCTCTCCTCTCTCTCTCTCTCTCTCTCTCCCTCCCCCCCCCCGAGAGCAAGCGTAAATCAGAGAAGGACAGCTCGTTTTTCGCTTATCCGACCCCATCTCTATTGTTCTCTGGAGACTAATAAATAAATATTATATTCCTGATCCGCCTCCACACTAGACACAAAGACACAGCAGCATGCAGTGCTCATTGCTCAGCACGAGTTACCATCCTCCGCTGTTCTTTACCATCACTATTACCACCATCTCTTCTTTCTTTGACTCTGCCTTTTCCCTTTGCTTACTGTCATCTACTATCTGTCTGCCTTACCGGTCCATTTTCCTGCCTTTTTTCAAGAAACACTTTCAAACGATTTCCTAAAGCCAAAGTCGGACTTGCTGGGCCTAGGCGCATAACGGCAGCATGACGCATCTACGCTCACAATTGACAGGAAACTCTGAGCAATCGAAGAAGAAGAAAAAACCCCACTTTACATCAAAATTTGCATACATGTTTTCTTTACTCTATAACTAAGAACTGGGTACGATGCAGGCCTAATACAATACGTATACAAGCAATCATGGGTCATACTCATTCGCCTGTTCAACTTTCAAGACATAAATTTGCTTAATTTGGATGGCCGTCAGTACAAACACGCGCACGCGCATACATGCACGCACGCACACACGGACGTGCGCTGGAGTGGGGTGTGTTGAGAGGGTGAGCTTTGTGCTTTGTGGGTAGAGTAGAAGAGGAGGAGGAGGAGGAGGAGGAGGAGGAGGAGGAGGAGGAAGAAGAATGTGTTGTTAGGGTGTACTGGAACTGGAAAGGGGAAGGGGCACACAGACGCACACACGCACATGCATACGCGCGCACACACGCGCGCGCGCGCGCGCACGCACGCGCACGCACGCACGCACACGCACACGCACACACACGCACACACACACGCACACGCACACACGCACACACACACGTCACCTCAGTTCATGAAACACATCCATATTAGGATTTAATAGGGGGAAACCACAATTAGATTGATATATGACAGAAGAACAAACCTTTAACGCGGGTTAGCACAGAATGAGAATGACTTCAATTAGATATTTTCACATAAATTATGTTAGGTTCGCTCAGAAGTGTTTTCGTTATATCCGATTCGCAGTACCAGTTTCTACGAGAATCATTTCAATTGGATATTATAATCTAAATTATGTTAGGTTCGCTCAGATGTCTTTTTGCTATATCCGATTCCGAGTACCAGTTTCTATGCTGGCAATCTTCAGTTGTCTTTTATATTATTTTCCCCCATCACACTCCAATCAGGAATATTGTAGTAGCATCACTGCTCCCATCTAATCCACCCGTTCCTTCCTTCCCTTGCAACAGATAAATTAGGATATCCTAGTTTCTGTGCTTCCACAGATTGATGCTAATGAGCTGTTCAGGTGGAGTTGTCGTCATTAGCACTTGACACTATATGGCGTTCCATCCAGAGGCGGTTTCCTAACAACGGGGAAGTCATTCTCTTTCTTTATCCATCTCGCTGTCGCGCGCCACGCACGCGGCAAAACAACAAACAAACAAGACTCTGACTTTTATTATTTTTAAAGGGAGAAGCTAAGAAAAAGATGGCTACAACAGCATCCAAACCAAACCACCGTGCCTGTGATGCCTACCACCACCTCTCCAGACAAGACCAAGTCATCTTGACAAGACCCAGGACTGAACACCCCAGACTCAGGCATCACATACAGTACACAAAGTCCCACACGGAAGACTCCCCTGTGTGCCCCTGCGGTGCCGCTGACATGACTCTTGAGCGTCTCCTCCAGGATTGTCCAACCTTCCAGAACCTCAGAGGCGAAACTTGGCCGTCGGACACGCCGGTTCGGGAAAAGATCTTCAGCTCTTTAGAGGATCTTCGACGGACGGCAGCCTTCGTTCATGCTTCTGTCCGAACGGTCGAAGAAGAAGAAGAAGAAGAAGAAGAATTTATTTTTTAAAAACACAGTCATATAAGACGGGAGAGTGATCACTCATTCAATTTTGTGCTTCACGTGCCCTGTGCAATGTTTTGACAGCCACATAACTAGGTTGGCCCAATGATAAGGAAAACGAACGAGAAAGGTCGTTTGTCGGGTGGGGAAGTATGTGGAAGGTGACTTACTGCGAACGTACTGCTCTTACGGACCTAGAAAATAAGGAATAAGACAGACAGACCAAATGACAGACATAATATGCATAGACACATACTCAGAGTGAGGCGGACAGACAGACAGACAGACAGAGAAAGAAGTGGGATAGAGAAAGGGTGAGAGAAAGAGGGAGAGAAAGAGAGGAGAGAGAGAGAGAGAGAGAGAGAGAGAGAGAGAGAGAGAGAGAGAGAGAGAGAGAGAGAGAGAGAGAGAGACTTGACACTTGACACTTAAAAACTTTATTACGCAAGGATTGAGATTTTAGGCCAGGTCTATTCTTACAATCTGTCCTTGAGACGGAAACAAAACTACTACAAAACAATGAGAGAGAGAGAGAGAGAGAGAGAGAGAGAGAGAGAGAGAGAGAGAGAGAGAGAGAGAGAGAGAGAGAGAGAGAGAGAGAGATGAGAGAGAGAGAGAGAGAGAGAGAGAGACGCAAGAGACTTTTAGAGAGACTTGTAAAAGACAGACAGAGAGACAGAGAGAGAAACAAAACAACAATGAGACAAGAGACATGAGAGAGAGAGAGAGACGGAGAGAGAGAGGAGAGAGAGAGAGAGAGAGAGAGAGAGAGAGAGAGAGAGAGAGAGAGAGAGAGAGACAAACAGATAGAGAGACAGAGACAGAGAGACAGATACAAACAAAGAGAAACAGATGGAGACAAAGATAGAGCTGGATACAAAGACAGAGATAAGAGACAAAACAGTAAGACGGAGAGAGACAGAAAACACGGTAACCACAGAAAGGTCATCTTTCTATCAAGACTACTACTACGAAATAAAGAGACAGACCAACAACAACAAAAGGCAAATCGACAGACCAGACCGACAGAGAAAAGCTAGAAAGTAGAAAGAGAGCAGGCTGACAGACAGACAATGAAGCAACATGGGAACTAAGCATCAATCATGGTCGGAGAGTGCTCCTTAATTCCGGCAATCGAACGGGGGCTGTCCTCGTCGACTACCGTGCTGGAACACGAAAATAACTACAGCGTGAACACGCTACACCAACCAGCGGCGCGGCAGCATGTTCGGCTCTAGTGACCCTGACCTTTTGTCTAATTACCTTCATCTTCGACTTTGACCGAGATAGGGATCCTGACTACCTATTCGCATGCAACATGTAAAGGGCCCTAGGTCCCCCCGTTCAAACGCTATCGTGGTAAAACAGGCAAAGCAGCCAGTGAGCCAGGAACAGCAAGCCCTGAATAATAAAACTGGGTCCGTATTCACATTGAGATAGCATGAGACTTATCATCATGATTTCTTAGAAGTCCTTGTAAAGTAGTAGGATTGAATAGGACTTCAGAAGGACTTCGAAGATATTAATGTCATGATGAAAAGTCTCATACTATCTCAATGTGAATACAGGCCCTGGTCAATAAAGCTATTAAAACAGCTTCGATCTCTGCGCATGATGAGGACCCCACTACGTTCTCACTGCGCGCTAAATTCCTAGAGAACGTGGCGAGGTCGGGGAAATCCTCCTCAAGTGAGACTGCAACCACGACCTCACGACCATCTGAGGAGTGGAGGAGACCCACAGCTGAAACAAATCGTTGATAGCCACGCTCTTGGCTACGGACCCTACGCTCTCAGTACCTGCCACTATTTCCGCTTGTCCACGCACTCATCACGCTGCCACTACGCTCTCAGTACCTGCCACTATTTCCGCTTGTCCACGCACTCATCACGCTGCCACTACGCTCTCAGTACCTGCCACTATTTCCGCTTGTCCACGCACTCATCACGCTGCCACTACGCTCTCTGTCCTACCACTATTTCCGCTTGTCCACGCACTCATCATGTCACTACGCTCTCTGTCCTACCACTATTTCCGCTTGTCCACGCACTCATCACGCTGCCACTACGCTCTCAGTACCTGCCACTATTTCCGCTTGTCCACGCACTCATCACGCTGCCACTACGCTCTCAGTACCTGCCACTATTTCCGCTTGTCCACACACTCATCACGCTGCCACTACGCTCTCAGTACCTGCCACTATTTCCGCTTGTCCACGCACTCATCACGCTGCCACTACGCTCTCAGTACCTGCCACTATTTCCGCTTGTCCACGCACTCATCACGCTGCCACTACGCTCTCTGTCCTACCACTATTTCCGCTTGTCCACGCACTCATCACGCTGCCACTACGCTCTCAGTGCCACTACTGCCTGCCACTATTTCCGCTTGTCCACGCACTCATCACGCTGCCACTAGTACGCTCTCAGAACCTGCCACTCTTTCGGCTTTCCGCGTACTCATCACGCTGCCACCACACTGTGCCCAATCCCGCGGACGCTTCCCTTTTCCACCACGTTTTCGCTGCGAGTTAATTAAATTAAACATTAAATTTACATTATAATATTAACAATTTCAAGAACCTTTTGGATGAAATTCCAAAATATAGAGATTTTTTTATGACTTGGATTGATGTTATGCAATTGCTTATACATTAGTGATGCATGCAAATCAGACACCATACATAAATATTGTGGCCTAGGCCATGATGCATGTCCCATCACTACTACTACTACTACTACTACTAGTAGTGTTTTTAGCCTGTTCAATATTATGCGAGAACGCAGCCTACCACGCTCTTTTCAAGACCCCGCCACGCTCTTACTAAAACTAAAACTCAAACTCTTTTATTTGTCGTAAAACCATCAAAGGAATTATTGACACAGAAGTAGTAAGTACATACCACGGAAGAAAGAAAAAGAAAAAAAAAACACAAGGTAGTAAAGTTCGTGACAAAGTAAATGCAGCAGATAAAAGAATACAACATTTGTATATTCTTGCTAATTATTTACTGCGGACAGCAAAGCATTCATAAATGTATCTTGCTATTTCAGGTTGAAAGGAATTTGATTTCAGTATGAGACTTGGAGACTGAAAATCTGTTAACAATAAAGAATGCATCTGTCTGTTAATACCATTAATAAGAGCAAGCCGCAAATCGGTATACAGTGTAGGGGAAGACGGGGTAAAAAGCGCATGGGCGGGTAAGAAGCCCACCCCAATTATCTCATGAAATAAAGAAAATTTCAGTCACATTTGCCCATGAGACGAATGCTAGACATTAAGGCTCGTCTCATGGGCAAAATGAGACTGAAATTTGCTTCAGTTCATGAGATAATTGGGGTGGGCTTCTTACCCGCCCATGCGCTTTTTACCCCGTCTTCCCCTACATGCATCTAGAAAATGAAGTTCATCCTCCACCACGCTACAAGATTGACAAAGTCCGTCTTCTCTTGGGATATTGCGTAACGTACCCGACTACAGTACGCTATGCCACGAACATGCTACGATCAGTTACGTTCTGGCTGATTGTGGAGGACGTAGTGAGAACGTGGCCTATGTGTGATGAGGGTGTTAAGGCTTCCTCGGTATCACTGGTATCCCCAGGTTAGTGCCATCTTATCAAATCAATCATTTACTACCTGAAACCAACCATTCTACTCTCCTTGCTGAAAAACCAGCTACTTCATTACTCTCTCTGTTTGTGAGTCTGTCTGTCTCTCTATTTGTTTTGTTTTCTCTCTCTCTCTCTCTCTCTCTCTCTCTCTCTCTCTCTCTCTCTCTCTCTCTCTCTCTCTCTGTCACATATATACACACATGGCATAAACCGCACATGCACGCATGCGCGCGCACATACACATTGACACACACAGCAAGAGAGAGAGAGAGAGAGAGAGAGAGAGAGAGAGAGAGAGAGAGAGAGAGAGAGAGAGAGAGAGAGAGAGAGAGAGAGAGAGAGGGAGAACAATGAACAACTTGTTTAATGATTAGGCCTTTGGCCCATATCACTGGAGGTGAGATACAAAAAAGTGACAGAAAAAATTGTTGTTGTCATAAATTAGAATGACATAATACACAAAGACATAAATAACGAAAGAACTCAGATCAAAAATAACTAGTTACGTCATTAACCATGAGAGAGAGAGAGAGAGATTCAATTCAAAATTCAATTCAATTCAAACAATTTTAATGACTAGGCCTTCTGCCCGTATCATAGGGAGGCTGGGGGAGGGGGTTATAAAGACACATGACATTTGCATCAAAAACTAGAAAATAACACAAATAGAGAGAGAGAGAGAGAGAGAGAGAGAGAGAGAGAGAGAGAGAGAGAGAGAGAGAGAGAGAGAGAGAGAGAGAGAGAGAGAGAGAGAGAGAGAGAGAGAGAGAGAGAGACTGGGAGAGAGAGAGAGAGAGAGAGAGAGAGAGAGAGAGAGAGAGAGAGAGAGAGAGAGAGAGAGAGAGAGAGAGAGAGAGAGAGAGGAGGGAGAGGAGAGAGACACAGAGAGAGAGAGAGAGAGAGAGAGAGAGAGAGAGAGAGAGAGAGAGAGAGAGAGAGAGAGAGAGAGAGAGAGAGAGAGAGAGAGAGAGAGAGAGAGAGAGAGAGAGAGAGAGAGAGAGAGAGAGAGAGAGAGAGAGCACGCACGCACGCACGCACTCCCTAAATTAAATGCAGATTCCAGCACACGTCAGTGGGTTCGATTCAGTTACGTCTAATCACACAGTGCAGAAAAGACGTGGGTTTTTGGTGGGGGTTGTTTAGTTTACCCCGTGAATAAAATGGACTGTTTTCCCTTCACCAAGAGACGCGCAAATAAATGGGAAATTGGAGACGGGGAAAGGATGTTGATGTTGGATTGTGGAGAGTTATTATTGGGTGAGAGAAACGAGAGAAGAGGGAGAGAGAGAAAGAGAGAGAGAGGAGAGAGAGAGAGAGAGAGAGAGAGAGAGAGAGAGAGAGAGAGAGAGAGAGAGAGAGAGAGAGAGAGAGAGAGAGACAGCTAGACAGATACACAAACAGAAATGAGAGGGAGCCCTGGGGGGATACTCAATGAGACGGATCAGGAGCGCCATACTTCAAACTGACACTAATGATGCAAACATTCCCCCAATCAAACTTGCCGGACCCCCCGGGGCCCCAAAAGGGCCCATGGCCCAACCGGGAGTTCCATCTACTCCTAATAATTCAGCAGATCGGTTCTTGCCCATTGCCTAAAGCACCTAGAGCTGATGTCCTCAGCGTGGCGTGAAATTGATTAACGCTGTAGTGGTGTTTGGGCAGTGCAGCGCACAAAAGTGCTGTTTAGTTCCCGAGCGAAGCTTCGGGAAGTACGGTAAGACAGGGTAAAAAGCCCATGGGCGGGTAAGAAGTCCATGCCAAGTATCTCATGAAATAAAGCAAATTTCAGTCACATTTTGCCCATGAGACGAGTGTTAATGTTTAGCATTCGTCTCATGGGCAAATGTAACTGAAATTATCTTTATTTCATGAGATAATTGGCATGGGCTTTTCACCCCGTCTTCCCCTATTGTTGTTGTTTCATCCGTCCGTCTGTCCGTGCGCGTTTTATTGAAAACCGTTCAGTCTATTTACAACACTTTTAGAGTACAACTATTACAGGATATAAGCTATCGATTGATTGCTTTAGTTTCATTTCAAGTTCAAGGTCATGTGATTAAGGAGTTGAAACTTCAAAACACTTAATCGCTAATATCTCGCGAATCTTTGCACGTATTTCAATGCGGCAATTTTCACAACGGTTTTTTTTAATGAAAGGGCTATGATACTATAATCATGAATTTGTCTGTGCGCGCATGCGCGATTGCGTGCGAATCATGGGGTTCAAGAACTGTTGCATGGAATCGCTTCAAATTTACTGTAGTGGCGCATCACGGTACACAAAACGTCCCATACAAAAATAATAGCCATGCTGACCTTGACCTTGAAGTTTGACCTTGAAAACGTAAATTTCTTCTTATGCCCATATCTTTGGACTTAAAATTTTCCAGTTTGGAGTGCAGATGCATTGGCTTGTGGTAATTTCAAATAGTTAGTACATGAAAGGTCAAGGTCAAGGCCACGACGGTTATAGTCTGCCGATAGGACCATCTGTAACAACTGGTCAATTACAATCACACATTTTGGAGACATTTATCGTGCATTAACTGCTTTGGCAATTGCTCAGTTTCTTATCATTGGATCGCAGATGCGTCATGCTGCTGTCATGTGCCCAAGTTCAGCCGCTCGGGAACTTATCTGCCGCTCGCCGATCCACTTGTTTTTGTTGTTGTTGTTTTTTGCTGACGAGCACGTGCAATCCGAATCACCCGTAATGCCCGCTACCGTGTCAAGTCCCCGGCTACAATTGTTTTACCCCGAACGAAGTTAGAAGGGTTTTCTGTGTGTCGAAAAAGGATCACAGGAAAGCCTATTCTGTTCTCTACTTTTCAATGATTACTATCACGTTGTCTTTTTTAACGAGTTTCAGCGTGCAGAGGAGCCAAATACTATTCCTGAAAGCCGGGCTAAAAAGTGTTAAAATGGAAAATGCATTTGCCAAAATTTATCTGTGCCCTTGGACAAGAGGACCCAAGGACAATAAGCGTTAAGGTCTCTGTGCACGAGAATATTTTTCACTCTTTCGCCATGGCAACACAGTGATGTGCAAGTGCTCTTACGACTAGCTAGCACTGTGTTGCCATGGGGAACGAGTGAAAAATGTCAACGTGTATTGAGACCTTTAAGGGTGATCCCTAACGGCCTAGCCTACTTTTAAGGCTGCAGCGCAAAGCCGTTTTGGATAATATTATTATTTACCGCCCTGGCAGATATTTTGATGCCACAACAATAATTGTCTTCCAAGAAGAGATAAAGAGAGAGAGAGAGAGAGAGAGAGAGAGAGAGAGAGAGAGAGAGAGAGAGAGAGAGAGAGAGAGGAGAGGGAGAGGGAGAGAGGGAGAGAGAGAGAGAGAGAGAGAGAGAGAGAGAGAGAGCTTACAATAATATCTGTATTATTAAAAATTCAGGACTTTCCTGGTGTTGCACTGCCTCCGGGCATTGCCTCCAGGGTCGTTCCCACCATCTTTATATCTACTAATATCCTATATGTGTCTGTTCCAGACCGGAGGACGTTAAGCAGACTTTTCTTCGAAACACAGAAATAAGACCCCGTTATGTATATAACAAGAACAGCAAGCATTTAATTTATTCTTGCGTATTAGCATAATTATACACAACCATTGAATTGTTGGTTGTCTGAAGCTTATGATATTCGTGGACCCACTAAATGAGGGTAAAGAGCAAGGCGAAAACAAAAATACTTTGGTGAGCTACAATTTGGTCTTTGTATCAATCTGATCATGTCAAATCCGAGTTATTACATTAATGACGAATTATCCCTTAATACACTCAGAATATAAGGCAAAAATAATTATTCTGCAATAAAAATGGTTATTAAGTGATGATAATATCTTGTTGTTGTTGGTGGTGGTGGAGGTGGTGATGTTTTGTTTGTTCGCTTGAAGCTGTTGTCGCTTTTAACCAAAACAGTCTGGTTTAGCGATAGGATGCGACAGGCTAAATGTTCACCGATGAAACTTCGCATCGATTTCAACAACAGGAGGGCGACAGCTCGAGAGAGAGAACTTCAGAACTTCAGAAAGAGTGAAAAGACCCGACATCAATCGATCGTTGCTGGACATCGATCGCCGACGGTTCCAGACAAAAACAACCCACAGAACAGAACCAACCCTACTTTTTCAGAAGATCTTTTTAATTATCTTTGATGAAGTCCAAAAACAGCATTTGTCTACGACAAAGATAGCTTATTGCCATCTAATTAGATCATCTTAACACCACACTGCAGACTTGACTATTTACTATCCCATAATACTATCGTTCTATCATCTTAAAGACCCACCACGTCACGTGTCACATTCCCTCTTATGCTTGGAAGATTTCTTAAGATTTCTCGCCAGCTATGAGAGGGAAAACACGTGAAAACCGTGATTTTGACACGTGACGTGGTGGGTCTTTAAAGACACACTGACGCACCACGATTAAGTTCCTTGGTTTTTTCTATGTAGCTGTGACCCACATACAAATGTCCCCAACTTCAAATTGAGGCTGCTCTTTAGAATGATGTTTCGTTTTCAATTTGGAGACATTTGTATGGGAGATAAACCTGGTCGAAACAAGATTTCTTACCAGCTATTAGAGGGAAAATACGTGAAACCCGTGATTTTGACACGTGAACTGGTGGGTCTTTAAGCATCACTAAATCCCCGCGACTTTGACGTTGATTTAAGTACACGTGTATAACAAAAAACTAAAACAGACTGCAACGTCACTGGAACATACAACAAACAAATAACTACACCACAAGTGCAAAGTGACGTTATTTTATTCATAAGTAGTAGTAGTAGTAGATAGGGACAAAATAAGCCGTCAAGCTTTTTAGAGAGTCCCGTCTTTTTACAATCAGTATTACATACAAGTACTGGTCAAGGTTTATTGTGGTCAAATGTTCCTAAAATTTGCTACTCATCAAAGCTTCTAAATAAATTTAAATAATTTGGAGATTTGTCGAGACGATTTTTGAACAAGTTAGTATTAGGTGCACATTTTAATTCGTTAGTTAATTCATTCCAATGGTTAGCAACTCTATTGCTGAAGCAAAGTTTCCTTATGTTAGTGTTGAAACGTGTAATAAAGACCTTGCCGTAAGGCTTTCTAGTCACACTGTATTGTGGTTCACTAAAGAATTTCCCCCAAGATAAATCTACATGACCATTAAATATCTTATACGCTTCTATAAGATCTCCTCTCTGATAAACCAGTCTATTTTCATAACTCATATTTTTGCACTCTTTAACAAGTTTAGTGGCTCTGCGCTGAACTTTTTCAATGGCTTTAGATTGGTATTTGAACATTGGAGACCATATGATGTTACCATATTCTAGATATGGTCTTACTAATGATTTATATAATTTAATAAAAATATCACGGTCGATATTTAGAAATGTCCTTTTGATCAATCATATCATTTGGCAGGCTTTACTAACGCAGTTCTGGATATGTGTATTGAAAGATAAATCTTTATCAAAAGTCACCCCAAGATCTTTTTCGTGATCACATGTTGTTAGTGAGCGTAGCTTGCTGTCCTTTAACATAGTATATTCAACATTAGGATTAGATCTACCAATATGCATAACTTTACACTTGCCCGTGTTAAAATACAGGTTCCACCTTTCTGTCCAAACTTGTAATTTATCTAGATCCTTCTGTAATGAATTACTACCAGTACCACAAGACCTGTTAAAAACTTTAGTATCATCAGCAAACATTTTGCAGGATGATTCGACACATCCAGGTAAATCATTAATAAAAATGGTGAACAACGTAGGTCCTAGGATGCTCCCCTGGGGGATCCCACTAAGTACCTTAGCCTCTGATGAATATATATTATATCACCGACTCTGACTCTCTGTTTTCTGTTGGTCAAAAAATCTTTAATCCAATCATATATGTTCCCAACTATGCCATAAGATTTTAATTTCACTAGGAGTCTTTCGTGAGGCACACTATCAAAGGCTTTCTTGAAATCTAAATATATTATGTCTACAGGTTCACCGTCATCTAATATGGCAGTTAGTTCTTCCATGACCTCCATGAGCTGTGTCATACATGACCTTTTATGTCTAAATCCATGCTGGCAAGTTACATATAAGTTATTACTATTCATATGGTTAACGATTACATCTCTCACAACAGACTCAGACTTTATACACAACAGAAGTTAAACTAACAGGCCTGTAATTTCCGGGCTCAAATCTAGAACCTTTCTTGAAAATAGCTGTTACATCTGCCTGTTTCCACTCCGAAGGTACTAAACCAGTCTCTAAAGATTTATTAAATAATATAGTCAGGGGAACAGCTAGTTCTTTTGACAGCTCTTTTAAAACCCTGGGTGGTATCCCATCAGGACCTTGTGCCTTACTAGCATTTATATTCTTTAATTTATTTTCAAGAGACAAAACAAAACTACTGGATATTTCGGCGAATGCACCTTTATCAACACAGACAAACAATTAAACAGCAAACATCAAATATAGCAAAAGAAGCAAAAAGCAGGCAACAGAAGGAGCAGAAAACCATCAAGATCAAAATAAAAACAATACTTCCCCTCTTCAGTCCAACGCGTAAATGATACAACAAAGTTGAAACCAAAGAGCAAGGCTGTGAACACAAATCAAGGAGGGGAAGAAGAAAACAAATTGAAGTGAGAGAGGTTGGGGACAGTGAGTATCGAGTACGCAATCATAGATGGTAGAAGTTGGAAACAAGGGTCAGTTGTGTGCAAGGGGTGGGGAGGGGGAGGTTTGGTGAAGAGAAACAAATCTCGTGCTAAAGTGAACACATGTAGCAGAAGCTGACATTACATTTCGATTGAAAATACACGTGTATAATTTACCAACCCGGCTCAGCCGGTTAAATCTTCCTTTATTTTATCCACCGATAACACTACGTTTTTGTTTGTGGCTCAAGCCACAAACCTCTATAACTCACTTTGTCGGTCGGTCTGTCTGTCTGTCTGTCTGTCCAAAATTGTCGCACAATTTGACAAAATTGTCGCACTTCAAATCGAGGCTACACTTCTGGCCGCTCTTTAAAATAATGATATTTTAAAAGCGTACAAAATAATAAACATATGTAATACAGACACTACAACAGACACGACGAGTATGCGGTGCTTCTTTTGATGAGTATAAGTAGGATACATAGTTTTAAATGTTTTCCAAAAGATATAAAAAGTTACGAAATGGTGCAGAGATAACATTCTGGTTTACAGATTAAAATTATTGAAAAGCCAGGGGAGGTAACTCATGATTGGAGTGGTAAAAATAGACCGCGTGCCACAAACTATTGCGATTTCGCGCTTGTTTCTCTTCATTCAAGAGGATGAGATAATGGCAATTACAGAATGTAAAGCCTTTCATTTGCTGAGAGAGAGAAAAAGAGTCTAAAGAGATGCATACAGAATAGACAAGTCTTCGAGAGTGGCAGTCACTGACTCACTGAGTGAGAGCGAAATAAGAAAGAAACCAGGGAGCAACGGGGGCACACAAAAAACGCACACTATCCAAAGGCGCACGGCAAAATGCGCACAATGTTACCGTCCAAAGGCGCACACTTCAACCGTTCAAAACTTGAGCTCATTCTGCTGAGCATTTTGTATCATTGCAATTCTGCGTACCCAGGTATTCCTTGTTTTTTCAGATAGGTGGGTAGGTAGGTAGGTGATGTAGGGCTATGCATAGGCCTCTCGGCCCTTATTACGCCCCTTCTCGATGAATTTGACTTGTCAGAATTTATTTAGTGGTTTGCGTCTCTTAAATCAATAAACTAATAAAAAGATAAATCTTTAAGAGAATGGCTTTTTTATATATATATATATATATATATATATATATATATATATATATATATATATTTATTCATCAAAACATTTAAATTTTGTTATCAAATTTGGGTTTTCGTCCAAAAGATTTTTGAATTAATTAATTCTAGGTGCATTCTTTATGTTAATTGGTAGATCATTCCACATATGAACAACACGGTTAGTAAAAAAGTTTTTGCGGGTGTTAGTATTAGATCTGTTAAGAAACAATTTACCATCACTATTTCTTGTTTTGTCTACTGTGCATTTTATGACAAAGTCATTGAAATTTATATCATCAAGATTATGTACAATTTTATAGGTTTGAATAAGGTCCCCTCTAAGTCTTCTTCCCTTCAAAGATGGTAATTTCAGAAAATTTAAACGTTCCTCGTAAGACATATTTTTACATGCTTTAACTAATTTTGTGGCTCTTCTCTGAACTTTTTCAATTATTATTGATTGTCTTTTTAGGTTAGGATGCCATATACAGTTACCATATTCTATGCGAGGTCGAACCATAGCCTTGTATAATTTAACAAATATATCCTTATGAAGATAGTCAAATGATCTTTTGATTAATTACTTGGTTAGCTTTACTGGTTACCTTCTGTATATGTGTATCAAATTTCAAAGCTGGATCAAAAGTTATTCCCAAGTCTTTCTCGTTTTCACATATATTAATTTTACTTGTTGTGCAGATCGGCTTCATATAATAATCATGTTTAGGGTTTTTCCTTCCTATGTACATTACCTTGCATTTTTGGACATTAAAATATAATGATAGGGATAGGGTTAGGGATAGTTATGGATATGTTTAGGGATAGGGTTAGGGTTAATAATAGGGATAGGGTTAGGGTTAGGAATAGGGTTAGGGATAGGTTTAGTCCTAGTCCACCCGTCTCAAAAACAACTGTGCGCTTTCGGATTATAAATATCGTGCGCTTTTCTACCATAAATGTGTGCGCCTTTTGACGGCTGTGCGCGTTTGGGAAAAAGCAATAGTGTGCGCTTTTCGACTGTTGCCGGAGCAACTACGTTACAGTTCTCCTCATTTCCATCATTATGATTAATCACATTGTTCCCACCACCACCACTTTATTACCGAGGACAACCGAGGACAAGCCGTGTCAATCAGACCAGTCAGTCAACTAGTAGGCTATAACAAAAGATGGGCGTGATTGAATGTTGGGGTGATAATTATGGCTTTGAAATTAATATCCTGACAAAATACTAATAGGACGGTGTTATAACATAATTCACTTCTCTGTCTCTCTTTTTTATAATTTATAATAACCCCACATTCTTTAAGATTACTAACGAGAGTACGCTGCAATCGGCACGAGGGTCGATGTGTATTCTGTCTGTCTGTCTGTCTTTTCTGTCAATGTGTATCTATATGTTTCAAGTTAATAATAATAATAATCATAATCATAATCATAATAATAATAATAATAATAGTTAAGATTAAAATTAAAATTATAGCCCCGTCGACAACAAAGGCCATGTCAGGGCTGTCACCACGTACAATCTTACCACATATTAAAAAGGGATAAAAACACAAGGTAAAAACAAAATCAAAGTTTTTTTGTTAAAATACTTTTGTTAAAAAAAAACCCATTAATAAATCAAAAACTTAGCAAGTAAAAACATGACACGTCTAGAATAATAATAATAATAATAATAATAATAATAATAATAATAATAATAATAATAGGATATTTACATAGCGCTTTTTATCGAGCACAAAGCGATTTACAATCAGCATTAAAACACTCACTGACAGACACACACACACACACACACACACACACACACACACACACACACACACACACGCGCACACCCACCGCACACGCACGCACGCACGCACACGCACACGCACGCACACACACACACACACGCGCGCGCACGCACGCACGCACACACACACACACACACACACGCACACGCACACGCACACACACACATGCGCGCGCGCACGTTATCCCTCGATCATAAAATTATTTAAACTTTACGTCTTTTTAAGAGATCCATACTAACTGGGAGTACGCTTTATATGCGCATTCCTTATTTACCACCCTTCCTATCCACACCCCTGTTCAGTCTAATAATATCCTTGGCAAAATGTATTAATCTGGGGGTATGCCGAGACTCTGCTGACAACTGGCTACAAGGGGAAATTGACACCTGTCTTCTGGAATTGGCTGATGAGAGGGAATAGTTAACTATAAGAGAGAGAGGGGGGGGGGGAGGGGGGAGAGAGAGAGAGAGAGAGAGAGAGAGAGAGAGAGAGAGAGAGAGAGAGAGAGAGAGAGAGAGAGAGAGAGAGAGAGAGAGAGAGAGAGAGAGAGAGAGAGAGAAACTGAAAAACGTTATTTAACAAGGATAAGAGAGAGAGAACGCTGAACGCTGAAAATTTTTAATGTACATTGGCATTATGCCACAATACATAGAACAGGGGGGCGGGGTTGTGATCCAAATTTGGTCCAAATATCACAAATAATGCACAGATAGAGAGAGAGTAAGAGGGAGATAGAGAGAGGAAGGAGAGATAGATAGAGAGAGAGAGAGAGAGAGAGAGAGAGAGAGAGAGAGAGAGAGAGAGAGAGAGAGAGAGAGAGAGAGAGAGAGAGAGAGAGAGAGAGGAGAGAGAGAGAAAAATACAAATAAGCAAAGACAAAGATTGACAGACGGGCATACATAGACAAAGATTGACAGACGGGGAGAGGGGGGTGGGTAAGGCAGGATGAGAGAATGAACAGGTGGGAGGGGGGGGGGGGGCTAATTGAAGAATCCAACAGGGTCAGAGTATGAGCGAGGCTTACAGAAACATTGAGAGAAAGAGAGAGAGAGAGAGACTGGACACTGAACACTGGAATGTTTAATGATTAGGCCATAGGCCCATATCACAGAGAGAGAGAGAGAGAGAGAGAGAGAGAGAGAGAGAGAGAGAGAGAGAGAGAGAGAGAGAGAGAGAGAGAGAGAGAGAGAGAGAGAGAGAGACGTGTGCGTTAAAGATGGACCCTGACGGATGTGTTTTTGCAAGAAACACGTCGAGACCACCAGAAAGACAGCCTTTTCAAGGATCGGAACACTCACTTTGCTCTGGTTTCCTAGAAATCAAACCCGTCAAAACGGCGATTCCTCCTTGGCAGAGATGCCGGAGAGAGCGGCCATTTTGGATGGGGTGGGTGGAGGCCACTCATTGTGGTTGAAGCTTTTTCTTCTTTGTAGTGGAGTAAAAAAAATAGAAAATGGAGCTATTTCTTTTGTTGTGAGCGAAACTCCTTTTGGTAAACTGTATAAATAAAAAATAATAATAATAAAAATGCTTGTATTGTGGAAATTAATTCGTGCAAACAATTTGGTCTAAACTCCGGCGGTCATTAGATAACATGCCTTCTCTTTCACTAAAATAATTTGATTTCCAGCACCTCCGCCAAGGAGGAATTGCCTATTTGACGGTTTGATTTCTAGAAAACCAGAGCAAAGTAAGTGTTGCTATCTCTCTAAAGGGTGTTTTCCTGGTGATTTCGACGTGTTTCTTGCAAACCCTCATCCGTCAGGGTGCCCCTTTAAAGCACAGTGTCGCATTCAGACGATATTTGATAGTACCACTGTTTTTAGTATTCCGCTCATTTCAATCAACACAACTTCGTTCATACGTCGTGTCAACGCAAACTCTAGGCCTGATGACTAAATCCTCATCCAGTAGCATTCACACATGCGCGCGCATACACACAAACACACAACAAGTACACACACACACACACGCACGCACACACACACACACACACACACTCTCTCTCTCTCTCTCTCTCTCTCTCTCTCTCTCTCTCTCTCTCTCTCTCTCTCTCTCACACACACACA
>CM065682.1:23307520-23315020 GCA_017654935.2 Phymorhynchus buccinoides
TGTGTGTGTGTGTGTGTGTGAGGGTGGTGTGTGTGTGTGTGTGTGTGTGTGTGTGTGTGTGTGTGTGTGTGGTGTGTGTGTTTTGTGTGTGTGTGTGTGTATGTGTGTGTCTTATATTGCATTGTAATTTAATTCTTATGATGTATTTACTGTATATTGTCTTATTGTCTCTATTTTTATATGTGTGTTTTATGTGCATGCCAGACAAAGATTTTCTTTATGCTTTAAAGACAATACATTTTTTGATTGATTGATTGATTGACAATGGACATAACATTGCGTCCTTTGCGCTGTGCTTTGGCAATCTTTGCCTCTATCCCTGAATGGTTTTTAATCATGGTGGTTTTTAATCATGGTGGTTTTTAATCATGGTGGTTTTTAATCATGGATGTCCATGTTTCTCTATGTTCTTGTTTGTCTATAGCCTTCACATTACTCTCTCTCTCTCTCTCTCTCTCTCTCTCTCTCTCTCTCTCTCTCTCTCTCTCTCTCTCTCTCTCTCTCTCTCTCTCTCTCTCTCATGTTTCTCTCTCTCTCTCTCTCTCTCTCTCTCTCTCTCTCTCTCTCTCTCTCTCTCTCTCTCTCTCTCTCTCTCTCTCTCTCTCTCTCTCCCTGAGTGCATCAAAACTAAAAGCACATTGCTGTCATTTAAAAGATGCTTAAATAAATATTTATTCGAAAGGTTATAGCAGTTCATTATGCCCTGTTCTACACTTGTCTATTGTGCAATGTTATAATTCTAGTAAATGCGCATGTCTGTAGCTTATGCTCCTATTATCTGATATTGTAAAATTGTCAATTGATTACTTGTCTATGATTTATGTGTGTGAAAGGAATTGTGAGAATGTTGATTTACATTTTATGTTGTCCTTGTTCTTTGGATTTGTTACATTTGATTGTATTTACTTTTGAACCATTTGAGTTTGTTTTGTAATTTATTTATTTATTTATTCACTTACATATGTCATTATTTTAGAGGACCTGATGAAAATAAGCTGTTATTTCTGCTTACTCAGTTTATCCTCATTAAAAATTTCGAGTTCGAGTTCTCTCTCTCTCTCTCTCACTTTATATTTCGAAGATGTTGACACATTTGCAAGTTCTTGCTTTTGTTACGTGTATCTGTTCGTAGCCCCCTACGACGTACGTTGCTATGTCTCTCTATGTTCTGTAATCACTATGCATTTATCTGTATCTTTGTGAACGTTGCAAATGTTGTATGTATTTGTAGTAACCTCCCCCCCCCCCTCCCCCATCCAACCCCAATGTATCTTCCTATGTCTCTTTGTGCTTTGTAATCACCATAAAAATTATACTTGCTGTTATCTTTAATACCCCCCCCCCCCCCCCTTCCCTACTTGATACGGGCAGAAATGCCTAATCAATAAAAGTTTTTGGATTGGATTTGGATCTCTCTCTCTCTCTCTCTCTCTCTCTCTCTCTCTCTCTCTCTCTCTCTCTCTCTCTCTCTCTCTCTCTCTCTCTCTCAACAGCATCACTTTTGCTATGCGGTTTTTTTTTTGGGGGGTTAGTCCCCGAGCCGAAGGTTCGGGGAGCTATTGTTTTTGTCTGGTCCGCCCGTCCGGTGTCCGTCCGTCCGTCCGTCCGGTGTCCGTCCGGCGTGTCTCCGTCCGTCCGGCTATTCATCCGTTTTTCTCAAAAACTATTCAGTCTATCATCAAATTTGGGATACTAGTTTTGTTTTTGGTTTGCTTTTATGAGTTTTTATCATAATTTTTATTGTGTACCACTGTATTTTAAAGGCTGTTTTAGTTGCCCTGGTGTTTTGCCCGTTGAAGGCTTAAGAATAAACCGAAATATCGCGATTTTATCAGTGTCTGTTGTTATTTTTATATTGATTTTGTTTTTTCTTGCAATTTCTGGGAAAGTAGGTGGGTAAAAATACTCTTTTGTCGTGCTTTGGGAACAACGACAGAGACAAAGAAATAGAAAACAAAACCACGCAGGCGAATACGCAGGGATAATAATGGGGTGGTGGTGGTGATGTGGGGGTGGTGTGGGGTGGATTGGGCAGCAAGCAAAACAGGTTGAGATCGGGTGGGGATGGGGATGGAGGTGAAACGGGGGGGGGGGGGGGGGAGAGAGACACAAAAAACAGGCGAGAGAGTATCAAAACAAGTGCAACGCCGAGCGGCTGCAAAGTCCCCTCGCAGCATCGCCGAGGTACTCCGAAATCGGAATGTGTCGGCTGTACACATACATAAAAACGCATCAAAACAGCACGTAACTACATAAAAAGGCATCAAAACAGCACGTAACTGAATAGTTTTTGATATATAGCCTTGGGGTTCGGACCCGTGATTTGAGCGCGCGCGATCATGCGCACACGCGCGCACAGAAAAATTCATGACAACTGTGTTATAGACCATTCATCAAGAAATGTTGTGAACAAAACTGCATTAAAATACATGCAAAACTTCGCGAGATATTAGCGATTATGTGTTTCGGGGTTTGAACCCCGTAACTGGCGCGACCTTGACCTTAATGTAAAACTAAATACATCAGTGGATAGCTTGCATCTAGGCAAACTAGTATACCAAATTTGATGATGATAGACTGAATAGGTTTTTTTTAGAAAAATCGACGAATAGCCGGACGGACGGAGGTACGACGGACGGAAACCGGACGGACGGACGGACACCGGACGGACGGACGGACGGACCAGACAAAAACAATAGCTCCCCAAACCTTCGGCTCGGGGACTAATAATAATATCGGGGTCGAAACTCCCATCAAGAACGAAGTAAGAATTTTAACAATGTCGCAAAATCATGTCGGTGTGAGAAAATCGCATCACGAGAAAAAAAAGAAGAAGCTAGCTTTGTCTCCAAGTGTCATCCTAAAGTGAGAAATCGTGTCGTGTCGAAGTCATGTTGCAACACAAGCCCAAGCAAAAGGTGTATAATTCAGAAGTCTACCTAGATTGCAGCGTTTCTGAACATGGATTTAAACCGCAAGACCGGTGTTGCATGAAATATTTTACCCATGAAATAAATACTCTTTTCCTCATTCAAATTGTTTGCTGTTTGGGAAAGATTCGCCCCTAAATACATTCAGAGGCGTCTTGTGGCACGCAAGAAGAACAAAAGATTCATCATGAAAAACTGAGAAGTCGGGGATATTTTTGTAATACTTATTATTATTTATTTTTGTTTGCACGGATGTTGGTGGGTTTGTTTTTTTATCGTCCGTCATTTTGAAAAATACGAAACTAAGTGGCATGGCTTTGTATATCGATTTATCGGATCGGCAAAAATGTAGATTTACACCCTCCCGCTCTATTTCTTGGTTCTTTCCGTGTAGATTGAGCACTTAAATATCAATATTTTAAATAATAGTTGACTTATTTATGACATGAAAGACGAATGGCTCTAGTGCGCTTGAAGGGTATTTATTTCACGGTCGGTACATATTTCTCATGACACCGGTCTGTTAGAAGGAAAGAAAGAAAGGAACTGAACACGATGTTTCCTGATGCAGCAAGATGATGCCCCTTATTGATCCCCGAGCCGAAGGTTCGGGAAGCTATTGTTTTTGTCTGGTCCGTCCGTCCGTCCGGTGTCCGTCCGTGTCCGTCCGTCTGGCGTGCCTCCGTCCGTCCGGCTATTCGTCCGTTTTTCTCACAAACTATTCAGTCTATCATCATCAAATTTGGTATACTAGTTTGCCAAGATGCAAGCTATCCACTGATGTATTTAGTTTTACATTAAGGTCAAGGTCGCGCCAGTTACGGGGTTCAAACCCCGAAACACATAATCGCTAATATCTCGCCAGGTTTTGCATGTATTTTAATGCAGATTTTTCACATTTCTTGATGAATGTTCTATAACACAGTTGTCATTATTTTTTCTGTGCGCGCGTGTGCGCATGATCGCGCGCGCTCAAATCACGGGTCCGAACCCCAAGGCTATATATAAAAAAAACTATTCAGTTACGTGCTGTTTTGATGCCTTTTTATGTAGAACTTTACGTGCTGTTTTGATGCGTTTTTATGTATGTGTACAGCCGACACATTCCGATTTCGGAGTACCTCGGCGATGCTGCGAGGGGACTTTGCAGCCGCTCGGCGTTGCACTTGTTTCACACTTGTTGCCACAAAAATATCTGGGATAGGTGGGTTGGCAAACAAAACACAAACAAAAATGTATTTAAAAAAAAGAAGAAACAGAGGACTTTAGACACCCGGGGCCCATCAAATGTTCGTAGTGAAAACTTAGAGAGAAAAACACTACGTACGTGTGTGTGTGTGTGTGTGTGTGTGTGCGTGCGTGCGTGCGTGCGTGCGTGTGTGTTAGTGTGTGTGTGCGTGCGTGCGTGCGTGCGTGTGTGTGTGTGTGTGTGCGTGCGCGCGTGCGTGATTATGCCTGTGGGTTAGTGGGAGCACGTTTATGCGCTCGCTACCATGTTATTAGTTAATTTCGTTCGGGCGACTAATTGACAAACCACACTTCAACGGACACCCACTGCCCATGAGAAAACTTCGGAGTGCACGTGCGCCCACTAGCACTCAGTTCCGGTTGCCAAGGGCTGCACGGTGCCTGCACCGCGAGTCATCTTCTTCTTCTTCTTCGATCGCTCAGACTGTTTCCTATCAATTATGAGCGCAGATGCGTCATGCTGCCGTCATGCGCCTAACTAATAAATAGTTAGCCCAGCAAGTCCGACTTCGGCTGGGGGAAATCTTTTTGAAAGTGTTTCAGTCGTGAAAACCGAGACAGGAGAATGGACTGGTAAGGCAGAAAGATAGGTAGAAGAGTCAAAGGAAGGAGAGTGGAAATCTCCACTCTCCTTGTGACAGATTAGAGGAAGTTACAAGCACATAACTTGGATGGAAGTTCAGTTTAACGTCGCGTATCGGCTTTCGCCATGTACGACGGGCTGAACAAACCAACCAAGGTATAAACAAAAATTTATGTTGCTGAATCACTGTCTTAGCCAAAAGGCCGAGAAGCGATCAGAATGATAAGCACAGAACTTCCAGGTGGGGGAACTATTTATACAAAAGACACCCCCCGCCCCCGGTATCCCCACGGGGGAACCACGAGTCATGATCCCAGCTTCATCAATCACCATTGTCCAGTGAGTTGATCCCTGTCTGACGTTTGTTGTTGACGGGTTTCTGGGCATTGATGATGTCCTGACTAATCACTAGAATAGAATGCCTAGGGCTTCTACGATCAATTTGCTGACTGAAAGAATCAGCGCGCGTAGGCCTACGCATGCATGCAGGCATGAGCGTGCACGCACTCACAGGCGCGCTCTCTCTCTCTCTCTCTCTCTCTCTCTCTCTCTCTCTCTCTCTCTCTCTCTCTAACAGTAACACACACAGGGAGAGAGACAGAGAGAGAGGGGGGGGGGGGGAGGAGGGGGAGAGACGGAGACTGGCTGAGAGTAAGACTGGGATAAAGAAAAACATAACAGACAGAAACATGAAAAGTGAGTGGCAGCTGGTGAAAAACACAGACTGACAGACAGGCAGGGGCAGAGAGAAAAGAGAGACAGGATTGAAGAAGATATTTCTTCTTCTTTTTAAACCGGGATAGTCTCTCACTTTCGAGAGAGAGAGAGAGAGAGAGAGAGAGAGAGAGAGAGAGAGAGAGAGAGAGAGAGAGAGAGAGAGAGAGAGAGAGAGAGAGAGAGAGAGAGAGAGAGACCCTCAAGAATGCACATCTTGGAACTTTGGCCTAATAACACAGTACTATCAGAGCGATGATGAACCGATACCTGAACCATAGCATTTATAAAGTTCTACCAATATGACTTTATTATGATGTATTTGTGTGAGCTATTACACCAATCGGAAACAACTCAAGCACTAGTTACACCCCGTGCATCGTTTCAGCAAAATACAGTGGCAGCTGCGAGTTTCCTCCACACTTTTGTAAACAAGGGTCTTGCATACTTCTCCGTAAATCAAGCGAACTCGTGAAGGTTGGAGCAGACGACACGGTTTGTTTTCCCACATATTCTATCTACTTCCTGTCTACTGGCTACTTCGCCGCACATTGTTTGCTTGTTCTCAGAGAACAGCTAAATGAATGACTCGAAGAAACACGCCACTCACCTGTTCAGCAGTTGAATCACAGATGCGAATGAAACCGTCACAGATGCGAATGAAACCGTCAAGAAACTTCTCTCAGACTTAGCAAATCGTTCGTGTTTTGACTCACTTTGCAGCATCACAGTCAGTGGAGGCGATTGCGCATGCTTGGAATGAGGCACGCGCACCGATTGATCTCACGCGCTGATGGTACAGTCTACAGCGGTAGGCCTAGTGAGACTTGACGCGCAATCCGATTGTTTGGGGTGTAGGCGGAATTTATTTTCGCGTTGAAAAGGTTTTTTGTTTGTTTGTTTTTAATCAGAGAAAGAGAACACAAAATAAGTTTGTCGATACTTCGATACTGTGTACTAACAAGAGGCCTCTACATAGGCCTACTAGAGAATCTCGTTCAGTCCTTTACTGTGTGTCTCTGTCTCTCTGTGTCTCTTTCTTTATCTCTAGGGCCTATGTCTTGCTCTTTGCCGCCTCTTCCTGTCACAGTCTGAATGCATGCATGTATGTCTACGGTCTTTGCCTGTCTGTCTCTCTCTCTACCTCTGCAAGTTTGTCTGTCTGACCCCCCCCCCCTCTCTCTCTCTTTCTCTCTGTGTCTCTCTCTCTCTCCCTCTCTCTCTCTCTCTCTCTCTCTCTCTCTCTCTCTCTCTCTCTCTCTCTCTCTCTCTCTCTCCCTCTCTCTCTCTCTCTCTCTCTCTCTCTCCTCTCTCTCTCTCTCTCTCACTCTCTCTCTCTCTCTCTCTCTCTCTCTCTCTCTCTCTCTCTCTCTCTCTCTCTCTCTCTCTCTCTCTCTCTCTCTCTCTCTCTCTCTCTCTCTCTGTAGGCCTATGTGGGTGTGCATGATGTGTGCGTCCTGCGTGTGTTTCTTCCATTTGCAAGCATCTTATTATATTTTCTTGTAAAAAGTGGCTCACTCACTTTGTTTTGTTTTTTAAATAGATCTAAATGCCAGATTGTGTACATTCACATAAACACCATACCATAAATTAAAAAAACTTCGATTTGCATCAGATCCTGTGTATCTAGTACAGGCTATGATTGGCATATTCTGTAAAACATATATTAAGAAAGGACACCGAACACAAAACAACTGGTGAATATGCGCACTCGATTTATGTTTTGGGATATAGATATAAATGCCAGATCAGTGTTCAATTTCAAATGCACCAAACGTCAAAGTCAAAGGTGAAGGTCAAAATGTAATTTCTATACTGGACACATCAGCTTGGTGTGATATACCACCCTACAAAATGTTAAGCGATTCTGCGCAGCAGTTGATGTGATATTGGGACAGAAAAAAATCCAAGGTCAAAGGTCAAGGCCATCATGGTCACCGAGGTCAACAATATTAGCATTCCATTGATCTTAAGCTAGTCTACCTACTTGCCAAATTTGGAAACTGTATCTGCCAGAATGTAAAA
>CM065682.1:23320020-23347520 GCA_017654935.2 Phymorhynchus buccinoides
CAAACCTCCTTCATACCAAGTTTCAACATCCTATGTCGACTGGTTCCTGAGATATGGCTACAAATAGAGTTTTCGGTTTTCAAGGTCATACGTCAAGGTCAAGGTCACGACGGCAAAATGGTTTGCGCGGATCTCTTCATATTAAGGTGGCACACCTCCACACAAAATTTGACGCGATTCGGTCAAGCGGTTCGGGAGATATCCTTGGGACAGACAGAAAAGAAAGAAAACAAAATACAAACCAGCCCATCGCAAAGTCCGATCACCTATGGTGACGGACAATGACAGACGCACAATACAAGACTTTCTAGAGTTTTGGAAAATCATGGCACAGTCGTTTGTGGAAGACTATGACAATCAAACTAGGGGGCATTTGCACTGGCTCTAGTGCTGCAGCACAAAGGGATGGGTTGGCCTTTGGGGACCTTCCCCAACGCCAGCTGTCCTCGAATTCATTTGACCGAGAGAGTGGGAATTCTCCCTGGGCAAGGCATCACCACTATAAATACATTTTAGCCCAGCCCTCCGGAATAGTAGCTGCTCCCCTCTGCTATCTTGCAGTCATTGTCAGAAACGACAGACAGGCTGGTGTAGCCATTACATGATTTTTGTATTTTTTCCCCCATTATTTATTTACTTTTTTTGTGTGTTTGTTGTTGTCCGTCACCGAAGGTGATCGGACTTTGCGATGGGCTGGTTTGTCTGTGTTTTTTGTGTGTGTGGTTTTTTTTTGGGGGGATTCTGTCTGTCCCAAGGATATCTCCCGAACCGCTTGACCGAATCGCGTCAAATTTTGTGTGAAGGTGTGCCACCTTAATAGGAAGAGATCCGCGCAAACCATTTTGCCGTCGTGACCTTGACCTTGACGTACGACCTTGAAAACCGACAATCTATTTTTAGCCATATATCGGGCACCGATCGACATAGGATGTTGAAACTTGGTATGAAGGTGGTTTGGCTTATGCCCGTTCTGATGATGGCATACCGATCAAGGTCAAGGTCAAGGTCAAAAAGATCGCTGGAGCCTGAAAATCGGAGGGTCATTTTTTCTCCTTCTGTCTGTCCCAAGGATATCTTTCGAACGGGTTGACCGAATCACGGCAAATTTTGTGTGCTGGTGTGTCACCATGAGCTCTACCAAAGTAAGTTTTATATAAGTGCATTACAATTTGCATAGGCCTAAATGCGAAGTGAGAGTCTACCAAAGTAAGTTTTATATAAGTGCATTACAATTTGCATAGGCCTAAATGGGAAGTGAGAGTCTACCAAAGTAAGTTTTATATAAGTGCATTACAATTTGCATAGGCCTAAATGCGAAGTGAGAGATAAAGAAAGAAGAAAAGATGAAGAAAAAGCAGGGGTCGTTCCTAGACGGGGCAATAACGCATGGACGTTGGACAGCTTTAGTGCACAGTCACGGGCAGAGATTGGCTAGTAAGATCAGAACACGGTCAGTTGGTGGAAAGAATGATGGGATGTCATGGTGATAAAATAGGAATAACGAGGTTATTATTAAGGAGAGAGAGAGAGAGAGAGAGAGAGAGAGAGAGAGAGAGAGAGAGAGAGAGAGAGAGAGAGAGAGAGAGAGAGAGAGAGAGAGAGATACGAATACGAATACGAATACGAATGTTTTTATTGAGGGTAAAACAGATAAGCTGGGTAGCTTTTTTACACTGTTGCCCTCAAGCAAATAAACAATTAATGAAGAAAATGATTAACAGAAACGTAAAAACAACAAAACTGGCAACAATAGTGACAAAAATATACATGTAATATAATACAACAAGGCAAAAATGGCCACACAACAGCAATTCAAAATTAGAGAAACCCACCCCACCCATCTAAAAACACACCAAGAAACAACAACAAAAAACACCTCCCAGTCTCTACCCCCTCCCCCCCGCACTCACTCCCACAAGCACCCCCCACATACCCCACCCCCACAAACCTATGCACACATACATACATGCATACAAATTCTTATATTATGTACATGTACATGTATATCAGTTCACATAAAATCTTAAATGTTCTCTACACCTTGTAATATCATTTGAATGTATATATAAACATAATTAAACGTGTATTGTGAACATATGTATTGTAATTCGTAAGGTAAAATAAGACTAAACAGATTTATAATTGGTCCATCAAGTATTTATGATATGCCTTTCTGAAAGATGACAAGCTCTGTTTCTGTTTTATGTGGTTAGGCATATCGTTCCACAATTTTGCTCCTGAGTGGACTAATGAGGACATGAATAGATTTGTTCTAGGTCGAGGGGTACGAATAATCGACTTCCCACGAATGTTATATACTGGGAAATGTTTTTGCAGATAATATGGTGTTAATTTATTCATAATTTTAAACATAAACACAGCTTTGTTATGCTTACATTTGAGATAAAAAGGCAGAATATCTAATTTCTTATAGTCACATGAATCAAGGGAGGAGGATTTTAATAGAATAAGTTTAAGGGAACGTCTATAAATACTGTGAAGTGGTTTTAAACAATTTTCACTTGCTAAGTCCCAACATGTTGACACATAGTCCATGTCTGATTGAATATATGCATGAAAAAAGAGAGTCCGGGAATGCTGGTCTAGAAAGTGTTTAATTCGATTCAATTGAAATGTTTTTTGTGATAGTTTCTTGGACAGAAGTGAAACATGCTTTGACCACGAGAGATTATTATCAATAGTAAGACCTAACAGCTTATAGAAATTTACTTCTTCCAATTCCTTATTTAATATATTTAACTTACATAAATTAGTCTTTATATTTTGGCGCTTTTGCCTAGTTGTAACCAACATAAATTTGGATTTCTGCGGATGAATAGCCATATGATTCAACTCCGTCCAAGAAACCAATTTATCAATATCTTGTTGTAAGGAAGCACATAAAACGTCATTATTTTTATTGTTGTTGTGTATACTTGTGTCGTCTGCGAAAAGTTCGCAGGAAGACTTAACATGCAGCGGTAGGTCGTTAATATATATTGAAAACAATATTGGGCCTAAAACAGAGCCTTGAGGAATACCATATTTGATTGGAGACAGAGAAGACCACGATGAATCTTGAGTAACTGCCTGTCTTCTGTCGCTAAGGAAAGACGTTATTAGCTTTACACCCTTATTACTTAAGCCATACATAAAAAGTTTTCTGGTGAGAAGTTTATGGTCTATTGTATCAAATGCTTTAGCAAAATCGATAAAAATTACGCCAGTAAACAAATCATTATTTATGTTAGAATGCCATTTCTCAGTGAGATTACTTAACATAGTATGACAAGAATGTTTTTGTCTAAAACCGTTTTGATTTGGGTGAAATAAATCATACTGACTAAAGTGGGATTGAATATTATTTTTAATGTATTTTTCTAGCGGCTTTGATAATATAGATAGAATGGATATTGGGCGATAATTTGAGGGATCAGATGTATCCCCTGACTTAAAAATTGGAATAACTTTAGAGTTCTTTAATGCTTGTGGGAAGGTACATTTATCAATACAAAGGTTATAAATATATGTTAAGGATTCGGAAATAATCGGAGCAGCTATTTTTAAGAGTTTACTATCAATTCCATCTAATCCTCGGCAAGTCGACTGCTTTAATGTACTGAGTTATGTGAAAACCTCATGAACACTCATAAATGGGATGTTAAATGAGTTGTTTATTTGCTTCGAGTCACAGAAGCATTTAAGTTTGTTTAAATCATTTAAATGTGTTTTATCAGTTACTATTATCCTTTCAGCAACAGTTGTAAAATGTTGATTTAGGTTTTCAGCGGGTATTTTAGAACCCTGATTAGAAGATGACACTATTTTCCCCGACAATTGGTTAATAGCCTTCCAAATGCTTTTTGAATTTTGTTTAGAGGAAATCAAGTCACTGAAATATTTTTTCTTGGCCTTTCTTTTCATTGTTGTTATTTTATTCCGTTTTTGTCTAAACTGATCATCTTTCCCTGTCGTTAGCAACAAATTTTCACGAATTTTTATTTCTGCTCCTATCTCTTCCTTTAACCAAGGAGGCTTTTCAGTTAATTTAACACGTTTGGTTGTGAGTGGTGCATGCTTATTTAAAACTGGAACAAAAATATTGTACCACTCTATAAGAGCATCATCAGGGTCAGTGAATTGATATATGCTTGAAAAATTAATATTGCATAAGTCCCTAACAAAATCTTCTTCAACACATTTATTATAATTACGATAGTGTATGGTTTTATGAAATAACCAGGGTATCTTGACACCCTTTGCGGACCATGTTAGACAGACTGGGTAGTGGTCACTGAGACCATAGCATGGTACTGATATTTCTAATGCATTAGTAGGATTGGTTATATAAATGTGATCAATTAACGTTTGTGACTGTGATGATACCCTTGTTGGTGTCTTTATAAGTTGAGTTAGATTGCATAATTCATAGGTTTGTTTCCATCTATTGTGTGGTTTTTGTAAATCAATGTTAAAGTCACCCAGAAGAACGACTTCCAAGGAATGATTATAAACATCTTCCATCATCAGTTCGAAACGATCGAACCATTCAACACGTTCCTCTGGGTTCCTATATAAGAAAGCAACAAAAAGTGGTTTACTACTTTTGAACTGAATCTGTAACCATATACATTCAATCTTATACTTATCAAATAAATGAACCTGTTTATAATTAATTGAGTTATGTACATATGCTATAATTCCTGTTTCTAATTTTGTGTGTGTGATAAACCACGGACTTCTATGCACGTGTATAGAATTCCGTGGATAAACTAATGGATTCTTTGAAGGACATAGAGAGAGAGAGAGAGAGAGAGAGAGAGAGAGAGAGAGAGAGAGAGAGAGAGAGAGAGAGAGAGAGAGAGAGAGAGAGAGAGAGAGAGAGAGAGAGAGAGAGAGAGACGAAACGAAACGAATTTGCATTTATACAGGGTAATGAGATAAGCATTGCTTTTTTACACTCAGCCCTGTGGCCAAACAAAACTAACAGACCAACAAATAAGTAATGAAAACCCCCATTATAGACTAACATAAGCATCAAAGCAATCCTTCAAACCATCATCAAGAGAAACAATATTATATACAAAATAGCAATGTAAGAGGGAGAAGAGTTAAGGACGACAGTCAGACAGACAATTGTTTTTAAGAGAGAGAGAGAGAGAGAGAGAGACAGAGAGAGAGAGAGAGAGAGAGAGAGAGAGAGAGAGAGAGAGAGAGAGAGAGAGGAGAGAGAGAGAGAGGAGAGAGAGAGAGAGAGAGAGAGAGAGAGAGAGATTCGTCGCTCTCATCGTAGGCTCACGTCTCTTTATTCATTCGTTGGCTCACATCTACAAAGTCATAATGACGGGGGTTTTGTTGTTGTTGTTTTTTAAGCCATCTTCATTTTGTCCAGTTAATCGAGTAGCGTTGTATGATTTAGGGCGATGATGCCGTGACAGACAGAGAAACAAGCGAGAGAATAAGAAACTAAGATATTTGTAAAATGAATAAGGGGAAGGAACTTCGCGTAATTAATTCCCTTTTTACCAAAGTTATTTACGGCACCGATTCGCCTAGCTAAGTAAAAGTAGTTGCCACAACAATACAGACCCAAGTTCATCCTCAATAAAAGGATGACCCAGACCTGCTTATTATAACCCCCCCCCCCCCCCCACCCCCCCCCCCCCCCCCCCCCCCCCCCCCCCCCCCCCCCGAAAACGGAGTGTGGCTGCTCACGTGGCGGGGCAATCAAAAACGGTCACACACGTAATGTTCTCATCCCTAGCTGGTGCACTTTTACCAGTGTTCCAGTGCTGTTGGGATGATCCCTGGAGTCTTTAAGCCAGGGTAAGCCAACAAACAACATAGCAGCCACCCACACAGTACACAACAACAGTGGTAGAGCGTTGCTCACAAACAAATCAACATGCATTCAAGAATGGCTTAGCCTTCTAGTCTTGAATAATGTGACACTTAAACCATTTTGTATGTTCTACTTTTCCCCCCTGCCTTTCTTTCCTTTGTTCTTACGTCATAGATAAACCCCTGGGTTTTGTGTGTGATAAACCACGGACTTCTATGCACGTGTATAGAAGTCCGTGGATAAACTAATGGATTCTTTGAAGGAGATTTATTTTCAATTGCTGCTAATGTATATTTTGATTTGTTTATTTGATAATGATGATTATTCGGTATGACTGAGTTCACCATTGTGTTGTTTAGTTCTTTAAAAGAATAATGCTCTGTTTTCAAATTTATTATGGAAAAAAGAACCTTCGTTGCAAGGGGGGAAAAAACAGAGAGAGAGAGAGGAGAGAGAGAGAGAGAGAGAGAGAGAGAGAGAGAGAGAGAGAGAGAGAGAGAGAGAGAGAGAGAGAGAGAGAGAGAGAGAGAGAGAGAGAGATTGTATCAGGTACTGATAAAATAGGAATAACGATGTTGTTATTATTAAGGAGCGAGAGAGAGAGAGAGACAGAGAGAGAGAGAGAGAGAGAGAGAGAGAGAGAGAGAGAGAGAGAGAGAGAGAGAGAGAGAGAGAGAGAGAGAGAGAGAGAGAGAGAGAGAGAGAGTAAAATATGCTGACAGAATCAACGACACAGTAAGTAAGACGGAGAAAGAGAAAACTTCTCAGAAACAGGCACAATACAGAGTGAAAGGAAGGATTCAGCAACAAAGGCGATCCCGTGTGAACGGATCATAAATCAGAGGAAAGACACCACAGTGCAGGCGATACCTGATACTCCTACAGAAAACAGTGGGATACAGGTTCCCAATGGACCCCCCCCCCCCCCCCCCCCCCCCCCCCCCCCCCCCCCATCTTGTCAGGTTTTATTCTTTTTTGAAGAACATTGGTGTTTTGTTAAAGACCCCACACAGGCACGTGTCACATTCCCTCTTATACTAGGAAGATTTCTTAAGATTCCTTACTAGCTATAAGAGGGAAAACACGTGAAAACCGTGATTTTGACACGTGACATGCGGGGTCTTTAAGCCCTAGCCCCACCAAGGGGGTTATAAAATAGAAATTGTTCGGAAATAATTGACTCAATCGGTCAAACAGGGGAAGTTACTCTACCATCAGGTACTGTTGGTAAATCCCCAAAATAAGGATGATTACCATCGGGGGGTGGGGGTGGGTGGATGGGGGGGGGGGGGGGGGCAATTGCTATCATGTATATTTTTGACATCTGTAGAGTCACCCCTTGGATGGAAGTTCGGTTTAACGTCGCGTATCGGCTTTCGCCATGTACGACGGGCTGAACAAACCGACCAGGGTATAAACAAAAAAATTATGTTCCTGAATCACTGTCTTAGCCAAAAGGCCGAGAAGCGATCAGAATATGAACACCCCTTTTCCAAATAATGCATGATAGCAATATGACAGTGGTAACTTTCTGTCCGTTAACAAGCATTTTTGGTAGGGGGGGCCCTACAGATGTCAAGACTGTATGATAGCAATTGCCCCCCCCCCCCCCCCCCCCCCCCCCCCCCCCCCCCTGAGGAGGTAACTCATTTTCTAAACAATCCTCTTTCCGTAATGGGGCGCAACTCGTCGTTTCTGCCCATTCATCTTGTCTTCAAAAGCACGTGTTTTCTTGCATGATCTTTCAACAAATTAAAATCTAGTTGCGCACCTAAAGGAGGTTTGCACTGTGTCCGTACTTTCTTAGTTGCTGTGTGTGTGTGTGTGTGTGTGTGTGTGTGTGTGTGTGTGTGTGTGTGTGCGTGTGCGTGTGCGTGCGCGTGTGTGTGTGTGTGCGTGCGTGCGTGCGTGTGTGTGTGCGTGTGTGTGCGTGTGCGTGCGTGCGTGCGTGCGTGCGTGTGTGTGTGTGTGTGTGTGCGTGCGTGTGCGTGTGTGTATGTGTGTGTGCATGTGTGTGTGTGTGCATGTGTGTCGGTGTATGTTTGTGTATGTGAGTGTGTGCAAGAGAACACTGAACACTGAAAAACTGTACTTAACAAGGATGAAGACTTTAGGCAATGCCTATTCTTACAATCTGTCCTTGGATAAAACAAAACAATTAAGAGAGAGAGAGAGAGAGAGAGAGAGAGAGAGAGAGAGAGAGAGAGAGAGAGAGAGAGAGAGAGAGAGAGAGAGAGAGAGAGAGAGAGAGAGAGAGAGAGAGAGAGAGAGAGAGAGAGAGAGAGAGAGAGAGAGAGAGAGAGAGAGAGAGAGAGAGTTTGTCGTACAATAAAGAGGGGGGGGGGGGGGGGAAGAAGAAAAATCAAGGCGCAGAACAAGGAAGTAGTAGCCTACATTTCTTCTGAGATGAAAAACAAAACAAGGGAAAGAAAATGGAACGAATAAAGGAGAGAGAGAAATAAAAGACGACATGTGCTGACAATCGAATTGTTTATTACTTCATTAATTTCAAGAAGAAATAGAACAAAAAACGGAAAAAGAGAAGAAGAAATGAAAAACAGTCTAAGTCCGCAATGCCCAGACATGAATGCCCTGTTGATTAGAAACTAGAAGTGAAAACAATTCTGAGCGAACAATGGAAATAACAACAACAAAAAATAGGAAATGTTATAAACAAAATGATAGAAACAACCAGGAATATAAACGAAAACCATAATAGAAATAAGAGAGGTCACGAAAGATAGAAAGCCTGAAATCAATTCTGAAATTAAGAAGGGGGGAAAAAAGGATTGTGGTGCAGTGGTATTGTCGCAGTTTGGGCTGAGAGGTTGCATGATTGTGCGGGTTATATATATATATATATATATATATATATATATATATATATATATATATATATATATATATGTCGAAGCAGCTGTCTTTGCATAAGGCACTGTCCCTCCCCCATTGGGAAAAAAAAGTAAATCAGCACAATTTATATAATTTGGTTTTTTTGTTTTTGTTTTTTTTGAACACGGAACATTACTCAAAGTTAACGTTAACTGGCTTTGTTTCTGAGGTTCACAAATAAAGACATTGGACACAGAAAAGCTTTATCAAAGCAAACTATATATATATATATATACAGTACAATCATTCTTTCTTAAAGTTTGGCACCACACCTTGCAGACTAGTTTCGAGGTAAGATAAGATATATAAAAGGAATAAAAGGAATAACAACAAAACCAGTGATGTCTTTGTAAAACAACTTGTATTAAAACCTTTTAGTAATACAAGTTGTTTTACAAAGACATCACTGGTTTTGTTGTTATTTATTCCTATATATATATATATATTTTTATTTTTTTTAAATGAGCAGAAGCCCCAAGTAAAGTAGGCCTATGTCTTTGCGACTGGGCTATTCTTTTTGTGTGTAAAGCATGTTTGAATTCAAGTGATTGATCGACGTTGCCCTTTGTTCTCCCAGTACACGTTTCATTGATGATGTTTGTCTAAAGAATCTTAATGTTACCAGAAGAGTGTGTGCGATGAGATTGCTATCGTTTTTGTGTTAGTAAAGTGTTTCTTCTTCTTCTTCTTCTGCGTTCCCAGGTCATATGGCCATAATGGGTGAGGTGCGTATGTGTCCGGTGTTTCAGTTTTCACGGGTCTACCCGCTGCGTTCAGCCGATTCCGATTTAGGAGGATGTAAGTGTGGTTGATAATACTGAAAAAAGAGACCGCTACGTAATCACAACACAGCTAAGCAGCAGCGAATTAATCCCTGGAACTGTTTTACTTCCACTCAACCTCAACTCAACTCCGCAGCTCATAAGACAATTGAACTACTTCCACTACAGCAGTCGACTCGCCAACAGAAATGCCCAAGTCCAGCCTTTTCCGACTAATTAACAATACACTGACCCACCACGGTTAAGTCCCTTGGTTTTTTCTGGGTAGCTGTGACCCACATGCAAATGCCCCCAACTTGAAATTGAAGCTGCTCTTTAAAATGATGTTTCGTTTTTAATTTGGGGGCATTTGTATGGGAGTCAAACCTGGTCTAAACAAGATTTCTTACCAGCTATAAGAGAGAAAACACGTGAAACCCGTGATTTTGACACGTGATCTGGTGGATCTTTAATGATCTCTCGCTCCTGGTTTCCTTTATCGAAGTTGTCACACTGGATGAGTGTCCATATAGATTGAGTGGCGGAGTGCGACTGCCTCGACAAGTGTGACTCGGCGTTTAGATGTTGGTTGGCAAAGAGTGTAGAAATCCTATGGATATGACAATGACTCCTTGGGGATAATGTGGACAAGATTTGTTTCTCCAGTATGCCTTGTGAGCGTCTTCGACAGATGTAACACAGACAGACTGAGCTGAGGGATGAGCCTCTTGTGAGCTCTTTGCAGGGTAGACCCTGCTTCTTAATTCAGCATGACAAGATTGTTTGGAATAAGCCTATCTGGGCGTATGAAGGAGGGATAGCCTGCAGATAATCAGGGATCAATCTTGTCACAGGACATCATAGGTCATTTGACCAGTTCGAAGAAAATATAATAGGTCATCATATAATAAAAAGGCAAGTGTGTGTCTGTGTGTGTGTCTGTGTGTGTGTATGTGTGTGTGTCTCTGAAACACAAAACGGGCCTTACAACTCCGCCGTTTTTCGACCGAATCGCTTCACATTTGCTGTCAGGCTTGTTGTGGTCAGGGCAAAGCCTGGCAGCAAATTTGAAGAGAATCGGGAGAGCGCGTCACTCTCAGAGCAGCGCCAACGGGAAACGGGGCCTTATAACTCCGCCGTTTCTTAACCGAATCGTTTCAATTTTGCTCTACTCAGCGTTACCAGTACTTGGCGTTACCGTTACTAGGGAGAGAGCGTCACTCTCAGAGCAGCACCAAAGGGAAATGGGGCCTTATAACTCCGCCGTTTCTTAACCGAATCGCTTCAAATTTGCTATACTCAGCGTTACCAGTACTTGGCGTTACCGTTGCTAGGGAGAGAGCGTCACTCTCAGAGCAGCACCAAAGGGAAACGGGGCCTTATAACTCCGCCGTTTCTTAACCGAATCGCTTCAAATTTGCTATACTCAGCGTTACCAGTACTTGGCGTTACCGTTACTAGGCGTTACCGTTACTAGGCGTTACCGTTACTAGGCGTTACCGTTACTAGGCGTTACCGGTACTCGGCGTTCCGCTAGTTTTCATAAAACGATAAGTCATAATGCAAAAAGAAAGAAAGGAGATACAACTTGAGTACAACAAAAACTGTTTTCTTGGACATTCTGTTGCAATCAATCACATAGTTTTATAGACTGCATGTTCAAAGAATGATATGAGAAAAGGTTTTTGCGTGTGGAAATATTCCTCTCTTTTTTTGGCTTGAGAATTTAAGTTAGTACAGTGATAGGCAATATAAAGCAATAATAGGGCAATTATTTTTACATTCTACCGTTTCACCTAAGTCAATCTGATCACTATGAATCAGTTGCAGCGCACATCTAACACATAACAGACACGAAGTAAACATAGTAAGTCCTATGACCTCTCGCCTGCAAACACAATAGGTCATTTCAAACTTTTATCAGTCAATAACTGATGACCGGTGTTAAGAATAATCCCTGAATAACGGGGGAGAGAGAGAGAGAGAGAGAGAGAGAGAGAGAGAGAGAGAGAGAGAGAGAGAGAGAGAGAGAGAGAGAGAGAGAGAGAGAGAGAGAGAGAGAGAGAGAGTTGAACACTATGAGAGAGAAAGACAAACTGTATTTGAGTGCATCAAAGAAATGTTCTTTGAGTGCGTGTGTGCATGCATGCCCTCGCGCTCGCTCGATCGCACGTTTGATCGTATTTGAGCGCACTTGTGTGTTTGTGGATGCATGTGCTAATCACCGTGTTTGTTTTTACTGTGTCATGAACAGGCTAGGTGTTTGAACGTTAGTTTATGTATAAAAAACACACAAATGTTTTTTTTTTTGTTTTTTTAAGGCATTTTAACAGTTGCATAAGGTGGGGCCTACACAACTGATAGAAAGAGGAGGAAACTGAAAAATAGGAGGAAACTTTATGAAGAAGAAAACGCACAGAGGAACACGGTGAGAACAAGGTCGGTTATGCTGCCGCTTGGTTGGACGGTTTGTGTATGTATTATTGCTAAATGCTGTGACATGTTATGCTGCCGCTTGGTTGGATGGTTTGTGTATGTATTATATACTGGTCTCCAAAAGTTAAGGGCCGGCTTCTGTTTTCAATAGCTTGATATCTATTTATTGTACACTAAGACAACAATGAAGAAAATGGCAAAACTTAGGCTACTCAATAACTTTCCTTCCTGTTGCACGTGCCTGAACCAGTTTTGCAGACATTGCAGTACAGCAACAGCGTTTTCAGGTACGCTTAAAATGTGGCAAATTCACGAGAATTTCACGAACGTTTGGTCTCTTTTCGCTGAAGAATCAGGGCTGATGCAGGTTTCTTGCCTATTGCACGTGCAAGGCATGACTGTAGTGAACACTGCTGAGCAAAAGTTAGACACGAATGTGTATTTAAGGGCGGCAACCAGAGCTCTCAATAAGCATGCCTCCAAGACAGAAGAGAGAAGATCGTTCTTCCGGCCCTTACATTTTGGAGACCAGTATAGTTATATGCTGTCACATGTTATGTAGATGCTTGATTGGATGGTTTGTGTATATATCATAGTGATATGCTGTGACATGTTATGTAGATGCTTGATTGGCTGGTTGATCATGATGTGTTATAGCAACATGTTGTTGCATGGTATGCTGTTGCTTAATTGGCTGGTGTGTGTGTGTGTTATAATCTGATTATGGTTACATGTTGTGACATGTTGTGCCGATGCTTGATAGGTCGGTGTGTGTTATAGTGATGTGTCGTGATATGTCCTGTTGTTGCTTGATGGCTGACGTGTGAGTTATAGCATGTATTGTGTCAAGTTGTTGTATGAATCGCTAGTGTGTGCTATGGGGATGTGTCGTGTCATATTATGCTGTGTTTTGATTGAGGTTTCTTGCTGTTGTGACATGCTGTGTAAATTACTACCACAGATCACATGGCTAGTGTGTGCGATAGAGATGTATTGTGAAATGTTGTGTATTGTAGTTTGTGTGATTCGTGATGTTGTTGTAGGATGTGCTGCATTCTTGTTGTTTGATTTATATGTAATGCTGTGGTGTGATTCGCTGCATTGCCTGGCATAACAAGACAGCTGCTTATGCCGGACCCTGTCTGTGTAATTTGTGGTTAGTCTTTTTGTCAATTCTTTTGTTTGAATTTTGTTTCTTTTCCGTTCATTTTTTGGCCCAATTTTTCTGTTTATTCCATGTACCCCCAAGGGGCTTTCGAAAATAAACCTTGAAACTTGAAACTTTTTAATGGAAAAGGCGGAGGAAAGTGGATGGTCCCTACAAATACACCAAGCCTGTGGGCTGTCTCGGGTCTTTTTATATTGGCTGGAATGGACTTTACTGCAGCTGCTGTCAACAGGAATTGAACACACAGATGTAGGCTCTTTGCCGAAAGACATCCAAATTGTATAGACTGAACCGGAAGTGCACTCAACGATAAGAAGTTTAACCCTTTCGTCGCCAGCCATTGTTTAGCCAAAAATCCCATTAAACCTATCTGAGAAGTGAAAAGATGGTGTCTGAAATATTGGGGATTCCTCTGTGATGTATGAAATAAGGCCTAACTTTACCTCTCAAAATGAAAAAACACACTACACCTTTGGATAATAGGCTCAGATTTGACCTCAATCAAAACACAGCATAATATGACACAGCACATCCCCATAGCACACGCCAGCGATTGAAACAACAACTTGTCACAATACATGCTATAACTCACACGTCAGCCATCAAGCAACAACATAACATATCACATGGATGTTAAATCACTGTGGTGCAGAAATGCGACTTTGGCGGCGAAAGGGTTAAAAGGAACACGGAGGAGTTCAGAGTCCCTTGAGTATACATTTCCAAGTTTTGAGATGGGAAGTGTGGTCAAAAAGCCTAAATGTTACAAAGAGTGAATACTTTCGTAGCCTAACAACCTTGCAAAGAATCAAGCCAACTTTTTCACTTCCCACCTGGAAGGTGGAAGTGTGCATGGTAACAGTAGGCTGTGAGTGAGTTCACAATGATCCCCACCTGTAGTGTAGGTGAAAGGGTGGGAGTAAACAAAATCCGGTTTCCGTCAGCTGCGGAGTATTCACTCTTTGTGTATATTCAGGCTTTTTGGTGTGGTCGAGCAGAGCAAATCTATATCATGCTGTGTGTGTGTGTGTGTGTGTGTGTGTGTGTGTGTGTGTGTGTGTGTGTGTGTGTGTGTGTGTGTGTGTGTGTGTGTGTGTGTGTGTGTGTGTGTGTGTGTGTGTGTGTGTGTGTGTGTAAAATTTACATGCATTAAAAACACAGAGCCCATAATGTTGCTCATTCCTTTTCTACCCCGCTTCTTTTCCATATACTCACGACCATCCCTGAAACGCATTTCATACGATAGAAGGTCAACAGGTCAAAGTCATACTTTCCCTTTTACGTTAGAAATGACAAACCAACAAACCAAGCAACAACAAAAACACAACACTATTTAGACACCGCGTCAGATTCCCGAACATAAGTCTATCAACTCGGACAGAAACGCTTGGAAAGATCAATATAACATTTCAGTTCCTTCCCCGGTTTTGTCCTTTTCTGCCTTCGCCACGATGTCGTAAGAAAACTCAACAATTTTAAGATCTCTGTACACGTGAACATTTTTCACTCTTTCCCCACGCAACACAGTGATATGCAAGTAATCTTAAGGTCTATGTACACGTTAACATTATTCACAAAAATATCACTATTTCCCCATGGCAACACAGTGAGTTTGAAGTCAAGTCAAGTCAAGTCAAAATGATCTTTATTGAGGGTTAAATAATAAGCTAACAAGGCTTTTTTCTCATCCGGCTCTCCAACACAAATACACAAATACAAACATCATGAGAAATGCATAATAATTATATGATGTCATATTATGAGTGGCCTAACACTGTGTTGCCAAGGGGAAATAGACATATTTTGTGAATAATGACAGGCCTTTATTAGTGGCTATCACTGTCTTGCCATGGGGAAAGAGTGAAAAATGTCAAAGGGTATTGAGACCTTTAGTTTGCGCGTGGCTCATGTAGACAGTTCTGACAAAATAAACCAGCAAAAGTATAAATGGCCACATTTGTGTCCCTTTGCCAAAAGAAGACATAGAGTTGACAACTTTGACTGGTTTCAAGAAAGACGTTAAAAAAAAGATGAAGAAACATGAATGAAAGGGAAAGTTAAAAGAACTTTTCTTTCAGCAAGAGAGTTATATAACAGAAAGAGTCAATGTAGCAGGGGAAGAAGAAGAAGAAGAAGAAGAAGAAGAAGAAGAAGAAGAAGAAGAAGAAGAAGAAGAAGAAGAAGGAGAAGGAGAAGAAGAAGGAGAAGGAGAAGAAGAAGGAGAAGGAGAAGAAGAAGAAGAAGGAGAAGAAGAAGGAGAAGAAGAAGAAGGAGAAGGAGAAGAAGAAGGAGAAGAAGAAGAAGGAGAATAATAATAAGAAGAAGAAGAAGCAGGAGAAGAAGAAGAAGAAGAAGAAGAAGAAGAAGAAGAAGAAGAAGAAGAAGAAGAAGAAGGAGAATAATAATAATAATAATAATAATAATAATAATAATAATAATACAACATATATTATACAACATTAGTAATATTTTCTTCTTCTTCTTCTTCTTCTTCTTCTTCTTCTTCTTCTTCTTCTTCTTCTTTTTCTTCTTCTTTTTTTTCTTCTTCTTCTTCTTCTGCGTTCCCACTGAGGCCATAAGCCCATAACGGGTAAGGTACGTTTGTGTCCGGTTTTCAGTTGTCACTGATCTCCCCGCTGCGTACAGCCAACACACTCCGATTTCGGAGGAGGTCAAAGGAAACAAATATTTGGAAGATGTTTTTAAAAAACCCACGCAGGAGAATGGGCCAATAAGTCAGAAAGATAGTAGATGACAGAAAGTAAAGGGAAAAGGCAGAGTCAAAGAGTGACTGATTAGAGGAAGTTGCAAGCACAGACCTTCCAGAAGGTGGGAAACTATTTGTGCGATAGCCCCCCGGTATCCCCACGGGGAGAGTAATATTTTAACATATAGGGGGAAAAGAACGGATATATTGGAAAGTGTAGGCTTAATATACTTAGATATATATTTTCTATATCATAACGAAAGGAAATATCTACGAGAAGACGGAAAGCATGAATGGAAGGAACCTAAATCCATAATAAAAGTCGATAAAACACATTGTCTGAACGAAGTAAATGTCTCCTCGGAGCTTGCAAATCTTTAGATATGAAGTGACATTTAGAAGATACGCCACAAAGATTTATCTCTACAAGAGGTTTAGTAAGCTGCTTTGTCAGATATGACAAGAGATAAGCTGCATCGAAGCACTCGGAATATATTTTTTATAGATGACTGAAAGACTTTTAGATTTATACCACCATACCACCAACCGCGCAGCACATTTTCAGCCCCAGATACATTTTTCTTTTGACCTTTGACCTATGACCATCATCTTCGAACTTGACCTAGCTATCTTACCTACCTATGCGCATGCGAAGTGTGAGCCTTCTACGTCCATCCGTTCAAACGTTATCGTCGTAACATACATAATAATAATAATAATAATAATAATAATAATAATAACAAGGGCGTCGCCGAGCGGCAGACATTTCCGTCACCAGCAATGCCACGCACTTGCGACACTCCGTAGAGTGTCACATCCTGACACAAAATTGGAAGGGATTCTGTCTTCTAGTTCACGAGATACAGCTTGAAGAAGAAACATATAGCGCAAAGAAGGAAATTTCGGTTTTCAAGGTCACACTTCAAGGTCAAGGTCAGCATGGTGATAATTTATGCTCGGATGTTTTCTTCTCTAGGGTATACAGTACCACACACAATCTGAAGCGCTTCTGTCAAGTACCACTGTGGAAAATATGGCTTAAAACCCAATGTGTAGACCCCTACCACTTTCAAGGCCTACGGATCGCCCGGACCGTGACCTTGACCTTGATCGGTATGCCACCATCAGAACGGGCATAAGCCAAAGTACCTTCATGCCAAATTTGAAGACTCTAACACTAACGGTGTGGGAGTTATGGCCCCTGAAAGATTTTCGGTTTTCAAGGTCGTACGCCAAGGTCAAGGTCACTCTACAAGACGGCAATATGGTTTGCGCGGATACCTTCCTCTCATGGTGACACACCAGCACACACAATTTGACGTGATTCTGTCAACCCGTTCGAAAGATATCCTTGGGACAGACAGAAGGAGAAAAAAATGACCCTCCGATTTTCAGGCTCCAGCGATCTTTTTGACCTTGACCTTGACCTTGATCGGTATGCCATCATCAGAACGGGCATAAGCCAAACCACCTTCATACCAAGTTTCAACATCCTATGTTGATCGGTACCCGAGATATGGCTAAAAATAGATTTTCGGTTTTCAAGGTCGTACGTCAAGGTCAAGGTCACGACGGCAAAATGGTTTGCGCCGATCTCTTCCTATTAAGGAGGCACACCTTCACACACAATTTGACGCGATTCGGTCAAGCGGTTCGGGAGATATCCTTGGGACAGACAGAAAAAAAAAACCCCACAAAAACAAAAACAAACAAACAAACAAACAAAAATACAAACCAGCCCATCGCAATAGTCCGTCTTGGTGACGGACTAATAATAATAATAATAATAATAATAATAATTGATAGCATTTCTATAGCGCCTTTCTAAAATTATTTTACACTCAAGGCGCTTCCATTCACCGATGCACCCGCAGTCACACAAGACATTATTACCCAACCATTCACCCAGGTACAAAATCAAGAAGGAAACATTTACAAACCGAATGAGCTTTGAAAGTAGCGAGTCTTGAGTTTAGCTTTGAAACTAGAGATAGTTGGTTCATGGCGGAGATCGACTGGGAGGGAATTCCCAACAGCAGGGGCACTGAAACTGAAACTACATAGGCCTATGCATACATACATACATACATACATACATACATACATACATACATATACATACATACATACATACATACATGCATGCATACATAATCAGAAACAGACAGACAACAGTAAAACATTACCAGCTTCGCTTTGCGACTGGCAGGCTTATAAGAACAACAACAACAACATCATCCCACCACCATCACAACCACCAACAACAAATATCCACAACTGCAAAAACTCATCTTTTGTCTTCGGAATCAAAGCAAACACAATGTATCAACAAGTGCAACGCCGAGCGGCTGCAAAGTCCCCTCGCAGCATCGCCGAGGTACTCCGAAATCGGAATGGCGTAAATTTGACCTTAATGTAAAACCAAGTACATCCGTGGACAGCTTGCATCTTGTGCAACAAGTATACCAAATTTGACGATAATAGACTGAATAGTTTTTGATATATAGCCTTGGGGTTCGGACCCGTGATTTGAGCGCGCGCGATCATGCGCACACGCGCGCACAGACAAATTCATGACAACTGTGTTATAGATCATTCATCAAGAAATGTTGTGGAAAAAAACTGCATTAAAATACATGCAAAACTTCGCGAGATATTAGCGATCATGTGTTTCGGGGTTTGAACCCCGTAACTGGCGCGACCTTGACCTTAATGTAAAACTAAATACATCAGTGGATAGCTTGCATCTTGGCAAACTAGTATACCAAATGTGATGATGATAGACTGAATAGTTTTTTTAGACAAACGGACGAATAGCCAGACGGACGGAGGCACGCCGGACGGACACCGGACGGACACCGGACGGACGGACCAGACAAAAACAATAGCTCCCCGAACCTTCGGCTCAGGGACTAATAATAATTGTCTAGCTCTCGTTTTCTGGCAGTTCAAAGGCAGTGAGCGGACTATATCTTGTACTCTTCTCTGTTTTATTATTGTGTTGGTCCCTTGGGGTGGCCTTTTGATGGATGCCTCTGTGTGTACCGTCCTTGGATTACAACGGAGGGAGCAGAATCTCCATTCTTTTTTCGGCCCCCACGAGAAACTATTGATGGCTTTGGGGATGTCAGAAACCCTGGCTGAACTTTGTAAATAAAGAACACCGAGAAGTCTGTAGGTTGTTAGTTGGGTCATGAAGTTTCGGGGACTTTTGTTTTTGTTTGGTCCGTGAGTTCGTCCGTCCGCACGTGCGTGCGTCCGTCCGTCCGTGCGCGCGAGGGAACCTTGCACCGGCTCAGGGTCAGCCTTGTTTGTAATGTCTCTGTTTATTTAAAGGAAAATGGGACGAAGTAGACGTTGAAATGTGGGTGTTGCGTGTGCGCTGAACTAGAGCTTTAATTAAACGACGTAATAATTATGGATGAATGGATTGTTTTTACCGGTAATCAAGAAATTTTACCGAACATCATTAAAATAATTTGTTATAGCAATGACTAATTTTAAAAAGTCTCAATCACGTTAGGCTAACAATGATAGGGTTACAAAATCGGGAACACAACACACACACACACACACACACACACACACACACACACACACACACACACATACACGCACGCACGCGCACGCGCACACACACACACACACACACACACACACACATACACGCACGCACGCGCACACACACACACACACACGCACGCACGCACACACACACACACACACACACACACACACACACACACACACACACTTATGCACACACTTGCATACACAAAACGCGCGCGCGCGCACAAACGCACAAACAGAGTCATACGTATTCACACAAACACATACACCCCACCCACCTCAAAATACACACACACACACACATACACACATACACACGTGTGCGCATGCAAGCTTCTGCAATGCTTTCCTTTCCTTCTCTCTCGTCTGTCCTCTCCTCTCTTCTCCCACCCACCCTCCCCATTCCTCACCCTTGGACCCTTTTAACGGATTAATCTCTTTCGACAGGATAACAACAACTCGTTTTCCCAGTTCGATTCATAAATAACCAGCAAATGCAACTCTGTCGAAGGAAAACGTGTCAGCTTGGACATTACTAACCTTTTGAAAACAGCGTCGTCTTAGCTTTTCCTTCTATTTGTTTTATCCCATGGGCTTCTTAATATTATCCATACACAGAGAGAGAGAGAGAGAGAGAGAGAGAGAGAGAGAGAGAGAGAGAGAGAGAGAGAGAGAGAGAGAGAGAGAGAGAGAGAGAGAGAGAGAGAGAGAGACAGAGAGACAGAGAGAGAGACAGAGACAGAGAGACAGAGACAGAGAGACAGAGAGAACGCGAATGCGAATGGTTTATTCAAAAGGCCTTGGCCATATTTGAAGGGGGAAACATGAACATTCAAACAATACATTCATCTAATGTATATGTCGCAGTAGAAATCGGAATCCAGTACGATTCGGAATCCTACTAGCACAAATCGGAATTCTAATTTCTACTGGCTTTTTTTTCTAGTATTATCTGTCTCTGAGCTTAAATGTTTGATAAAGAAAAATAGCAAATTGTTTTATAACATTTTCATTGCTAGAGGAGAGTAACATTATAAGTTTAAACAGACAGGGATTACGAATGAACTTAGCAGGAATACATTTTCTTCTGAGATCATCATATAGGAGAGAGAGAGAGAGAGAGAGAGAGAGAGAGAGAGAGAGGGAGAGAGAGAGAGAGAGAGAGAGAGAGAGAGAGAGAGAGAGAGAGAGAGAGAGAGAGAGAGAGAGAGAGAGAGAGAGAGAGAGAGCAATCCGTCACTGCTAGCAGCTAAGCATTTTGAATTTGACTGCAGTGAGTCTAGACAATGCGGGAAAAGGAACGAACGGAAGCTATAAACAATGCGACACAATCGTAGTATTTAACTGGGAAAATGATATTTTTTATATGGGGAAAAGAAGATGGGGGAAAGATATGTATGCATGCACACAAAAAAAAGGCTCCAGCGCGTACACGCGTATACGCATTACACCTGCACACACAAACACACACGCATTACATAGACACTTATCATACACGAGCACGCATGCACAGACGCTACTCAAGCACACACACAAATGTAAGCGCACGCACATATATACACTTACAAACACACATCACATACACACATATGCACGAGCGCACATATACACACACACGCACACGCCGCACACACACACACACTCTCATAAAAACACACACGCATACACTACATGTGTATACACTTAAGTACACGCATACAATACATGTGTATACACTACATACATATACACACTTACAAACACACATACACACATCACATGCACACATATGCACGCAAGCACGTGCGCACGCACACACACACGCGCACACGCCGCACGCACACACACACACACACACACACACACTCATAAAAAAACCCACATACACTACATGTGTATACACCTATCCTACACGAGCTTACATGCACATTCATACGAATACCGCAAATATCCTATAGGTGCACACACATGTACACGCACGCACGCGCGCGCACACGCACGCACGCGCGCGCACACGCACGCGCGCGCACACACACACGCACACGCACGCACACGCACACACACACGCACACACACACACACACACACACACTGCTGGCCAGTTGTCCAAAGAAAAATGTCACAAGGAGACAGGTGATAGGGGTGGGATGGGGGGTGATAGGTCAAAGGGGTCGAAGCTTTGGCTTGATTGACAGGGCTGTATGTTGAGTAGGGAAATCAACAAGAAGAAGGAGGAGGGGTGGGGGAGGAGAAGAAGAAGAAAAAAAGAAAGAAGGAACACTGGACACTGGAAAACTTGATTTGACAAGGACAAAAAAGAAGAAGAAGAATGAAAAGAAGAAAAGAGAACAAGAAGGACGAAGAGGAGAACAATGAGAGGGGGAAGGGGGGAGAAGAAGGGGGGTGGGTAGAAAATTAGAAAATGAAGTTGGGAGAGGAAAAGAAAAGAAGTACAAACAAAGAGAAGACAATGTATACTTAGAGGAAGAAAAGCGACTAGCAAGTGGGAAACTAATTAACTAATTAAAACAAAGCAACAAAATAAATATACCATCAAAAACAAAAGCAAAAAACAAGCAAAACAACAACAACAAAACACAGAAGAAAACAGGTGTCAAGATTTAATTATTTTTTTTAGTTGTTGGTTAGGTGTCTGTGGTGTAAAGAAAACTATCTGGACCTCAATGTGCTCAAAACAAAAGCAATGTTAATAGACTTTAGGAAAGATCCACCCCCTGTGCCAAAGGTAGAAATTGATGGTGAAACAGTGGAAAGAGTTTCAGAATACAAATACTTAGGTACCATTTTGGACGACAAACTGACTTTCGACAAGAACACACAGAACATACATAAGAAATGTCAATCAAGATTGTTTATTTTGCACAGACTGAGAAACATTGGTGTTAACTCAAATATTTTGCGTACGTACTATAGTAGCTGCATTGAGTCTGTGCTTACTGTTTCCTTTATGTGTTGGTTTGGAAGTCTGTGTTTGAAGAACAAGCGTGTGTTGGATGATGTGGTGAATGTGTGTAGTAAAGTTGTTGGAAAGAGAGAGATGGGTTTGAATGAGATGTACGAAAGACGAACCAAGCATAAAGCCAGGAAGATCGTAAATGACACCTCCCATGTTTTGAACAAACATTACGAACTATTACCTTCTGGACGTCGCTACAAAACTTTTTAAGTCAACTCCAGGGCACAGAAATCCTTCATCCCCAGATCCATCCACCTCCTAAACTCATGATCCTTTTAGGTTTAAATGTGTGTTCATCGTGTTAAAAGAAACTATGCATGCTTATCGTTAGACGTGTATGTATCCACATATAATGTGTATCTTTAAGTGTGTATTATGTGTAACTTTTGCTCCTATTCATGCATGCTGAATGTCGATGTCTTTGTTATTCTGGCACCTGAACAAAATTTCTCCTTGGGAGATAATAAAGTGAATTTGATTTGATTTGATTGGGTTTTTGTATATTCTTTGACATCGTTTTCTTTCCTCCCAAAATACTTCTGTTAAAACTCCAACGCATTTATCCCGGGAACCGCACCTGCAGAATCCCGTTACACATCATTCCGGAGAAAGGTGGCAGAGTGGTAAAGACGTTCGCCTGCCAAATGTGATGCGTGACTGCAGCGTGAGTGACTCGGGTTCGAATCCCGGCCTCGCCCTTTCTTTGTAGTTTGACAGGAAAATCGAACTGAACGTCGAGTCCTTCGGATGAGGACTTAAAGCTAGTCAGACCCGTGCGCTTTACGCACGTAAAAATCCCACGGCAGTTGAAAGTCGGTAAGAGCAGGGATAAATCCCGCTGCATGGTATGGCCAAATTGATAGCTAGGTTTTCCAAGTGTGTCCACACTCCCTTCCTCACCCTGTGCCCCTCACCCCCAAAAAAAAGAGAAAAAAGGAAGGGTAGATTAGACATTTTATTTAGTCGATTGACCAAAGGGAAAAAACCAACAAAACAAAGTGATGGTAATCTCTGACTGCACGACATACAGTAGCACTAAATTGTCATCATAGTTCGGAGAATGGTTCTTTTCTCCCTAATGATTTTGCAGAATATATCGGCTTTCATTTTTCTCTAGTGTATTATGTTGTTTTCCAATCTTTCCGTTTATCTATTCTGTATTATTATTTTTTCCTTTTAAACTGTTGCTGTTGTTTCTGTTCTCTCTCTCTCTCTCTCTCTCTCTCTCTCTCTCTCTCTCTCTCTCTCTCTCTCTCTCTCTCCTCTCTCTCTCTCTCTCTCTCTCTCTCTCTCTCTCTCTCTCTCTCTCTCTCTCTCTCTCCCCCCCCCCTCTCTCTCTTCTCTCGCTCTTTCTTTTGTCATTTTTTAAATTTTATTTTAACCGTTTCAGTTACTTAGAGAGAGAGAGAGTGAGAGAGAGAGAAAACGAAAAACGAAAACGAAAACGAAATTTTATTTAACCAGGGAAACATGAGATAAGCAATACAATGCTTTTTTTCACCCAGCCCTGGGGCAAATAGAACATTCAATAACAATGTTAACTAACGCATGCAAAAGTGAAAAGGCAAATGGGTTTACACAAAAAGAAAGAAATGCTTGGGGTAGTTACAGGTGAGGGGGGAAGGAAGGGGAAGGGGGGGTAAGGAGGGGGAGATAAGGGGAAGGGAGGGTATACTGAAGCATGTCACAACACACATAACACATGAGTAATAATAGTAAAAACATAGGAGGGGAAAAAAAAAAGAAGAAAAAAAGAGATTACATTTGTTCTTTAAGATTTTGAAATAGAATATTTTTATATGCCTTTTTGAAAGAATTCATGCCAGCTATTTGTTTTAAATTAGATGGCAAAGAGTTCCATAGAGTCCCACCCGAGTACGTTAAACTGGTTTTAAAAAGATCAGTTCTGGGCTTGGGGACAAGAATACTGTTTGTTATCTAGACTGGTTGAGTGGAAATCTTTTGATTAAGGCTGCAGGTGCTGAACCGTTTATAATTCTGTACATCATGATTGCTTTATTATACCGAAGCTTATCTGTGAAAGGAAGAATATTTAGTGAGACGTAATCTTGAAATGTTAATGAAGACGATTTCAAAAGACATGATTTTAGAGCTCGTTTATGAACACTTATCAACAGCTTTAGGGTGTTAGCACTACTTGAATCAAAGAGAGTTGATGCATAATCTATGTGAGACTGGATGCATGCGTGGAAGAAATGCTTACGTGCATCAATATTAAGAAAATGCTTTATCTTAGAGAGCTGGAAAACTTTTTGAGATACTCGTTTGAGAGAGAGAGAGAGAGAGAGAGAGAGAGAGAGAGAGAGAGAGAGAGAGAGAGGCACTGAAGCCAAGAGAAGAGAAGAGAACTAGAGATTGATTACTGTCTTCAAAGACTAGAGAGAGAGAAACTACCAGTCTGAGAGAGGAGACGAGAGAGAGAGAGAGAGAGGCACTTAAGCCAAGAAGAACCAAAGAACTAAATTGATTACTGTCTTCAAAGACTAAGGTTAAACTACCAGTCGCGTGTCACATGGAGTTAAGGCATTATCCTTCAGAAACCAAAGCAAGTGAAATGGGTTTTAAGTGTAAATGAAAGAGCCACAGACTTAGAGTAGTCTTTGTGCGAGCCATGGCACCTAACAAAATCTTGACCTATTGTTCAAGATAAAATTCAGTTTCAAATAAAAAATCATAATAAATACACAATAAAATAACTATATTGAAAGAAAAACTATTTGTTTCCCTTCTCCCTTCCCCCTCTCCCCAATATCTAAATTAACAGCAATGTCCCATATGGCCTTCGACAGAGAGGACGTAAAATGTTAACTTCGCGCCACAGACTGTAACGTTGTTTGAAGAAAATAGACAAATAAAGGTTTGAGTGTGGTGAATCGTAGCATCACCCTCTTCCTCACTTCTCTCTACCTTCCTCCTCCGTAGAACTACTCTTTCTTCGTTCTCTCCATATTTATTTGAACTATACCCGTGACTAGTTCATCAACACCAATTCATAATGAAATTTTGAGCACGCTAGAACAAGTATTGATTAATGTCCGTGTCCCCGAAATTAGCTAAGCAAGCTTATTATATCACACATTCTAGCAAAGGTAAACATAATTAAGGCAACTGTGTATTTTACCCCCCCCCCCTCTCATGTGTACGACCCTCAATCTCAAAGTCTGCTTCTTTCGGTGTTATGAAAATAACCCTAGGCTGATCCTAACCTTGTCCCTTTCCAGAGAATGGCAGAATGTTGCTTCTCAGTGAACATTTTCAATGCGATTTTGTTGTTGTTGTTGAGGGGGGGGTTAACTACAAGTTAGCCAAAACTCACATTAAAGCTCGACTCCAAGTATCATTGGTCTATGCCTTTAGAAAAGTCAGAGATAATATACAATTATTTTTAATCCGCATGCGAAATGTTCATTTTTATTTTATAGTAGGGGAAGACGGGGTAAAAAGCGCATGGGCGGGTAAGAAGCCCACCCCAATTATCTCATGAAATAAAGAAAATTTCAGTCAAATTTGCCCATGAGACGAATGCTAGACATTAACGCTCGTCTCATGGGCAAAATGAGACTGAAATTTGCTTCATTTCATGAGATAATTGGGGTGGGCTTCTTACCCGCCCATGCGCTTTTTACCCCGTCTTCCCTTATACCGTAACACTGTCCAATGGCAGGACTATTAACTGCAACAGCAGCAATACAAAGATAACCAACACTATCGTTAAAAATTAACTAATGTATCAAAAACACATACATCAACATACATGTATAATAACAGAATAATTGGAAGGGGACACTCCCCCCCCCCCCCCACACACACACCACACACCACCCTCACACCAAAACATGACAATAATTGGAAGAGCCCCCCTCCCCCCCTCCCCCCGCCCCCCCCACACACCCCCCCCCTTGAATTATTTGCCTATGATTAAACTGGTCCATTTATTTCTCAATATATAACTTGGATGAAGCATTCATTTTCACCCCAGGGGCAGGAACGTGGAGGAGAACGATTTCCAGCCATCCTATCGTCTGTCCAACTGGGACCGCCAGTGCCCTGGCTGCAATGCCATCACTGGAACTGGAACTATACTAGCCATTTGGTTGGCAGAGACCCAACTGAGAACATCTGCTGATGCCTTCATTCCGCACTGCAGCGGTGTCATTTCTGTGCAGATTTTGCTTCATAATTTGAGGTTTGGGGGATGGGTGTGTGAGAATAATAGTACGCGACTTATACTAATGCCATGAACGAATTTCGTATTCAAGTTTTGACTGACTGCGTATGTGTCTGCCATTCTGTCTGTCCGCCTCTCTCTCTCTCTCTCCCGCCATCTCTCTCTCTCTCTCTCTCTCTCTCTCTCTGTCTCTCTCTCTCTCTCTCTCTCTCTCTCTCTCTCTCTCTCTATCTCTCTCTCTCTCTCTCTCTCTCTCTCTCTCTCTCTCTCTCTCTCTCTCTCTCTCTCTCTCTCTCTCTCTCTGTCTGTATTATCTCTCTGATGATGATGTTGACGACAATGATGATCGGTGGTGGCAGGCGTTGTTTTTATGATAACGCAAAGAACAAAAAAGACAAACGAAAGGAAAGGCATTGTCATTGATCTAAGTTACTTATGCCCCCCCACCCCCCCCCCGCAACGAGTATGCATACATACTGCTGACCAGATGGAATTCAGGAAAAGAATTACATTGATTCTTTTTTCTCTCTGCCCACGCCTGTCACATTCCTCTAATGTTACTCGTGGCTGTAGTTCCATCATGAAATAGCCCAAAGAATCCATGCTTCTGACATGCGATGAATAAACATCACAGGCAAAGGGGAAGCTGAAAAAGAAAACACCCAGAAGGCATAATAAACGAAGAAGGATAGAAATATATAAAATCTTGTTTGTGTGGATCAACATTGAATCACCTTGCTGACATATTTGATATATCTCTGTGTTTTTAGGGATACAGTTCTTATTTTCTTCATGTCAGAAAAGCGGCGTTTTTTTTTTCTTCAGGGTGTGTTTTTACACTCGTGTGCTTTTTCTCATACATTGTTTTTTGTTTTACCTGTTTGTGTTTGTCTGTCCTTGTTTGCTTCCTTTCTTATGTACACACGCACAAAGACGAGAGAGAGAGAGAGAGAGAGAGAGAGAGAGAGAGAGAGGAGAG
>CM065682.1:23355020-23362520 GCA_017654935.2 Phymorhynchus buccinoides
ACATGTGATCGATGTCCCCGTCCCCTCTCTACCCCCAAACAAATATCCCACACAGTGACACACACATGGCCTGTACTGTAGCCAATATACATGTGATCGATGTCCCCGTCCCCTCTCTACCCCCAAACAAATATCCCACACAGTGACACACACATGGCCTGTACTGTAGCCAATATACATGTGATCGATGTCCCCGTCCCCTCTCTACCCCCAAACAAATATCCCACACAGTGACACACACATGGCCTGTACTGTAGCCACTATACATGTGATCGATGTCCCCGTCCCCTCTCTACCCCCACACAATATCCCACACAGTGACACACACATGGCCTGTACTGTAGCCACTATACATGTGATCGATGTCCCCGTCCCCTCTCTACCCCCAAACAAATATCCCACACAGTGACACATACATGGCCTGTACTGTAGCCAATATACATGTGATCGATGTCCCCGTCCCCTCTCTACCCCCAAACAAATATCCCACACAGTGACACACACATGGCCTGTACTGTAGCCAATATACATGTGATCGATGTCCCCGTCCCCTCTCTACCCCCAAACAAATATCCCACACAGTGACACACACATGGCCTGTACTGTAGCCAATATACATGTGATCGATGTCCCCGTCCCCTCTCTACCCCCAAACAAATATCCCACACAGTGACACACACATGGCCTGTACTGTAGCCAATATACATGTGATCGATGTCCCCGTCCCCTCTCTACCCCCAAACAAATATCCCACACAGTGACACACACATGGATGCAGGCATATGTTTGTTTATGTCTACCACAGCAGCTTGAGGGAACGGGAGGATCCTCAGTTCAGTGGTTGGCTTTCTCTAATCAAACACATTCAGGCCATCTGGAACGTTCGTTTTCAGTTTGTGTCTCCAAAATGTTGTTGTATGTTATCGTATATGACTGTTGAAAGTATTCATTATACTTGATATTGTAGTCTTGGTTTGAATGCTCATAATCTGATCCCATGTATCTTAATGTTACTATCTTAATATTAGGCCTATGTTATTATGCTTCTGTTGATTGTGTTGTTGATTGCTTTTAATATGTTCCTAATTTAATCCCATGTGTCTTAAGGTAATCGTGCTTTCTGCGACTGTTTTGTGATATATGTTTTTAAAATGATTTGATGTTGCACCTGAATATAATTTCTCTGCTAATATAATAAAGTGTACTTGACTTGACTTGACTTGACTTCTACCATACATACCTACTACATACATACCTACTACATACATACATACATACATACACGCCAAGGCAAAGGCACATAAGTATGTATTGTATCTGACTACTGATAATAGTCATTGTACTGCTGCCATACATACATACACGCCAAGGCAAATGCACATAAGTATGTATTGCATCTGATTGCTGAAAATATCCATTGTACTGCTTCCATACGTACATACACGCAAATGCACATAAGTATGCATTGCATCTGATTGTTGAAAATATTCATTGTACTATTGCCATACGTACATACACGCCAAGGCAAATGCACTTTAGTATGAACTGCATAATCTGACTGACAAAGCGATGTCACAACGTGAGGCGGCAGGTGATTCAGCAGCTTTCGGGTGATACTGTATAGTTTATCTGCAGTGAATGCTTCCCCTGGAGAACATCATTATTCTGGATCTTCCTGGCTGACAACGTCATCTGTCTCCTGTCAGATTGGAGAGAGAGAGAGAGGGGGGGGGGGGGGGTAGGCAAGGTGGTGGATAGGTGGAGGTGGATGTGGAGGTGAACAGTGATTGCGTTAAAAATATAGATATGGTGTGTATTCTCTATGCGCAGTTGCCTGCTTCGTTGGGCATCTCCTAGATTGTGTCTACATCTCCAATTTTCTTTGTTTCCCTGTCGTTATCTTTGTCCTTCTGTCTGTCTGTCTGTCTGTCTGTCTGTTTCTCTATTTCTCTTGCTATTTCTTTTTTTCTTCTCTCTCACTCAATATCTGTTTGTATCTCTGTGTCCTTGTGTATTATGTCATTTTTGTATTTATGACAACTGCAATTTTCCCTGTCACTTTTTGCATCTCACCTCCAGTGATATGGGCCAAAGGCCTAATCATTAAACAATTTTTTCATTGCTGTTGTTCATTGTTTGTATCTCTGTCTATCGCTTAGATTTGTCTGTCTGTCTGTCTGCTTCTCTGTCTATGTATCTGTTTGTCTGTCTGTCTGTAGTCTCTGTTTCTCTGTGTCTCTTTTTGTCTCTCTCTCTGTCTCTGTCACTCTGTCTCTGTCTCTCTCTCTCTCTCTCATCTCTCTCTCTCTCCCTCTCTCTCTCTTCTCTCTCTCTCTCTCTCTCTCTCTCTCTCTCTCTCTCTCTCTCTCTCTCTCTCTCTCTCTCTCTCTCTCTCTCTCTCCCTCTCTCTCTCTCTCTCTTCTGTCTCTCTGTCTCCTCTCTCTCTCTCTCTCTCTCTCTCCTCTCTCTCTCTCTCTCTCTCTCTGTGTCTCTGTCTCTCTCTCTCTCTCTCTCTCTCTCTCTCTCTCTCTCTCTCCTCTCTCTCCCTCTCTCTCTGTCTCTGTCTCTCTCTCTCTCCCCCTCTCTCTCTCTCTCTCTCTCTCTCTCCCTCCCTCTCTCTCTCTCTCTCCTCCTCTCTCTCTCTCTCTCTCTCTCTCTCTCTCTCTCTCTCTCTCTCTCTCTCTCTCTATCTCTCTCTCTCTCTCTCTCTCTCTCTCTCTCTCTCTCTCTCTCTCTCTCTCTCTCTCTCTCTCTCTCTCCTCTCTCTCTCTCTCTCTCTCTCTCTCTCTCTCTCTCTCTCTGTCTCTGTCTCTCTCTCTCTCTCTCCCTCTCTCTCTCTCTCTCTCTCTCTCTCTATCTCTGTCTCTGTCTCTGTCTCTGTCTCTGTCTCCCCCCTCTCTCTCTCTGTCTCTCTCTCTCTCTCTCTCTCTCTCTCTCTCTCTCTCTCTCTCTCTCTCTCTCTCTCTCTCTCTCTCTCTCTCTCTCTCTCTCTCTCTCTCTCTCGTCTTTGTGCGTGTGTACAGGAAAAAGAAGAAGCAAACAACGACAGAGCGACAAAAGGGTAAAACACTAATGTATAAGAAAAAGCCCATGGGGTGTAACAAAATCTGAAAGATGTAGAAAATAAGAACTGCATCCCTAAAAACACAGAGATATATCAAATATGTCACCAAGGTGATTCAATGTTGATCCACACAAACAAGCTTTTATATCTTTCTATCCTTCTTCGTTTCTTATGCCTTCTGGGTGTGTTTTCTTTTTCAGCTTCCCCTTTGCCTGTGATGTTTATTCATCGCATGTCAGAAGCATGGATTCTTTGGGCTATTTCATGATGGAACTACAGCCACGAGTAACATTAGAGGAATGTGACAGGCGTGGGCAGAGAGAAAAAAGAATCAATGTAATTCTTTTCCTGAATTCTATCTGGTCAGCCGTATGTATGTGTCACGGGAAAATTTGGAATCCGGGAAACCACATTTTCCCGGGGAAAATCGGAATTCTGATTTTTCCCGGGAAAATTCCGAATTTTCCCAAGGCTGGGAAGATTCGAAGATACCGAATTTTCCCGGGAAAATTCCGAATTTTCCCAAGCAAGTAGCTGCATGCCATATAAAACGATTCAGTTACAATTCAAAAGCATTTAGAGTCCAAATTATGTTGTAGTGATCACAATGCACTTAACACAAATACATTAGGAATTCGTGCACAAACATACCTAATAATGTTGAATATTCCACATGAAATACACCTAAGAAAGATATGTTTTATTGGTAAATTACTGTATGAAATATAAATAGTTATATCAGATTTTTGCGATACCTTTCCATGACACTTTCTTTGCAGGTGTTCCATAAACTTTTGTGAAGGCGTGTGAGTGTTTAATTTGATAACAAAAAGGACAGGACTTGAAAATCGTGCGAGGGCACATCTCTTCATATACCTCGCTGCCTGTAGGTGTCTGTCTCACCGGTTCATCTGTATGAGTATGAGTCACAATGTCGTGTTGCATTGCTTCACACTATGAGACAATAAAACATATCTCCTTCTCCCTCTCTCTCTCTCTCTCTCTCTCTCTCTCTCTCTCTCTCTCTCTCTCTCTCTCAGTTATAGGTCGCGTGTGTGTGTATGTGGGGGGTGGGGGGGGGGGCGTGCGCGTGCGCGCTGTTGACTGAAAAACTGACGATTTTGATTTGTACACCCATCTGCTGGTTTTCCTGGGTTAGTGTCAGTGCTCGATACCCCTTCTTCCCAAATCTCATATTGAAACGAACCTATGTGTTTAGTCCATAAAATGTATTATGCTCTCTCTCTCTCTCTCTCTCTCTCTCTCTCTCTCTCTCTCTCTCTCTCTCTCTCTCTCTCTCTCTCTCTCTCTCTCTCTCTCTCTCTCTCTCTCTCTCTCTCTCTCTCTCTCTCTCTCTCTCTCTCTCTCTTATATTAGTTATAGTGTATGTGTGTGTGTGTGTGTGTGTGTGTGTGTGTGTGTGTGTGTGTGTGTGTGTGTGTGTGTGTGTGTGTGTGTGTGTGTGTGTGTGTGGTGTGTGTGTATGTGTGTGTGTTATCACATTATCATATAATTATCATATAATTACTACTTTTGTTTGTTAATATTCCTGTCGTCATTCTTGAAGATGTAATGCTTATTCAGTTCATCCACATTCAACATTTCAAGTTTCAAGTTTTTCTCTGTCACACACAATTCATGTAACTTCGATGTAAGCTTGGGAAAATTCGGAATTTTCCCGGGAAAAATCAGAATTCTGACTTTTACCGAGACCAATCCGGGAAAAATCAGAATTCCAAATTTTCCCGGGAAGATTCCGAATTTTCCCAAACAAAATTTCCCGTGACATATGCATACTCGTTGCGGGGGTGGTGGGGGTTGGGGGTCATAAGTAACTTCGATCAATGACAATGCCTTCCCTTTCTTTTGTCTTTTTGTTCTTTGCGTTATCCTGAAAACAACGTATGCCACCACCGATCATCATTGTCGTCAACATCATCATCAGAGAGATAATACAGACAGACAGTAAGGAGAGAGAGACAGACAGTAAGGAGAGAGAGAGAGAGAGAGAGAGAGAGAGAGAGAGAGAGAGAGAGAGAGAGAGAGAGAGAGAGAGAGAGAGAGAGAGAGAGAGAGAGAGAGAGAGAGAGAGAGAGAGAGAGAGAGAAGAGAGAGAGAGAGAGAGAGAGAGAGAGAGAGAGAGAGAGAGAGAGAGAGAGAGAGAGAGAGAGAGAGAGAGAGAGAGAGAGAGAGAGAGAGAGAGAGGCAGACAGAGACAAAGAGCCAAGACAGAAAAAAAGCAGACATCAATGATTTGCAAGCAGTAATTTGATAACGTTGATCATAGGCATTCACGAGATACTATATCACTTCAAAATATCCCTGAAGATGTCGATGCCTAGAAACTGGACCACAGAATCCAAGATATTTTGGGCACAATAATTTGGCTAATGTAGCAAAGGCTAAAGAAAGGACACCTTATTTCTCATATTACGCATGCTGTCCAAAATACAAGAAGAAAGAAACGCACACCTTTTAAAGGTGAACCCTGACGGATGTTTTTTTTGCAAGAAACACGTCGAGATCACCAGAAAAAACACCCTTTACAGAGATTGCAACACTCACTTTGCTCTGGTTTCCTAGAAATGAAACCGTCAAATCGGCGATTCCTCCTTGGCGGAGGTGCTGGAAGTCAAATTATATCACCCAAAGAGAAGGCGTGTGCCGTCTCTTTTCTAATGGCCGCCAAATCGTTTGCACGAAATTTTCGCAATACAAGTCTTTTTTTCTTTTTTCTTTTTAAAAAACCCATTTATACAGTTGATCTAAAGGAGTTTTGCTCACAACAAAGGAAATAGCTCCAATTTGTTTTTTACTGCACTACAAAAAAAGAAAACGCTTCAACCACAATGAGTGACCTCCACCCACCCCATCCAAAATGGTTACTCTCTCCGGCATCTCCGCCAATGAGGAATCGCCGTTTTGACGGTTTAATTTCTAGGAAACCAGAGCAAAGTGACTGTTCCGATCCTTGAAAAGGCTGTCTTTCTGGTCATCTCGACGTGTTTCTTGCAAAACCTCATCCGTCAGGGTGCCCCTTTAAGAGGTCGTTTCCGTCACTGTATGTACAGGGGATTTTTTCCTCTCATTCTGCACTAGGCCTTAACGGTCTGAACGTGGATTCTTTCGGATGAGACGATAAACCGAGGTCCCGTGTGCCCATGCACTTAGCATACGTTAAACCCAGTGGCAACAAAAAAGTTGTCATTTGGTAAAAAAATTTACCCCCCCCCCCTCCCCCCCCTCATCAGTGACAAAAATCGCATGCAAAAAAAAAAAAAAAAAAAAAATTGGGTGGCGCGCCTCTGGCTGCGACGCGCTCTCCAGGTGGGAGCAGCCCGAATTTCACAGAGACGCCTCTGTGACTATAAAGTACCTAATACCTAAAATACCTAATACATTTTTGACAAGGCCTACAAGTTATGCTTTTCTGTTGTTGTTTTTGTTGTTGTTGGGTTTTTTGTGGGGTAGTATAATTATTATATTTTAACACACGGAAGATTAGGTCACAATGATTCAGCCTATAAACGCAACAATAGGAATTCTAATTTAAAAAAAAAAAATTAAATCAAAATATTGCACAGAAATGGGGCAAATTCAAGAAATAACAATAAGGAGCAAATACAAACAAAGTTGCCCAAATACAACAGCAAGTCATTAGGCCTATCATCAGTAAAACAAAAAGTACTGAAAAAGTGATTTTCTAAGAAAAACATCGAAATTATTGCAACCGGTGGATACTCTTTCTTGCAGAGTCTGAGAGTGTAAAGTCAGGGGGCGAAGAACAAGAACTAATCAACTCGATTTGTCGCTTTCTCTTCCATTGGACACTTTCATTTCTTCTCAGTGATTTCGCCGCCTCTATTGATTCACTGGGGAAAGACATAGGTCTTTGAATGTCAGGGTTTAGTCCAACATGGCCACAGTACATTGGACACTTTCATTTCTTCACAGTGTTTTCGCCGCCTCTATTGATTCACTGAGAAAAGACATAGGTCTTTGAATGTCAGGGTTTAGTCCAACATGGCCACAGTATATTGGACACTTTCATTTCTTCTCAGTGATTTCGCCGCCTCTATTGATTCACTGAGAAAAGACATAGGTCTTTACTTTGTATGTCAGGGTTTAGTCCAACATGGCCACATTATATTGGACACTTTCATTTCTTCTCAGTGATTTCGCCGCCTCTATTGATTCACTGGGGAAATAAATAGGTCTTTACTTTGCTTTGAATGACATGGTTTAGGCCAACATGGCCACCGTAAAGGGCAGATAATGGGGGTAATCTGTTCCCTAGCATGTTGACCTGCTAACGTAGGTAAAACTTTCCCAAATTCAAACATGCACTTTTCCTGGCCTTGTTACACTATTACCGTGAGAAAAGTTCTTCCATTCAGTCATACAGTCTTTAAAACTTGCCCCCAAATCCTGTTAGT
>CM065682.1:23370020-23372520 GCA_017654935.2 Phymorhynchus buccinoides
CCCAACAGCCGAAACACTTGAACACTATGGTAAAAATACACCAGCTAGGGATGAGAACATTACGTGTGTGACCGTCGTTGATTACCCCGCCACGTGGGCAGCCACACTACGACTTCGGAGGATAATTTTTTTTAATCATAATCACCAATTCGATTATCTCAAAGCTTTGGTCGATTATTTGTAGCACAGGTCTTTGACCACGAACATTTCTCAAAAACCTGTTCGAAGCGTCACACATTATTAAAATTAAAATCGGTCTGTCTAAAATAACAAAAATGTGACATAAACATAACTCGATCGAACATTTCTGTATTTCCACAAAACTCCTGTGTTATCTACACAATTTCAATCAACTGGAATGTCTATCAATCAGGCAATAACATTTCAGATCAAATGGTTCATATGCATACAAACAGACGAATAGACAATGCAACTACAAATAAACGTAGCATTCTTGACGGAAGTAGTAAGCATGCACGATAACCTACCTAATAACATATTAGACACGCCTTGGCATGAGGCTGTGTCAGACCAGTTGACATAAGCTAGAACACCAAGGCTACATCAAAATGCTGTTATGTTCTGCATAGTTATGTGGGGATTATCTTAAGCCATGACAAGCTCCTAGCATAACATCATCAGTCTAAAATCTTCCGAAGTCGGATGGATGGTGGCTGCCTACGTGGCGGGGTAATCAAAAACGGGCACACACGTAATGTTCTCATCCCTAGCTGGTGCATTTTGTACCATAGTGTTCAAGTGCTTCGGCTGTTGGGATGATCCCTGGAGTCTTTAAGCCAGGGAAGACAAACAAACAACAACAACATAATCAGACAATTGTGACTTTTCTCCACACCAAAAAAATATGTATATAAAAAAAAAAGATGTCAGTGCCTAATTGATTATATTTTGCAAATGTTGTCATTTATTCTCCGTTGCGTCAATCAAACGAGCTTAATGAGAGAAACAACTACAAGTTTCCGCCATGAAAACATGACTTTGAAAGAAAAAACACAAAGACAGATAAACCAAACGAACAAAACGACTCGCTGGAACAGCAAGAACATTGCAAATAGAGAGAACGAAAGCAGAAGAAAGGGCAAAGGACAGAACAGCGAGCCAAGACAGTTACGATGAATTAGGATATGCATAAGTACAGTATTGGAGGAGTTGCTCTGAGAAACAATTGACGCCTGCCCTGACGACTAGTGTGCGAAGCCCCTTTTACGTCCTCTTGGTCATGGAACAGACAACACATGGGACATTTGTAAAATACAAAGATGGTGGGAACAATAATTGAGGAATGCCCGGAGGCAGTGGCACACACCAGTAAACTCCCTATAAAATAGGCTGTGTGTGTGTGTGCCACAATCGAGGTTACATATTATGCTCCTTTGTAGTCGGTAAAGGACAACAACCTCGGAGGAGTAACTGTTGATTAGGCTATTTTCCGCATACTCCCCCTTGACAAAAGCTTGCGCTCTCTCATTGTTTGATTCACTTTCTACTTGCTCCTTGTGCTTTTGAGTTTCAGACTTTGTTGTTTTTTGTTTGTTTTAATAGAGTACTAACAGGTCTGCGCGTAGAGTTGGGTTCGCGATGGATTCCCCCCCCCCCCCCCCCCCCCCCCCCCCCCCCCCCCCCCCCCCCCCCCCCCCCCCCCCACCCCCCCCCCCCCCCCCCCCCCACCCCCCAAAAACCCCTCCCCCCACATTGTTACTGGTAATCGTTCGGAAATGTATTGACTTACCCTTTATGAAATCCAATCCCCCCCGACCCAACCCCCATTAAAATAGTAGAGTGTTGAATGAAATCACATCATGCTTGCGTCATTGTTTGCGTCATTTTGAGGGGTACGCAACCCCCCTTGATACTCTACAGGCATTTGCAATTTAATGTTTCCGTTCATGCAAAATAGAATTTACAATTCAGTGCAATAATGCAAATCAAATGTATAATTTCATTCTGGCTCTCATGTTTATTCAAGAACAAGAAGAAGAAGAAGAAGAAGAAGAAGAAGAAGAAGAGAAGAAGAAGGAAGAAGAAGAAGAAGAAGAAGAGAAGAAGAAGAAAGAAGAAGAGAAGAAAGAAAAGAGAGAAGAAGAAGAAGAAGAAGAAGAAGAAGAAGAAGGAAGAAGAAGAAGAAGAAGAAGAAGAAGAAGAAGAAGAAGAAGAAAAGGGAGAAGAAGACAAAAGAATAGCATTTTTATTCTTTACTTATTTAAGGAACCATTTTTGCTTGTTTCTGGTGTGCGTTGCGTGTGACTACTGAGGAGACAAGCAATTTATTTTAAAAACAACAACATTTTCGTAAGATTTTTGCGTTCGGGAAGAGAGGGGGCGGGTAGAAATTTTAGACAAGAAATACATAAAAAAAAAGGTCACTAAGTTAGCTTTGCTACTCTCACCCTCTCTCTCACCCTCTCTCTCTTATCTCTCTCCATGCGTTAAAGCACACGGAGTTTTTTATGTTAGCATGTTTAATCGTATCCGCGTTCTC
>CM065682.1:23380020-23397520 GCA_017654935.2 Phymorhynchus buccinoides
GCACGTCTAATTGTCCTGTGCACGACTACGATCGGCAAATGAGTATAAAATGTGTTCTTCAATCTTGGTGTGTGTGTGTGGGGGTCACCATGAGTGGGAGGGGTCCGTGGAAAATCTGAAGTATTTCCTTGAAAATTAAACTACCTTAAAGGGGCACCCTGACGGATGAGTTTTTGTAAGAAACACGTCGAGATCACCAGGAAAACACCCTTTACAGAGATTGCAACACTCACTTTGCTCTGGTTTCTTGGAAATCAAACCGTCAAATCGGCGATTCCTCCTTGGCGGAGGTGCTGGAAGTCAAATTATTTCACCCAAAGAGAAGGCGTGTGCCGTCTCTTTTTTAATGGCCGCCTGTGTTTAGACCAAATCGTTAGCACGACATTTTTCACAATACAAGCCTTTTTATTTTATTATTTTAAATTTTATACAGTTTATCTAAATGAGTTTCGCTCACAACAAAGGAAATAGCTCCAATTTTGTTTTTGACTGCACTACAAAAAATAAATAAAACGCTCCAACCACAATGAGCGACCTCCACCCACCCCATTCCAAATGGCTGCTCTCTCCGGCATCTCCGTCAAGGAGGAATCGCCGTTTTGACGGTTTAATTTATAGGAAACCAGAGCAAAGTGAGTGTTCTGATCCTTGAAAAGGCTGTCTTTCTGGTGATCTCGACGTAAAGAGATCCCTAACCCTAACCCTAGCCCTAAGCCTAACCCTACCCCCCACTATGTACTGCAGTACACCGCGATTTGTCACAGTTGTGGTTCGTTGCGTTTTCCCGTCTTATAGGGTGGGGTTAGGGCTAGGGTTAGGGATAGGGTTAGTATTCCAAAAAGGTTCCTAAAATAAAGCTTTATGTATGGTAAGAAAGGCAAAAACGGAAAAATACAATTAACCGAAAAATGTAGGGGGGGGGGGGCACATCTTGACCTTTACAGAGTAAGTTCCTTTGCCCAGTCCAAAATGTACACACAAACATTGACACACACACCCCACACACACACACCCTCAATCTTCTATCGTTTGTAATGAAAGCAGGTGGTACGATTTGGGTAACTACATGGTACGGTATCAATGAGTCTCCCTCTAACCCTTTCACCGCCAACCATATTTCAACAAAAAATGTCCATTAAATTGACCTGGGTAAAGAACAAAATCCATCTGCAGTATTGGGGATTCTTCTGTGACAGATATAAAATAAGGTCTATCCTTACTTCCCAAAACTAAGGCAATAGGGTCTTTGGATAATAGACCCCAATTTGATGCCTTTTTGTCGCATGGGTGTTAAATCACTGTGGTGCTAAAATGCGACTTTGGCGGTGAAAGGGTTAATGATAGGGAGGAGGATGGGGGCGAAGAGGGAAGGGACGAAATGGGATTTCCCCTGGTCAAGTGACGGAACATTAAAGCCAGTCTGGAGAAAAAAATGTTCCTCTCCGTGGAAGGAACAAAACACTTCTCCTTTTCTTTTATCTTGGGGGCAGAAGGGATTAATGTGGCTCGTGTCTCTTTGTTCTTCCTCGTGGGAAGAATCTTGTTTCTTTCGCTTCACCGTGTTCGTCGTATTCCTGATTCTTCGGCTCAGAGTTATAAAGTTGTTTGTGCTGCACTTCTGGGGGGTAGGTGGGTCGGGCGTTGTTCTGCGTTAGATTGGACAAGTAGATGGATCACCTTTGTTGCCTGTTATTAGAAGAAAGTTCAAGCTTTCGACAAATAGCTTTTAGGGGAAGACGGGGTAAAAAGCGCATGGGCGGGTAAGAAGCCCACCCCAATTATCTCATGAAATAAAGAAAATTTCAGGCAAATGTCTCATGGGCAAAATGAGACTGAAATTTGCTTCATTTCATGAGATAATTGGGGTGGGCTTCTTACCCGCCCATGCGCTTTTTACCCCGTCTTCCCCTATTCCTGATTCTTCGGCTCAGAGTTAAAAAGTTGTTTGTGCTGCACTTCTGGGGGGTAGGTGGGTCGGGCGTTGTTCTGCGTTAGATTGGACAAGTAGATGGATCACCTTTGTTGCCTGTTATTAGAAGAAAGTTCAAGCTTTCGACAAATAGCTTTTAGGGGAAGACGGGGTAAAAAGCGCATGGGCGGGTAAGAAGCCCACCCCAATTATCTCATGAAATGAAGCAAATTTCAGTCTCATTTTGCCCATGAGACGAGCGTTAATGTCTAGCATTCGTCTCATGGGCAAATTTGACTGAAATTTTCTTCATTTCATGAGATAATTGGGGTGGGCTTCTTACCCGCCCATGGGCTTTTTACCCCGTCTTCCCCTACTGCTGGTATTAGTTTAAAGTTCGTGTCACATTTCCTCTTAGATGCTAGGAAGATTTCTTAAGATTCCTCACTAGCTATAAGAAGGAAAACACGTGAAAACCGTGATTTTGACACGTGACATGGTGGGTCTTTAAGGCCTGTTATTTGTTTTTACCGGTGCACCACGATTCCCATAATCACGATTCCCATAATCACGATTCCCAGAATCACGATTCCTATAATCACGGTTCTCATAACAGTATTTCTTTTCTCAGCCTCCATCACGTTTCACATAACTTAAAATACGGAAAGCAAATGCCCGTTATGCATATTTAATTCGCAAAGGAAGTGAATGCATTATACATTTTTAAAAAAACACGGGCGCACACACGCACACATACGCACACACAGACCCACATGGGCACAGTGTGTCATTCAAAGGTCCACAGCGTAATCACAAGCATCAAGTAGTTCCAGCAAAGTTTCCAGCAGAGAGAGAGAGAGAGAGAGAGAGAGAGAGAGAGAGAGAGAGAGAGAGAGAGAGAGAGAGAGAGAGAGAGAGAGAGAGGAGAGAGAGAGAGAGAGAGAGAGAGAGAGAGAGAGAGAGAGAGAGAGAGAGAGAGAGAGAGAGAGAGAGAGAGAGAGAGAGAGAGAGAGAGAGAGAGAGAGAGAGAGAGAGAGAGAGAGAGAGAGAGAGAAGACAGTCAGAGCTTTTACCTTGATAATCTCTTCTTCTTCTCGTGTCAACATCGCCAATACACTTTTGCACCAACTTTTCTGTTGTAATGAAACTTAAATCCGTCAATAAATAATAATGTTCCACCACGTTTGCTCTTCTCGAACTTCAGCTCCATTTTCACCGGTAACAGTTTGGTCAATGGCAGTCTCCCTCAATCGAGATAGCCCAAGAATGTTAACTGTACTCGTCTTCAGAAAGTGTTATTATACAAACGATAGTCGTTATAAACTGTCTGAGAGCAAAACAGTTCAGGTTCATCATTGGTAGCTGAAGCGACAACAAATAGACGACAGCATTCGGTGAACACCTCATCAGTCCTTGACTATGGGAACCGTGATAGAAAGAGTAAGAAATGGTTATGGGAACCGTGATTTGTTACGGGAGTAATTCCGGGAAGGGAGATCTCGCGGTATTTTGTTGAGAACAAAGGATTATGGGAGTCGTGATTATGGGAACCGTGGTGTATCCGTTTTTACAACATTGGAACATTATTTTGCTACCTCATCTTTTGTAAGGAACTATAATAGGTTCATGAAACAGGCTTATCAGAGATTATCAATTCATCATTTACTATTTAGAATGCCCAATGTTGCTCTCGAAATACCGAATGTTCAATATGGACATTTTTCATAAAAATATGAAAAAGCTTGCACTTCACAAGGATATCTTAAGTGACGCAAAAATTGACATTGCTTTATTTGCGAAACTAATGCTGTCCTTGTGAAGGCCTATTGGAAGATTACTGTAGATGGTTGGCTTTGTTTGTTGTTGTAATCGTTGTTTTTAAGCTTGCGTGTATTTTTTATTTCTTTAATTGGTTCAATTTTTGCATGTTGTCTAAAATCACTATTTGTGTGAAAGATATTAAATTAAAGATTCATTCATTCATTCATTGCAGCCATGATGGTTGTTCGATTTTGTTAGTCTCTAAAGCCGAATTTCTGAAGCCCTCTTCAGCGCGAAGGTGTTGATGTATCCAAGGCAAGGCATTCCTCACTACCTGTATCAATACATACATTTCAACCCATTTTCCAGAATCATAGATACTGGTTGATGGTCATAGTCGAGCACATCTAGATGATACAGTGATACTCGGTGATACAGTTTGCATCATTGGGGGAAGATGGAATCGGGTGTATTGTGTGCTTGTGCGCTTGTTAACCTGTCTTAGGCTTTTCTTGTTATGTTAGGCTTTTCGATACATTATGTTTTTGTCTGTTGTTGTGTTGATTTGTTGATTTATTTTATAGCTACGAAAAGAATGTCCTGTAAAATGGACAATAAAATATTGATTGATTGATGTCCTTTCTCATTACCCACAATATTGTAAATGCCACAAAGAGAAAATTTTGAACAATGTGAATATTTATACTTCTCGAAGAAGAAACAAATTATTTTTGACTACGGACAGCAAAGCGTTCATAAATGTATCTTGCTATTTCAGGTTGAAAGTAATTTGATTTTAGTATGAGACTTGGAGATTAACAATCTGTTAGCAATGAAGAATGCATATGTCTGTTAATACAATTAATAAGAGTAAACCGCAAGTCAGTATACAGTGTGCATTCATCTAGAAAATGAAGTTCAAATGTGTGTGTGTGTGTGTGTGTGTGTGTGCGCGTGTGCGTGTGCGTGCGCGCGCATGTATGTGCGTGTGCTTCATAAATCCTTAGCTTTAACCCTTTCTTTGCCAGCCATTTTCAGCCCCAAATGACCATTAAACTTAACTGTGTAGAAAAAAACCGTATCTGCAATATTGGAAATTCCTCTGTGACATGTATAACATTAGGCCTATCCTTACCTCCCAAAATTAACCAAATAGGGTATTCAGATAATAGGTCCTGACTGGATACCTTTTAGTGACATGGGTAGTAAGCCATTGTGGTGCATAAATGCGACCTTGGCGGTGAAAGGGTTAATTTGCTTTCCTTTTCCATGGTATAACAAGAACAGGGGGAGAGAGAGAGAGAGAGAGAGAGAGAGAGAGAGAGAGAGAGAGAGAGAGAGAGAGAGAGAGAGAGAGAGAGAGAGAGAGAGAGAGAGAGACTTCAGACAATGTTAAGCATTGATTTTCTTACTGAAGCGCCAAGCTTGATGAGAACCCAAAAGGAGGGAATCGCGGGACAATCACACTTTCCTTGTGTCTGTGGTCAAGTGAGAAGACATTACAACAAATCCGAGAAACACCCCCCCCCCCACACACACACACACACACACACCCCCTAGGTGGGGAATAGAAGGTTATATTGGAGTCAGGGAAAAGGTTAGGGGTCTGGCTTCTACATCTATTTCTTACCGTACAAATTATTTTCTTCCTTTAATTCTGATCGCTTCTCGGCCTTTTGGCTAAGACAGTGATTCAGGAACATAAATTTGTGTTTATACCTTGGTTGGTTTGTTCAGCCCGTCGTACATGGCGAAAGCCGATACGCGACGTTAAACTGAACTTCCATCCATTTTGTTCCTCGATAGACTACCCACCGTCCCTCCCTAAGGATACCCTGGTACAAACTGATTACCTGATTGTTTTCCGTTAGTGGGAGGCAATTGTTCTTATGTCGAGATTGGAGTAGTTGGTTAGTCCCGTATCTTTGGATCAACACAGGCATTGCTTGTTTGTTTTAGTTCGGTTTTGTCTAGGTGAGAGTCTGGAGAGTATCAACGGTTTATGACCAAAATGGTCGCGCACCACAATGGTCGCGGTCAAAAATACATGCGTCTTTGCGCAGTAGCCATACATCATTTGATTGGCAAGCGGCCATTTTCAGTCACTTACGTTGTTTCATGGAAACTGACTCTAACCCAACCCTAACCTTGTGCTAACCCTATCCCTTACCCGGCCGCGCACCACAATCATCTTTGACCGCGACCATATTCGAACGCGACCATTTTTGACCGCGACCATTTCGGGCATACAAGCTAGCGCTAGCGCTTATAGCGTGCTCCTGAAATATTTCATGAAAAATATGTGGTGAATGACAGACTGTGTAAGCACAATAATACATCATTTATACATGGTAATTGAGCACACACAAAAGAAACAAGAAAATCAAGCACACACAAAGAACATAGTTATGTGTAATCAATTTAGAGACACATAGTCAAAAGAGAAAATACGAAGAAGGAAAAATCAAAGCATTTGATGAAAAATGGGAGAAACAGGCAGAAATCTTGACATAGTTTACAATATTCAAAACATTGCTTTAAATAATTATTGTCTACGCCAAGCCATCATAGCTAATTTCACAATAGCTGGTGAGGGAAACATTCATGTAAAGAGTGACTATAGCCTGCACGTTTGATATTAAAAGAAATGAGAATACATTATGAATAAATGAAAGAAAACAAAATAAAAAATCAAAATCTGCAGCTTGATGAAATGAAATCATGGACTGTTTCTACTCTTAGAATATCGGTGTCAGAAGGTAATTCTGGTTTTCCATTTAATAGAATGTGGACAGTGCGGGGTTCAGGCAATAAATTTAAGATAGCATTAGCTCGACTTTCTTGGAAAAGAGGTGAGAGTCTAATGAGCATTTTGGTTTACACACATTAAAAGATGAAGAATTCGCCTAATGCTAAGTACTTCTATTCTGCAAAGAAACAAATACTCAAACGAAATGGGGCTATGCAAACAAACAACGATAAAACAGCAATGGTTTCAAGTATCTTGACTCTGAACGCTTCTCACCAAAAGAATGAGCAGGACACAAACGTAGAGTAAGATAGCGCGCTTGGATGGTGGGTGGGTGTTGGCTAAATGAAGGTGATAAAAAAATAAACTCATTGGTGGTCAAATCCATGGTATTAAAGTAAATTTGGGAAACGTGGCCCTCTTGGCGGAAAACCGAAACCATCTTTTTGTTTTAGTAAAGTTATCAGACGTTTATGGGCCTTGTCTGTAGATTTATACTCTACTCTCCGATGTAGGCTTAGACAGTATAGGCCCAAACCCTATGCCCCCCCCCCCCCCCCCCCCCCCCCCACCCCCCAACCCTGACCTTCTTTTCCGACTCTTCCCCGAGTGTAAACTGATTAGTGGATGGATTTCCATTAGTGGTGGGTGATATTTTGTATCGGGTGAGGTTGGAATACCGGTCTCCTGGACATGATTGGGACAACACAGGGATTGGTTCTGTTTGGTGCCCGAGGGTTAAGGAGAAGTAATGAGATAGTACCATATCCCTGATGCTCTTTGGAGGGTAGGCTGGACAAGGTAGGAACGTGAGATGAATTTCCTTACTGGCTGTCACACAAATAAGCACACTCCCTTGCAAGTACCCGCGTACACGTGATACATACAGAGAGAGAGACGGCGTGTGTGTGTGTGTGGGGGGGGGGGGGGGGGGGGGGAGAGCAAGAAAGCCAATCAGAGAGAGATAGAGATGGAGAGAGAGAGAGAGAGAGAGAGAGAGAGAGAGAGAGAGAGAGACGAAGAAGTGGAAACAGAAACGTATATTTCACCCTAGAAATTGTTACAATTTTGAGTTTGTAGGGGATGGGGGGAAATAAAGACGCAACAAGACAGACACAGTGGAAGAAAATCCCAGAGACGTACAGACAGACAGACAGACAAAAACAAAATCATTTTTCAAAAGAATTTTTTTTTTTTCATTCACGCCACATTAGCCCTCAAAACGGGTTCAAGCAAGTAAGTCGACCTTGGTTAGTTAATGTGTTGCAAGGTAAGTAAATACAGCCGAATTCTCCCTCCCATCTGTGCTTGTTAAAACAGAGTGACTTGTTCTGCATAGTGGTCAACTTGACTTAAAAACCCAATGAAAATAAGATTGTCTCTGTTGACAAAGTTTTACACTTTATCAGTGATTTCTATTTGTTCAAAATAGTAGTGTTGTTTTATTTATTGTGTATCCATCACATCAAAATTACATCATTCTTCCTAGTTTATGTTTCTTTAATGATGGAGCCACGAATACGTGGTAAGATTTAACGTGGTGACAGCCCTGGCATGGCCTTTGTTGTCGACGGGGCTATAATTTTAATCTTAATCTTAATCTTAATGATGGAACCATTCGAAGATGACACGTTCATCATTTATGGCTCACCTGCATCAAAGATATTCTAAAAGGGTAAGATGGATTACTTAAGAGCTCGGCGAACCGGGCTGATAGAGTTATCGTTAGTGGGGCCAGTACACTTTTCACAGTGGAGGCTATCCAAAAACTCAGACTGGAACTTGAACGGAGAATTCAACTGGCCTATTGATGTGTAAAATGTGTACTGTTTCAAAGGGACATAACCAGTGTTTCTGTCCTCACTACTCATATAGGGAAAAGAGACCGGATGCTTATCTTCCCCTATACAGTCTTTGCCTGCATGTAGCACCAAAACAAAACCGCACATACGTCATAGGTCACGTGGTCTGATCTATCAATATGGCCGCTGTCAAAGCTTTGTTCGTCATCGGGGGAATCGTGTTCCATTGAAACCCTCCTCCCTGTGGCACGGTTTTCCGACATTGATGGATTAATGTCGGCCCACGCATGTGGTTCGAAATAATCACTCGTGTAATCTGTTGTGTGTTTGTCTGGTTGGTTGGTTGGCTGGTTGATTGTTTGATGATCATGTTGAAAATTGTGAAGGTGAGTGATGAATGATTTGTTTTGGTGCTTTTTAATATAGGCTACTGCCTGCAACATTACAAGGCATCTTCGCTGCAAATAAATTCTAGCCCAGCCTTCTAGAATAGCTGCTGCCTCTTCTGCTATCTGGAAGTTCTAGTCGGAGATAACAGAACATTTCGAATATATGCCTCAAAATAATCATTACAGTTTGAGTTTGACCTTTAGTATTGTGTTCTGTAAGAAATTAGTAAGGCACGTAGGCATAATGGGTAAGGCATGTACAATGTGTCTGGTTTTCAGTTTTCACTGGTCTCTCCACTGTGCACAGCCGACACATTCCGATTTCGGAGGAGCTCAAAGGAGAAGAATTATTTGTAAGGTTTTTTTTGGGAACAAAGGCAGGAGAATGGACTAATAAGTCAGAAAGATAGTAGATGATAGAAAGCAAAGGAAAAAGGAAGAGTCAAAGAGAGTGGCAGATTAGAGGAAGTTACAAACACAGAACTTCCAGAAGGTGGGGGAACTATTTTTACGAAAGACCCCCCCGGTATCCCCATGGGGAGAGACTATAGTGGAGGGGACGGGGTCGTCCAGCTCCCCGTATGGAGGCACGAGGCATCCACCCACAGCCCCAGCAGCGTCTTTCATAATCAATTACCTTTTGACTCTTCTTCATACCAAAGAAACCAACGAACGAACGTTGCACTTTTTTTCTTCAAACCGAATGAAAATCCGTTTAACGGCCTCCGGTCTGACACACACATGGGACATTAGTAGATATAAAGATGGTGGGAACGATCCTGGAGGCAATGCCCGGAGGCAGTGCAACTCCAGGAAAGTCCCGATTTTTTAGCGATACAGATGTGTTTTTTTCCAAACCAAATTATTAGTTTCATTATCCACTTCCATTCGATTTTTTAAGATAAGAGATTTTCTACCAAAAATAAAGTCTGCATGTTCCTCGATATTTTGAACGTCTTTATATCTAAAGGGGAAAAGGGAAACTCTAATCTTGCTTGTCATCATTAGAAGAGATGCTATTTCAAAGTTTGCTTCATGCCGAGTAACCTGACCAGACATGAAGGAAACCTTTTTGTTTTTCTCTTGGTCTTCCTGTCTATTTTTGTCTCCTTTCCAGCGGCTTCACTCGAAACAAGGGCAGAGAGTACTGTCGTCTGCTTGTTGAGTCCTAGATGGTTGTGTGTCTGTTATAACGTTGCTTTGAACAAGAATGTCGTTTAGTTGTGAAAGTAACGCGCTTGTATCTATATAAACAACAAAGATAACGTGGATATATATATATATATAACTAAATATGGGAGCACATATACATAGATCGATGATCGATTAATCTAACTTTAACAAATGTTTGATGTGCCACCCCCACCCCACCCCTACATTTCTCGGTTAATTGTATTTTTCCGTTTTTGCCTTTCTTACCATACATAAAGATGTATTTTAGGAACCTTTTTAGCTAATAACCTTTTTGGAATACTAACCCTATCCCTAACCCTAGCCCTAACCCTAGCCCTAACCCTAACCCTACCCCCCACCCTATAAGACTGAAAAACGCAACGAACCACAACTGTGACAAATCGCGGTGTACTGCAGTACATAGTGGGGGGTAGGGTTAGGTTTAGGGCTAGGGTTAGGGATAGGGTTAGTACTCCAAAAAGGTTATTAGCTAAAAATGTTCCTAAAATACAGCTTTATGTATGGTAAGAAAGGCAAAAACGGAAAAATACAATTCACCGAGAAATGCAGGGGGGGTGGCACATCTTGAGTAAGATACGTTTTGCAAATATGGGGGAGAGTTATGTCTTTAAAGAGCCAGCCACACGTCAGCTAAAATTGTACGACTGTACGATACGATTCGATCACGTGATCTCAAAGCGCGAATCACATTTGTTCTTGGAGACCACGTGATCGAATCGCATCGTACAGTCGTACGATTTTAGTGGACGTGTGGCTAGCCCTTAAGGGAGGATGAGGACAAGAAGGAAATTGAATAACGAAGTCTCTGTCTGTCTTACTGGTCCATTCTCCTTCGTTGTTTTTCTACAAAGTCTTACAGAGATTTTCTCCAGCCGAAAAGACGGGCATGCTGGGCCCAAATATTTCTTAGCTAGGCGCATAGCGGCAGCATGAACCACCTGCACTCAAATGACAGGAGACTGTCTGAGCGATCGACATAGAAAGAACAGAAAGAACAAGGGGTAAACATTGAACGGAGCAGAGATGTGCTGAAGAAAGAACAGATTGAACGGAGCAGAGATGTGCTGAAGAAAGAACAGATTGAACGGAGCAGAGATGTGCTGAAGAAAGAACAGATTGAACGGAGCAGAGATGTGCTGAAGAAAGAACAGATTGAACGGAGCAGAGATATGCTGAAGAAAGAACAGATTGAACGGAGCAGAGATGTGCTGAAGAAAGAACAGATTGAACGGAGCAGAGATGTGCTGAAGAAAGAACAGTTGGAACGGAGCAGTGATGTGCTGAAGAAAGAACAAGGGGGGGAACAGATTGAACGGAGCAGAGATGTGCTGAAGAAAGAACAGATTGAACGGAGCAGAGATGTGCTGAAGAAAGAACAGATTGAACGGAGCAGAGATGTGCTGAAGAAAGAACAAGGGGGGAAACAGATTGAACAGAGCAGAGATGTGCTGAAGAAAGAACAAGGGGGGGAACAGATTGAACGGAGCAGAGATGTGCTGAAGAAAGAACAGATTGAACGGAGCAGAGATGTACTGAAGAAAGAACAGATTGAACGGAGCAGAGATGTGCTGAAGAAAGAACAGATTGAACGGAGCAGAGATGTGCTGAAGAAAGAACAAGGGGGGGAACAGATTGAACGGAGCAGAGATGTGCTGAAGAAAGAACAGATTGAACGGAGCAGAGATGTGCTGAAGAAAGAACAGATTGAACGGAGCAGAGATGTGCTGAAGAAAGAACAGATTGGACGGAGCAGAGATGTGCTGAAGAAAGAACAAGGGGGGAACAGATTGAACGGAGCAGAGATGTGCTGAAGAAAGAACAGATTGGACGGAGCACAGATGTGCTGAAGAAAGAACAAGGGGGGGAACAGATTGAACGGAGCAGAGATGTGCTGAAGAAAGAACAGATTGAACGGAGCAGAGATGTGCTGAAGAAAGAACAAGAGGGGGGACAGATTGAACGGAGCAGAGATGTGCTGAAGAAAGAACAAGGGGGGAAACAGATTGAACGGAGCAGAGATGTGCTGAAGAAAGAACAAGGGGGGGAACAGATTGAACGGAGCAGAGATGTGCTGAAGAAAGAACAGATTGAACGGAGCAGAGATGTACTGAAGAAAGAACAGATTGAACGGAGCAGTGATGTGCTGAAAAAAGAACAGATTGAACGGAGCAGAGATGTGCTGAAGAAAGAACAGATTGAACGGAGCAGAGATGTGCTGAAGAAAGAACAAGGGGGGGAACAGATTGAACGGAGCAGAGATGTGCTGAAGAAAGAACAGATTGAACGGAGCAGAGATGTGCTGAAGAAAGAACAGATTGAACGGAGCAGAGATGTGCTGAAGAAAGAACAGATTGGACGGAGCAGAGATGTGCTGAAGAAAGAACAAGGGGGGGAACAGATTGAAGGGAGCAGAGATGTGCTGAAGAAAGAACAGATTGGACGGAGCAGAGATGTGCTGAAGAAAGAACAAGGGGGGGAACAGATTGAACGGAGCAGAGATGTGCTGAAGAAAGAACAAGAGGGGGGACAGATTGAACGGAGCAGAGATGTGCTGAAGAAAGAACAAGAGGGGGGACAGATTGAACGGAGCAGAGATGTGCTGAAGAAAGAACAAGGGGGGAAAAGATTGAACGGAGCAGTGATGTGCTGAAAAAAGAACAGATTGAACGGAGCAGTGATGTGCTGAAGAAAGAACAAGGGGGAAACAGATTGAACGGAGCAGATATGTGCTGAAGAAAGAACAGATTGAACGGAGCAGAGATGTGCTGAAGAAAGAACAGATTGAACGGAGCAGAGATGTGCTGAAGAAAGAACAGATTGAACGGAGCAGAGATGTGCTGAAGAAAGAACAGATTGAACGGAGCAGTGATGTGCTGAAGAAAGAACAAGGGGGGGAACAGATTGAACGGAGCAGTGATGTGCTGAAGAAAGAACAGATTGAACGGAGCAGAGATGTGCTGAAGAAAGAACAAGGGGGGGAACAGATTGAACGGAGCAGTGATGTGCTGAAGAAAGAACAGATTGAACGGAGCAGAGATGTGCTGAAGAAAGAACAAGGGGGGGAACAGATTGAACGGAGCAGAACAGATTGATGTGCTGAAGAAAGAACAGATTGAACGGAGCAGTGATGTGCTGAAGAAAGAACAGATTGAACGGAGCAGTGATGTGCTGAAGAAAGAACAAGGGGGAAACAGATTGAACGGAGCAGTGATGTGCTGAAGAAAGAACAGATTGAACGGAGCAGAGATGTGCTGAAGAAAGAACAAGATTGGGAACGGAACGGAGCAGAGATGTGCTGAAGAAAGAACAGATTGAACGGAGCAGAATGTGCTGAAGAAAGAACAGATTGAACGGAGCAGAGATGTGCTGAAGAAAGAACAGATTGAACGGAGCAGAGATGTGCTGAAGAAAGAACAGATTGAACGGAGCAGTGATGTGCTGAAGAAAGAACAGATTGAACGGAGCAGAGATGTGCTGAAGAAAGAACAGAGGGAACGGAGCAGAGATGTGCTGAACGGAGAACAGATTGATGTGATGTGCTGAAGAAAGAACAGATTGAACGGAGCAGAGATGTGCTGAAGAAAGAACAGATTGAACGGAGCAGTGATGTGCTGAAGAAAGAACAGATTGAACGGAGCAGAGATGTGCTGAAGAAAGAACAGATTGAACGGAGCAGAGATGTGCTGAAGAAAGAACAGATTGAACGGAGCAGAGATGTGCTGAAGAAAGAACAGATTGAACGGAGCAGTGATGTGCTGAAGAAAGAACAGATTGAACGGAGCAGAGATGTGCTGAAGAAAGAACAGATTGAACGGAGCAGTGATGTGCTGAAGAAAGAACAAGGGGGAAACAGATTGAACGGAGCAGAGATGTGCTGAAGAAAGAACAGATTGAACGGAGCAGAGATGTGCTGAAGAAAGAACAGATTGAACGGAGCAGTGATGTGCTGAAGAAAGAACAAGGGGGAAACAGATTGAACGGAGCAGAGATGTGCTGAAGAAAGAACAGATTGAACGGAGCAGTGATGTGCTGAAGAAAGAACAGATTGAACGGAGCAGAGATGTGCTGAAGAAAGAACAGACTGAACGGAGCAGAGATGTGCTGAAGAAAGAACAGATTGAACGGAGCAGAGATGTGCTGAAGAAAGAACAGATTGAACGGAGCAGAGATGTGCTGAAGAAAGAACAAGGGGGAAACAGATTGAACGGAGCAGATATGTGCTGAAGAAAGAACAGACTGAACGGAGCAGAGATGTGCTGAAGAAAGAACAGACTGAACGGAGCAGAGATGTGCTGAAGAAAGAACAGATTGAACGGAGCAGAGATGTGCTGAAGAAAGAACAGATTGAACGGAGCAGAGATGTGCTGAAGAAAGAACAGATTGAACGGAGCAGAGATGTGCTGAAGAAAGAACAAGGGGGAAACAGATTGAACGGAGCAGAGATGTGCTGAAGAAAGAACAGACTGAACGGAGCAGAGATGTGCTGAAGAAAGAACAGACTGAACGGAGCAGAGATGTGCTGAAGAAAGAACAGATTGAACGGAGCAGAGATGTGCTGAAGAAAGAACAGATTGAACGGAGCAGAGATGTGCTGAAGAAAGAACAAGGGGGAAACAGATTGAACGGAGCAGAGATGTGCTGAAGAAAGAACAGACTGAACGGAGCAGTGATGTGCTGAAGAAAGAACAAGGGGGAAACAGATTGAACGGAGCAGATATGTGCTGAAGAAAGAACAGATTGAACGGAGCAGAGATGTGCTGAAGAAAGAACAGATTGAACGGAGCAGTGATGTGCTGAAGAAAGAACAGATTGAACGGAGCAGAGATGTGCTGAAGAAAGAACAGATTGAACGGAGCAGAGATGTGCTGAAGAAAGAACAAGGGGGAAACAGATTGAACGGAGCAGTGATGTGCTGAAGAAAGAACAGATTGAACGGAGCAGTGATGTGCTGAAGAAAGAACAAGGGGGAAACAGATTGAACGGAGCAGATATGTGCTGAAGAAAGAACAGATTGAACGGAGCAGAGATGTGCTGAAGAAAGAACAGATTGAACGGAGCAGTGATGTGCTGAAGAAAGAACAAGGGGGAAACAGATTGAACGGAGCAGAGATGTGCTGAAGAAAGAACAGATTGAACGGAACAGAGATGTGCTGAAGAAAGAACAAGGGGGAAACAGATTGAACGGAGCAGTGATGTGCTGAAGAAAGAACAGATTGAACGGAGCAGAGATGTGCTGAAGAAAGAACAAGGGGGAAACAGATTGAACGGAGCAGAGATGTGCTGAAGAAAGAACAGATTGAACGGAGCAGAGATGTGCTGAAGAAAGAACAAGGGGGAAACAGATTGAACGGAGCAGAGATGTGCTGAAGAAAGAACAGATTGAACGGAGCAGAGATGTGCTGAAGAAAGAACAAGGGGGAAACAGATTGAACGGAGCAGTGATGTGCTGAAGAAAGAACAAGGGGGAAACAGATTGAACGGAGCAGAGATGTGCTGAAGAAAGAACAGATTGAACGGAACAGAGATGTGCTGAAGAAAGAACAAGGGGGAAACAGATTGAACGGAGCAGTGATGTGCTGAAGAAAGAACAGATTGAACGGAGCAGAGATGTGCTGAAGAAAGAACAGATTGAACGGAGCAGAGATGTGCTGAAGAAAGAACAGATTGAACGGAGCAGTGATGTGCTGAAGAAAGAAAGAACAGATTGAACGGAGCAGAGATGTGCTGAAGAAAGAACAAGGGGGAAACAGATTGAACGGAGCAGTGATGTGCTGAAGAAAGAACAGATTGAACGGAGCAGTGATGTGCTGAAGAAAGAACAAGGGGGAAACAGATTGAACGGAGCAGAGATGTGCTGAAGAAAGAACAGATTGAACGGAGCAGTGATGTGCTGAAGAAAGAATAGATTGAACGGAGCAGTGATGTGCTGAAGAAAGAACAGATTGAACGGAGCAGAGATGTGCTGAAGAAAGAATAGATTGAACGGAGCAGTGATGTGCTGAAGAAAGAACAAGGGGGAAACAGATTGAACGGAGCAGATATGTGCTGAAGAAAGAACAGATTGAACGGAGCAGAGATGTGCTGAAGAAAGAACAGATTGAACGGAGCAGTGATGTGCTGAAGAAAGAACAGATTGAACGGAGCAGAGATGTGCTGAAGAAAGAACAGATTGAACGGAGCAGAGATGTGCTGAAGAAAGAACAAGGGGGAAACAGATTGAACGGAGCAGTGCTGTGCTGAAGAAAGAACAGATTGAACGGAGCAGTGATGTGCTGAAGAAAGAACAAGGGGGAAACAGATTGAACGGAGCAGATATGTGCTGAAGAAAGAACAGATTGAACGGAGCAGAGATGTGCTGAAGAAAGAACAGATTGAACGGAGCAGTGATGTGCTGAAGAAAGAACAAGGGGGAAACAGATTGAACGGAGCAGAGATGTGCTGAAGAAAGAACAGATTGAACGGAACAGAGATGTGCTGAAGAAAGAACAAGGGGGAAACAGATTGAACGGAGCAGTGATGTGCTGAAGAAAGAACAGATTGAACGGAGCAGAGATGTGCTGAAGAAAGAACAAGGGGGAAACAGATTGAACGGAGCAGAGATGTGCTGAAGAAAGAACAGATTGAACGGAGCAGAGATGTGCTGAAGAAAGAACAAGGGGGAAACAGATTGAACGGAGCAGAGATGTGCTGAAGAAAGAACAGATTGAACGGAGCAGAGATGTGCTGAAGAAAGAACAAGGGGGAAACAGATTGAACGGAGCAGTGATGTGCTGAAGAAAGAACAAGGGGGAAACAGATTGAACGGAGCAGAGATGTGCTGAAGAAAGAACAGATTGAACGGAGCAGAGATGTGCTGAAGAAAGAACAAGGGGGAAACAGATTGAACGGAGCAGTGATGTGCTGAAGAAAGAACAGATTGAACGGAGCAGAGATGTGCTGAAGAAAGAACAGATTGAACGGAGCAGAGATGTGCTGAAGAAAGAACAGATTGAACGGAGCAGTGATGTGCTGAAGAAAGAACAGATTGAACGGAGCAGAGATGTGCTGAAGAAAGAACAAGGGGGAAACAGATTGAACGGAGCAGTGATGTGCTGAAGAAAGAACAGATTGAACGGAGCAGTGATGTGCTGAAGAAAGAACAAGGGGGAAACAGATTGAACGGAGCAGAGATGTGCTGAAGAAAGAACAGATTGAACGGAGCAGTGATGTGCTGAAGAAAGAATAGATTGAACGGAGCAGTGATGTGCTGAAGAAAGAACAGATTGAACGGAACAGAGATGTGCTGAAGAAAGAATAGATTGAACGGAGCAGTGATGTGCTGAAGAAAGAACAGATTGAACGGAGCAGAGATGTGCTGAAGAAAGAACAGATTGAACGGAGCAGAGATGTGCTGAAGAAAGAATAGATTGAACGGAGCAGAGATGTGCTGAAGAAAGAACAGATTGAACGGAGCAGAGATGTGCTGAAGAAAGAACAGATTGAACGGAACAGAGATGTGCTGAAGAAAGAACAGATTGAACGGAGCAGTGATGTGCTGAAGAAAGAACAAGGGGGAAACAGATTGAACGGAGCAGAGATGTGCTGAAGAAAGAATAGATTGAACGGAGCAGAGATGTGCTGAAGAAAGAACAAGGGGGAAACAGATTGAACGGAGCAGTGATGTGCTGAAGAAAGAACAGATTGAACGGAGCAGAGA
>CM065682.1:23402520-23412520 GCA_017654935.2 Phymorhynchus buccinoides
AAGATCCGTCAAACTACCGACCTATCTCTATCTTGTCTAACCTCTCCAAACCTCTAGAAAAGCATTTAAAACGTAACCTTCAAACATGCTTTACTACACATGATCTTTTCCATTGTAACCAAAGTGGCTTTAGAGAAAACCATTCCTGCCAAACAGTACTCACTAATCTAATCCAACTGTGGCATTCCAATATTAACGATGACCTTCTCACCGGTGCCATTCTCGTCGACTTTGCTAAGGCCTTTGATGTTATTGATCATGGCCTTCTATTGAAAAAAACTATCATTGTATGGTTTAACCCAAGATTCTATCGCCCTCGTTTCGTCTTTTCTATCTGACAGACGACAAACCGTCTCCAAAGATACTATTACATCTTCATTTCAATCAGTCAATTCCCCAAGGCTCTTCACCGTTTATATAAATGACCTCCCCCTTCATCTTACTTCATCGTGTGAGCTTTTTACAGACGACACCACAGTGCATAAAAATGGCCAAAATGCTGATTCAATCTGTTCTGGATTGCAGAGTGACATTAATAATCTAATTGACTTGGCAGAGCAAAATCATATGGCGTTACACCCCAAAAAGTCTAAATTCATGTTAATCACAACAAGACAAAAGAGGCAAAACTTTAAAAATCAATTAAGAACACGGACTATCTATGAAAAGCCTCTAGAAGAAGTTACTTCACACAAACTACACGGCGTATACACTGACAACAACTTATCCTGGTCAAAACACATGGACATTCTGTCCAAGAAAATTTCAAAAAAAAGTATTTCAGCTCAACAGAATTAAACACTTTTTAGATCAACATACGCGTAGACTTTTTTTCCATGCCTATATCCAACCTGATATTGATTATGCATCAACATGTTGGGATTCAGCTAGTAAGAACACACTCAAACATGTTGAAAGACTATATAAACGCTCTCTTAAACTCATACTCCTTAAATCGTCATCCCTAGAAACCAATGACTATAAAGAACTTAACATTCTACCATTTGATTTGAAATGCCTACTAAACAAAGGTACCCCTATGTACAAGATCATAAATAAGTTAGCACCAAAATATCTTATTACTAAATTTAAGGTCCATACAAATCGAAGGAAAACCAAATTAACAATGCCCCGCCCCAGAACAGATCTATATAAATCATCCCTTACATTCTCTGGTGGTAAACTGTGGAACGACCTCCCTGATTATCTAAAAAAGAAAACTAGCGTTTCCGGAAATCTTATTACAAGCTCCTAAGGACAATCCTGTTTATTAGTAATGCTAATTGATGAGTTTTACTTCAAACTTTACCAATGCCATCAGCTTATGCCCAGATTCTTATAAATCTCTCTCTCTCTCTCTCTCTCTCTCTCTCTCTCTCTCTCTCTCTCTCTCTCTCTCTCTCTCTCTCTCTCTCTCTCTCTCTCTCCGTCCCTCTCTCATATTCCCATGTTATCTTATAATTTAAAACAAAAAAAATTCTTCCTTAAAAGTGGTTTTATTCTGAAAAATTGTCATTGTCTCAAAATTGTTTCCCTTTTTTCGTACTCAATTTAGACTACCAATTCAAGTTCACCATTGTTAAGTATTATCCATGTTTGCTTTTATTCCCATTTTTGATATCTTTTTCAATTACTTCATGTGCCAATTTTTGTTCCATTTTCTTGACTTGATTGTTTTATGTCAAATTTCCCTTGCATGATGCATGGTATGAATGTGTGAGTGAGAGGGCAAGGTGTAAAGAAGCTATTGTAGCTTATCCTTTTTACCCTCAATAAAACATTCGTATTCGTATTCGTATTCGTATTCTCTCTCTCTCTCTCTCTCTCTCTCTCTCTCTCTCTCTCTCTCTCTCTCTCTCTCTCTCTCTCTCTCTCTCTCTCTCTCTCTCTCTCTCTCTCTCTCTCTCTCTCGGACAGACAGGCAGACAGACAGAGATAAATAATAGCTGTTATTACTGAATTAACGATCACCTTAGAGAACGACGTTTTTCGGAAAATTGTTTAGATGTTCAACAACAGCATCAGAAAACGCAAGATGGCCAAGCCATAGACACTGTACTCACAGTTCAATGAAAAGCAAAACAAAAGCAAAAAAAACACCTATATTCCACAATTTATATTTTTTGTTAATAGAAATAAAAATCAAAACCAATTTGCATGATCTTTGTTGAAACTTTCAATATATCGTGCTTGACTTTCAGTCAGGCCTACTTAAATGAGAGTTGGTGTTGTTGTTGTTGTTGTCTTACCCTGGCTTAAAGACTCCAGGGATCATCCCCACAGCCGAAGTACTTGAACACTAGGTACAAATGCACCAGCTAGGGATGAGACCATTACGTGTGTGACATTACGTGTGATTACCCAGCCACGTGGGCAGCCACACTCCGACTTCGGAGGATTTTAGACTGATGACGTTTTGCTAGGAGCTTGTCATGGCTTAAAACAATCCCCGCACAACCATGCAGAACATAACATTTTGATGTAGCCTTGGTGTTCTAGCTTATGTCAACTGGTCTGACACAGCCTCATGCCAAGGCGTCTTAAATGAGAGTCAAGGTAGACAATTCATCAAGGATCAAGGTATTTTCGTGTTAAACATGGATTTAATGAATAATTTAATTCTTTAAAAAAAATGCCCTTTGACGACCCAACATGGATTTGCTCCCTTTGGACCACTGGTTTCGGATTCTGTGACCTGACAAACCGGGGTGTGGCTGCGAGTTGGGTATCGCGATGAGCGGCGTGAGCAATAGCACTGTACGGCCTTGAAGATGGGACAGCAACAACAACAAAAAAGTCCTTGGGTAACTTGTTTTCAACATGCCAACTTTAATCTAAATCTATTTTTACCCGATTAATTATTGTCTCTGCCAACTCCACGAGTCTCTCTCCGTGGGGAACACCGGGGGTTATTTTGTACAAATAGTCCTCCTCCTTCTGGAAGTTTTGCGTGACCAACTTCCTCTACTCTGTCACTCTCTTTTACTCTGCTTTTTTCTTTTTGCTTTCTGTCATCTACGATTTTTCTGCCTTATTGGCCCATTTTCTGGCCTGTTCTTTTTTTCTCAAAAAAAACAACTCAAAACAATGATCTCCTTTGAGCTCCTCCGAAACCGGAATGTGTTGGCTGTACGCAGCGAGGAGACCAGTGAAGACTGAAAGCCGGACACATACGTACCTTACCCATTATGGCCATATGGCCTGGGGACGCAGAAGAAAAAAAAAGAAATCCTTGCAATATTCAAATCAGATCCACTGGGAATACGTTACTATGGCTTGTTATTTGGTGAATCTGACATTGCGATTTGCAATTAAGCTTAGATGACCCGAGTAACCATTATGCAAAGTTTGCTTCATAAAGAACGGTCATGTGGTCGAGGTGCCATGAAGTGGGACATATTATTTTTTGTTCACATACGGACGCGCGCAGAGAGAGAGAGAGAGAGAGAGAGAGAGAGAGAGAGAGAGAGAGAGAGAGAGAGAGAGAGAGAGAGAGAGAGAGAGAGAGAGAGAGAGAGAGAGAGAGAGAGAGAGAGAGAGAGAGAGAGAGAGAGAGAGAGAGAGAGAGAGAGAGAGAGAGAGAGAGAGAGAGGTCCTCGTTTCAACTGCAATGTACTCCTGGTTTATAGAATAGGGGGTACAAACAACAACAACAACAACAACAAGTGGATCGCCGAGCGGCAGATAAGTTCCCGAGCGGGTGAACTTGGGCACATAAGAGCAGCATGATGCATCTTCGCTCCATTAACAAGAAACTGAGCAATTGCAAAAAAAACTTAATGAATAATAAATGTGTCGAAAATGTGTGGTTGTAAATGACCGGTTACAGATGGTCATATCGACATACTATAACAGTTGTGACCTTGACCTTGACCTTTCTTGTACTACATATTCGGAATTTTCAGATGCCAATGCATATGCATACCAAATTTGAACATTGTAAGTCCAACGATGTGAAAGAAATGTCCACAAGAAGAAATTTACGTTCTCAAGGTCAAACTTCAAGGTGAAGGTCAGCATGGTTATTTGCTTTGTATGGGACCTTTCGTGCACCGTGATGCACCACCACAGTAAATTTGAAACATTCTATGCAACAGTTCTTGAGATGCAGCTTTGGGGTTCGAACGTTTTGAAATAAAACCGCATTGAAATACGTGCAAAACTTCGCGAGATATTAGCGATTAAGTGTTTTGAGGTTTCAACTCCTTAATCAGCATGACCTTGACCTTGAAGTAAAATTAAAGCAATCAGTCATTATAGGTAATATCCTCTAAAACTTGTACACTGAAAGTGATAAAAATAGATTGAACGGTTTTCAGGAAAACGCGGCCGGACGGACGGACGCACGCATGCACGCACGACGCACGCACAGCCAAAAACAATACTTCCCGAAGCTTCGCTCGGGAACTAACAACAACAAAACATTCGCACTGGCAACCATTCCTTCACTCTCTGTGCGTGCGTGCGTGCATGCGTGCGTATTTGTTTGCGTGTGTGATTATGTTTTTGATGGATTAAAATAACAGACCAGCCATGACCATGTCATTTCAGTCAGTCTCAAACACATTCGTTTGCGTCCTCAATCGATCAAAACCCCAATCTCTCTTATAATTATGATGTCACTATAGGTGTCATTTCTATATCCCTTTAGTGTCCGCTCTTGACCTCCATTTGACAGTGACGACTGTGACGGGCCCATAACTCATAATACATATATACATTGGTCTCATCCATCTTTTGTCCGGCTAGCCAAGTTTGACGAGTTGATCGAGTCAATTACACATTCCTCCCTCCGTCCCTCCCCATCTTACCCCCTTCACTGTGATCCAGCCCCACCCCCTCTTAAATGCCCTACATCCCCTCTCCCACCCCCACCACTCCTCCATTTTTTTTTTTTTACTTGGCGCAATTGCTGTAAAAATAAGAAACGATTTTAAGCATGAAATTGAGTGGACAGTAGCCTTAAAAATGGACTGGGTACTAATTAAGGAATCAATTAATAGAACTATCAGTCCGATTGCCATAAAAATGTTTTATTATTTTTAGGTCTGCTCTCGTGTTGGTAGGGCAGGTGGGGCAGTGCGTCTCAAGGTTTCACTAGCACCTCCGGGCGTTTCTTTCTCGTTTCTTTCAGTAGTGCACCAAACAGGCTTGAAAGATGCTTTAAGAGAGTGGACTTTGGTACTTCTCAGTCGACTCTGGGTAGCCAAAACTGGATTTTTTAATTATTTGTTTTGCTTTTGGAATGCGTTGCATCGGTGCTTTCTATACATTTTCACGTCATTGCCAGTGTGCACCACTACAGACTGGGGCAAAGAGTCGTAGTTTAGACAAAAACACGACTATCAGTCTCCACTGAAATCTGGTTCTTTCACTTTCATGACAATAACCCTTGGTTGATCCTTATACCCCCGTCTCTTTCCTGAGAACGACATAATGTTGGTTGCTTCTCAGTGAAAATATTTTCAACGTGAAAATTTGACAGGGTGTGTGTTTAAGAACACCAACTTCCAGCCCGGAATCGATCCCAAGGCCTTGTTTCTCCTGGCCAGTCTGTGTCCCTTGTTATTGGCTCTTCTCCCATCAGGCAGTGAAGGTAACGAGGCAGAAAAGTCATCTCTTTTAAGGACTCCCCCCCCCCTATCTCCCCTTGTTGTGTTACCTCTGGAAGTTGATGAGCTGCACGAGTCAACGGTTTGCCCCCCATTCTATGAGTCTTTGTCATTTTTGTGTGAGCTAGGGTCTATCATCCCAGCCTCCCTATTTCTTCTTCATCTTCTTGACTTCTTCTTCATTCACTCTCTTCTCTTCATTTCTGTACTCTTGTGTTGAAAACCGTTATGTTTCAACACTTTTCCTCACTCACACTCACTCTCTTCTCTTTATTTCGGTACTCTTGTGTTGAAAACCGTTATGTTTCAACACGTTTCCTCACTCACTCGCTCTTTTCTCTTTACTTTCTAGGCTGCAGCACTAGAAAAGACATGTGCAACACTTTCCTCAATCCCTTTTCTCTTTACTTTCTAGGCTGCAGCACTAGAAAAGACAGTGCAACCTAATCCCTTTGGCTGCAGCACTAGAAAAGACAGTGCAACCTAATCCCTTTGGCTGCAGCACTAGAAAAGACAACCTAATCCCTTTGGCTGCAGCACTAGAAAAGACAACCTAATCCCTTTGGCTGCAGCACTAGAAAAGACAACCTCATCCCTTTGGCTGCAGCACTAGAAAAGTCAGTGCAACCTAGTCCCTTTGGCTGCAGCACTAGAAAAGACAGTGCAACCTAGTCCCTTGCACTGTCTGTTCTAGTGCTGCAGCCAAAGGGATTAGGTTGTCTTCTAGTGCTGCAGCCAAAGGGATTAGGTTGTCTTTTCTAGTGCTGCAGCCCAAAGGATTAGGTTGTCTTTTCTAGTGCTGCAGTCAAAGGGATTGGAATTCAATGATTACTGCTCTTAAACTATCAACTCCACCCCCGTTTTGTCTTTCTTCTCTTACAACTGAAACAATATGTTGATTCCAATTTGTACTGGATTCCATTTTGTAATGGCTGTCAGTACAAATCGGAATTCCGATTTGTACTAGTAGGATTCCGAATCCAACTGGATTCCCATTTCTACTGTGACATATTATATACAGATAATTATTTATTTCTTGTTGGGCCTAACTCTTTAAAGGGTTGAACTTTTGCTGGGGTTAATAGCCTCAAGCAGAGAGGCATTGCCTCAAGCTTGTTCCAGTTGAAGGTTGGAAGGTCTGGACCCTATATGACCAAGTGCTTGCTTGTTATCTGACTACAGGAGCACCTGGACAACCTTCGGCTTGTCTCACAATGCTCAAGTCTCCTACCGACTAATAGATGCCAACACCTGCATCAAGACCAACAACCTACATGGATGCTGACTTCAGCATCAGGACAAGACATTCTTCGACTCGGATCCCGTCCGAAATGTTCCAGTAACCGGAAGTGCACCCTCGTCTGTAAGGGGTGTGCAATGTAGTGCCGGAATCTTCTACGACGACGTCTGCCACGTCACGAATTCCTGTCCCATCACTAACTCCATCATCATCATCATCACCTCACCGAGAAGACTTTATCTTCAGGAATACTGTCCTTAAGAGGCTATGCCTAATAGGACACTAAACTCCCATCTCATCATCATCATCATGTTGTCTGTTACCTCTTACTTTCTTTCAGCCTACATTTAGAACCTTTCGGAGTGGACCATCCGCCAGCGAAGTAGAAACCAATGGCTCAAACGATGTAGTGAAAAGGGACACTGGGGTGGTGGTGGGGGTGGGGTGGGTGACGTGGATGGAAATAATGAAGAGGATAGATGGGTGATCCTCTTTGGGCCCCAATACCAATAAATCCCGGAAACCATTTTCGTAATGCTGTCGATCGCTGCCTGCAAAGCAGTATAAACTCTGCAAGACGCTTAATGGTAGTGGAACCTAATGATGTTATCCGCTAATAGGCTACCGGATGCAGGACTATAAATGGCAGGCATGCATGGCAAGCAAAGGTAGTAAAGGCACTCCTAAAAACAACAACTGCGATCTAAAGAAGGTTACCATAAAAGGAGATCTCAAAGCCTAGATTTGTGGTAAGCATTCAGACATGTTTTGAAAGCCGAATCCAAGACATCGAGAGACGTGTGTGCTCTTGTTTGGAATTTTAACTGAGGAACCGCAGAAATCGGTAATGGATTTTGCTTGTTTTATTCTGATACGATGTGCTCATCCTAAGAATGGTATATCTTCGTTTTACCAACTCTAATTGTCTGTGTTTCTCGGATCTGGTTGTTGAAACAACAAAACAATGGTAAGCCTACACATGACTTGGTAAAACATAGGGGGGGGGGGGGGGGGGGGGGTGGGGGGGGGGGGGGGGGGGGGGGTCTTAACACCAAAACTAGCACACACCTACCCCCCCCCCCCCCACACACACACACACACACACATGCGCGCACACGCACACGCACACACACACACACACACACACACACACACACACACACACACACACACACACACACACACACACACACACACACACACACACACACACGCACACGCACACGCACACACACACACACACATACACACACACATACACACATATTTAAAAATATTCACAGATGGTTCCGTTTTAGAAGATAATAACTCGGGAGCAGCTTTCATTATTCCTAGCTTAAAAGTAGAAAAGTTGTTCTATCTTGGTAAAAATGTGTCTATATATAGCGCTGAATTATTTGCTATACTTATGTCCTTGGATTTCCTTTTAAGTTTTCCTATAAATAACAGACACATCTTAATATGTGTTGATTCTAAAGCAGCAATGTATGCTATTATGTCTCCCAATTCATGTATCCGACTTGACATGATAATTGAAATTAAACATATAATACACATTCTTTCCTTGAAAGGCATCACCATTACTTTTTGTTGGGTGCCTTCTCATTGCGGAATATCAGGAAATGAACGGGTAGACCAAGCTGCAAAAATGCAGCTCAAAATAGTGACGACGCAGTATCAATTAATGTTCCTTTAGATCTGACAGAATGTTTCTTTACCAGCAAAATCGAATGAACGAACCAAATGACACAACAAACAAGCCTGTCAGTAGAATACCCAAACACATTCATGCACAATTTACCCATACAAAAGCATTTTTCCATGGTAACTGTTCTGACAAATTCATTTCTTTAAGCGCCCCTGTTTTACGTTTGAATTTTAATAATCATGATCAAGGTAACGTCTTCTCTTAACAATTGTGCCAAAGACCACCATAATTTTAATAACAACTATTTTCTTTCAACCTGTTGGCGCTTTAATAAAATTAAAAAATAAACTAACAAATAATAACGAAACAAAGAAGGAAGGCAAGATGTATTATGACGAATCTATGCTTAATCAATATTTGGATGAATTCAGAGAATAGTTATCTTCATTGAAGATAGTGAAAACCCTTATATTTCAAGAATGAATCAAAATTCTTATTAGAGCCAGTTCAACAGATGGGGATGCGATTACTAGGACGAATTATTAAGTCTGTGCACGTTTGCTGAAGCATAGACAACATAGAATCCCTCTACTGACAGTCTAGCGGGAGCTTGCAGAGATTGAAATTATCTGGAAGAGAAAATCCATCCTTGTGAACCCCGAGGGGGGGGGAGGGAGAGAGAGAGAGAGGAACAGCGGGAAAGAGAGGACTTCATTAAATGGAACTCATACACGACTAGATTTTTCAATTAAGAAAGAGGCTTTACCAGCATAATCAAATGAGAGAACCAAATGACACAACAGACAAGAGTCAGTAGAATGCACAATTTACCCATACAAAAGCATTTTTCCATGGTAACTGTTCTGACAAATTCATTTCTTTAAGCGCCCCTGTTTTACTTTTGAATTTTAATAATCATGATCAAGGTAACGTCTTCTCTTAACAATTGTGCCAAAGACCACCATGGGGGGAATAATACAATAATAACTATGAGCTTTCAACCTGTAACGACAAACACAATTATCCATGATAACAAATTACCTGAAATTTGAAAGGAGCATAAATGACATTCGCAACAATATTTGCATAGACTAGCTGCTTCACGAAGAGAAAACACTAATTGAATGATCAAAACTGTATTAGAGCCAGAAACAGATGGGTAAACATTATGCAACGTTACTAAGTCTGTGCATAGTTGTCAAGCATAGACAACATAGTTCCCTCTATCTTAAAGCGGGAGCTTGCAGAGATTGAAATTATCTGGAAGAGAAAATCCATCCTTGTGAACCCCGAGAGGGGAGGGGGGAGGAGAGGGGGGCTTATTAGGCCTACAGCTGATTTTTCCCTGGTCTAAATAATCAAGAGAGAGAGAGAGAGAGAGAGAGAGAGAGAGAGAGAGAGAGAGAGAGAGAGAGAGAGAGAGAGAGAGAGAGAGAGAGAGAGAGAGAGAGAGAGATGGAGGGAGGGAGAGGGGGGGGGGAGAGAGAGAGAAGTCGGAAG
>CM065682.1:23420020-23422520 GCA_017654935.2 Phymorhynchus buccinoides
GGACATTTAGTGATTTACTAGTAATAGTTATGTACCATGTTCTTCATTTTAGTGCATTATTTGTTTTTTTGATAAATAAGACTAATAATTCAGTTAGGAATCATCTTTTAAGTGTCAAGTAATGTAACTTTGAACCTCTAGCCTATACAGTGTTTACATAAATTTACCATATTTTACGGACTAATAATAATAATCATAATTAATAATGCTTATATAGCGCATAATCTTGCAAAGCAACTCAATGCACTTTTCACTCACCATTCGTACACACATTTCTAACAAACTGGCCCTCGCATCCTCACCATACATCTCTATGAAAATGAAAATGAACAAGGCAATACTTTTTCCCTAGACTGAGACCCCTGCGCCTTATAACGTGACTGATAATATAGTAAGTAACTATAATAACAAAATCTGAATTTTGTGTAAAATTTGGGGGATGCGCCCTGTAGTCCGTAAAATATGGTAGCCCTTCTTTTGCTCTTTTGCAGGACTCTGGAATGTCATCTTCACCCGCAGAAAAACTTTTTCTCTCCAACCTTCCGGCTGGTCGTGGTAGACGGGGATGACAAAAAGGTCATCAATGACTTTGACAAAGACCAGTTCCTGGTTGGAACCTGTGATGGTAACACTTACTTTTCTAGTAACAGAATTTGTTACTTAATTTTCATTAATACCTGTATTTATTATGATCTGATTTCATTTGAACTTCTTAAAGATTTTCTCACTAAAGGGCCAGCCACACACATGCGAATCGTATCTCAATGCGATGCGATTTTGACGACGCAGGTCATGAAGCACATGAAGTTCATGTATCGGGTCTACTTCAGTATAGTGAGCGAAAATAGCAGAATTATTTTTAGACGAAAGTATTTCACGTGATTCATGACTCATGTTGTCAAAATCACATCACATTCAGATACGGTTTGTATGTGTGTGGCTGGCCCTTAAGGATCAGTCAGAGATTTGTAGAAATCAACTTCAAGTTCAACTGGAATTTGAGACTTTCAACTAGGTTTAACTGTAAATTTGTAGTTTTTGGTATTGTGTTATGCATTGTACCAGTATGAATCTTGTGGGGTACCCTCAGTTAAGCTGGTTTCCTCCGAAGTCGGAGTGTGGCTGCCCATGTGGCGGGGTAATCAAAAACAGTCACACACGTAATGTTCTCATCCCTAGCTGGTGCATTTGTACCATAGTCCATAGAGTTCAATTGCTTCGGCTGTTGGAATGATCCCTGGAGTCTTTAAGCCAGGGAACAACAACAACAGTTAAGCTGGTTCAGAAATGTTTTTTAGTTGCAGATTGCTGAAGTAGGAACAAGAAAATGTCAGTCAGACTTGACTTAACCAGTACCATATTTTACACACTATAAGGCGATACTTTTTTTTTCTCCCCTGTGCCTTATATTGTAACTGATAATATAGTAAGAAAATAAAGTAACAAAATCTGGATTTTATGTTAAATTTAAGTGGTGCGCCTTATAATCAGGTGCGCCTTATAGTCCGTAAAATATGGTATAATGTTGTTGTTGTTGTTGTTGTTGCTTTTGCCCTAACTTTGAATCGTTATGTTGTGTCTTTGAATCGTTATGTTGTGAGGCTTACTTGTTGCCTGCCTCTCTGCAACCACATGCAGATTGTCTTTTGTCGCAGTTCTAATACTTAACCCCTTCCCTGCCAGTCCTGTGTCTACTACAGGCGGTGTGATGCTATTAATGATGTTATAGTCCTGGAATGCTGGTTTTTGTTTTAGGCAAGTCAGGAAAGATATAACTCTAGACCATTTCGTCAGATTGAGTATACCGTAATAGGTATCTTTTCAGTTTCATAAGCATCATAACATAATTTCTAAATGTTTGTTTTGGCAGTGAAGGGGTTTAGGTGAATATACAATAAGTGATAAGACAGCTTACCAGAAAAACCCACTGTACCTCTGCTCAGAATAGTTGCATGTTATATGGTTCTTATTTCAGTTTAATTTCTACGTTATTCAAAAGGCATTTTTGTTAACATTATGACAACAAACAGCTGTTTAGTTTTTAAGCAAATTCTATGTCAGTGTTGGGTTAAGCATTTCTCTTCAGTGGGAACTACAGCTAGAGTACCAAGGGGGGTTGCGTACCCCTCAAAATGGTGCAAACAATGATGCAAGCATGACGTGATATCTCTACGTTAGTACTCTAGTTTGTATTTTTCATGTGTGCTTCTCTTCAGGCTATGTGCATGAATTTAGGTTACTTTCAGTGGTTTCTGCGTGCACATGTGCTTGTCAGGTTTTTATTTAAAAAAATATATGCATTGGATTCTCATTTCACTTGCAATTGTATCTGCCCATGTCATGCTCTGGCTTTCTACTTTGCTTTTGAACAAGGAGATTCTGATGTGCTTCAGGGAACATTGCCCCCCCCCCCCCCTCTCCTCCCAACAGGGAGTTGCCCCTGTACCCTGCCAGAGACTTGGCAGTCCCTGGACCCATGCCTTTCAGGTTTTCCAGGATT
>CM065682.1:23427520-23430020 GCA_017654935.2 Phymorhynchus buccinoides
TCTTTAAAAAAAAAAGAAGAGGAATTGATAATGTGGTAGTATTAGTAGGAGGGTAGAACTAGGAATGAAAATTGAGGCAGAGAGTACTACAAAAAGGGTAGCACAGAGAGAAAACGAAAACGAAATTTTATTTAACCAGGGAACATGAGATAAGCAAGTTACATGCTTTTTTCCACCCAGCCCTGAGAGAGAGAGAGAGAGAGAGTCGTGCTCAAAAGCAGGAAATGAGCTGTTTTACAGCTGCAGTTACCTAACAGCACCACGTTATATATTTGTGTGTGTGTATACCAGGCCTCAGTGATGGTGATTGTGGATAGCATCTATCGGAGAACAGTGTTCAACATTGGCTACGACATCAATGGAATGGGCTTCGAAATTGCTGAGGTGAGACAAAAAGTCCTTTCGTTTTTGTATGCTCAGTGACAAATATAGCCCGTACCATAAAGGGACCATAAAGGAACATAAAGGGACCATAAACCTTTTCGTTTTGAAAGAAAACAAGCACGAAATCGCAATAGTTTGTGGCACGCGGTCTATTTTTACCACTCCAATCATGAGTTACCTCCCCTGGCTTTTCAATAATTTTAATCTGTAACCCAGAATGTTATCTCTGCACCATTTGGTAACTTTTTATATCTTTTGGAAAACATTTAAAACTATGTATCCTACTTATACTCATCAAAAGAAGCACCGCATACTCGTCGTGTCTGTTGTAGTGTCTGTATTACGTATGTTTATTATTTTGTACGCTTTTAAAATACATCATTTTAAAGAGCGGCCTCAATTATTTTGAAGTGTAGCCTCGATTTGAAGTGCGACAATTTTGTCAAAATGTGCGACAACTTTGGAACGACAGACCGACCGACCGACAGACCGACCGACAAAGTGAGTTATAGGTTTGTGGCTTGAGCCACAAACAAAAATTATGTGCAGGAAAATGTTACATTTAGAAGAAGATAGCAAGTTTACCCTTGAGGCGAAATATTCAGTGTAAAAAGAATTCTAGAACACAGTTTGTATGATGAGGTGGGTGTGCTAATTGAAGGAATAAAGAGACTAATCGTTGGCCTAATCGTTGTGTTTATCACAGAAGTTCGATTACTTAGGAAGTTTAACATAAGTAATCATATAGTAATAAGCCAACTGTCCGTGTGTGTGTCTGTGTGTGTGTGTGTGTGTGTGTGTGTGTGTGTCTGAAACACGAAACGGGCCTTATAATTCCGCCGTTTTTCGACCGAATCGCTTCAAATTTGCTGTGAGCCCTAACGGGCCGATGGCAACGGCAACCGAGGCGGCCGTGTCATTTGCGCGGTTCGGCAAATGTGCAAAACGCGCATCTGCCGGCCTCTCGGCGCCCGTATCTCCGGTGTTTCTGGACCGATTGCCTTCGAATTTGGCAGGAAGATCACCGGGGACGGTGACTATCCGTGTGCCAAACCGGAAGCGAATCGGTTCAGAAACGCGCGCGCTATACGACTCTGCCATTTCTTAGCCGAATCGCTTCAAATTTGCTGTACTCGGCGTTACCAGTACTTGGCGTTACCGTTACTGGGCGTTACCGTTACTAGGCGTTACTGGGACTCGGCGTTGCGCTAGTCTCATTAAATTGAAAGCAAATTTCTATGTTCAATTAATGATGGGAAAATGCTGTACCCATTTTTACTGTTATTTTGTGTTATTGTTTCTTTCTTTTTTTTTTCTTTTTTATAATGGCTTTGTAATGTAGAATGATCTATCATCACCTTTACGAGCGTGATGTGTGTAATGACTTACCAAGTGCATAAAAAAACATCTTAAATCTTAAATGAATATTTCTTGGTCTCTTTGCACCTTATTAGATTTTTGCGTCATATCTTTGTTGAATTTTTGCGTCATATCTCAAAGATGTTTTTTGGTTAGGTTTCCTGCATACAGTATTTTGCTGTGTTGCTTTAGTATGGGCCTGAAGTTATAGTTGTAATTGTTGACTGTTAATATTAATACATCACAAAGTGGTAGTGTTGCTTCATCCATTAAGAAAGTCCATCTTTCTCATCTTTTTTTTAATCTTTTTTTAATGATATTAAACAGATGCAGATTCATGTAAATCCAACATCAGGGTACAATGCTGATAGGACGGACTGGGGGCCACTGGAACTTCTGCAGGTTTGGTGCTCTTTGTGTGTGTGTGTGTGTGTGTGTGTGTGTGTGTGTGTGTGTGTGTGTGTGTGTGTGTGTCTGTCTGTCTGTGTGTGTATGTGTGTGTCTGTGTGCCTGTGTGTGCGCATCTGTCTGTCTGTCTGTGTGTGTGTCTGTCTGTCTCTGTGTCTGTCTCTGTGTGTGTGTGTGTGTCAAGTCAAGTCAAGTCAAGTCAAAATCATCTTTATTGAGGGTTAAAGAATAAGCTGTGTGTGTGTGTGTGTGTGTGTGTGTGTGTGTGTGTGTGTGTGTGTGTGTGCGTGTGTGTATGTATTATGCACGTCAAAAATCATCCAAAATAAGGTCTTATAAGGGAGGTAAT
>CM065682.1:23435020-23460020 GCA_017654935.2 Phymorhynchus buccinoides
GAAGAGAAAGAGTGAATGATAATTGTGAGTAACATCATAGTTCATACAACTTTACAAATGTATTTCTTTTTTTATGCAATGCTGATGACATGTTACCTTGTTTAAAATTTTGGGCTCTTTTTTATTCCAGACTGTAGGGTGTTTAGAGCATGCTGTTTTGGGTGAGTTTGTTGTGCTGTAGTAGATAACTGTGTTCTCATGGTGACAGGTCACAACTGGGGTGCTGAGCATGACCCAGATACAGATTCGTGCTCCCCTTCGTCCCTGTTTGGAAATGGAAAGTACCTCATGTATGCCTTCTCCGTCAATGGCTACGACTCCAACAATGATGTGAGTGCATGTTGTGTGTGTGTGGAGAGAGAGAGAGAGAGAGAGAGAGAGAGAGAGAGAGAGAGAGAGAGAGAGAGAGAGATCCAATCCAAAAACTTGTATTGGTTAGGCCTTTCTGCCCTTATTAAGTAGGGAAAGGGGGGGGGGGTAAAGATAATGACACATATGTGGTGATTGCAAAGCACAAAGAGACATAGGAAGGTACGTTGGGGTTGGATGGGGGAGGAGGATGAGATTACTACAAATACATAAACAACAACATTTGCAACGTTCACAAAGATAAAGATAAATGTATAGTGATTACAGAACATAGAGAGACATAGCAACGTACGTCGTAGGGGGTTACGAACAGATACACATAACAAAAGCAACAACTTGCAAATGTGAGAGAGAGAGAGAGAGAGAGTACAGAAGGTCAGTTGGAAGTTGGTTTCTAATATGTGCGTGTAATCGTAATGCTCAATCTTTTCTGCATCAGGTATTAGGTACTTTATAGTCACAGAGGCGTCTCTGTGAAATTCGGGTTGCTCCCACCACAGCCACCCCATTTTTGTATATTCCTTTTTCCCTACTAAGCGGTCCAGAGGACAAAAATGGTGTCAGCGTTGTTTAAGTACATTCTCTGCTTGTTTTTCTGTCCACAGGAATTCTCACCGTGCAGCAAGAGAGACATTGATGCTGTGCTGGAAACCAAGGCACAAAGCTGCTTCAGCAGTCAGTACTGGTTTTCTATGTTATTTGTCTGTTGCCTTGATGTGCTATATCTGCAATTTGTCTTGTTGCTTTGGTGCCCTACGTTTGCTGACCGCATTGCTGTATAATTTATCCTATTTGTGTTTGCCATCTGTACTCCTGATCTAGACAATTGCCATATATTTTCGGACTATGAGTATGAGGCGCACCTTAGGTATCAGGCATTAGGTATTACATGCTTTATAGTCACAGAGGCGTCTGTGAAAATCGGGTTGCTCCCACCTGGAGAGCGCATCGCAGCCAGAGGTGCGCCCGCCACCCCATTTAAAAAGGGTGTTTTTTGTATCGGTTTATTGTCTCATCCGAAAGACTCCATTTCAGACCGTAAGGCCTAGTGCATAGTGAGAGGATAAATCCCCTGCACTCCTTAAATTTTACACAAATCTCAGATTGTGTTTTTGGTTTTTTTTACTTTATTATCAATCACATTATAAGGAGCAGGAGTCTCAGTCTGTGGAAAAAAAAATCACCTTATAGTCCCAAAAATATGGTCATTAAATTTTTAATGTTTCTATAAAGTTGTGTTGTGCTTTGAGCAAAAAGTTTTGATTTAGCTCATTGGAGTCGCAGTCAGATAGTGCGCGTCGACCCCAGGAATTGCGCATTTCAGGCCACTTTAAAATAAATTATATACGAGTGTACTTTGACTTTCAACAGTAAGCTCCCTTGAATAGGGTTACTTGTGGGCACACAAAAAAAAGGAAATTCAGACGGCAGTTGTCTGCCATCATGACCTGAACAGAGACTCACAGTGATGGCAGACACCTGCCGTCATGACTCCAATAACAATAGCAATGGAATTTGTTCTTTGAGCAAGAACTTCTGATTTAACAATAACTACAGCAATGGAATTTGTTGTTCTTTGGGCAAGAACTTCCGATATAAACAATAACTACAGCAGTGGAATTTGTTGTTCTTTGAGCAAGAACTTCTGATTTAGCCCTACAGCAATGGAATTGTTTCTCTTTGAGCAAGAACTTCCGATATAAACAATAACTACAGCAGTGGAATTTGTTGTTCTTTGGGCAAGAACTTCCGATATAAACAATAACTACAACAGTGGAATTTGTTGTTCTTTGGGCAAGAACTTCTGATTTAACAATAACTACAGCAATGGAATTTGTTGTTCTTTGAGCAAGAACTTCTGATATAAACAATAACTACAACAGTGGAATTTGTTGTTCTTTCAGCAAGAACTTCTGATTTAGCAATGACTACAGCAATGGAATTTGTTGTTCTTTGGGCAAGAACTTCTGATTTAGCCCTACAGCAATGGAATTTGTTGTTCTTTGAGCAAGAACTTCCGATATAAACAATAACTACAGCAATGGAATTTGTTGTTCTTTGAGCAAGAACTTCCGATATAAACAATAACTACAGCACTGGAATTTGTTGTTCTTTGAGCAAGAACTTCCGATATAAACAATAACTACAGCAATGGAATTTGTTGTTCTTTGAGCAAGAACTTCCGATATAAACAATAACTACAGCAATGGAATTTGTTGTTCTTTGAGCAAGAACTTCCGATATAAACAATAACTACAGCACTGGAATTTGTTGTTCTTTCAGCAAGAACTTCCAATATAAACAATGACTACAGCACTGGAATTTGTTGTGCTGTGATGCAGGAACGCCTGATGAAGACAACAAATGCGGCAATGGAGTGGTTGATGTGGAGGAGGAGTGCGATGCCGGCTACCTGGGGCGCTTCGGCCTGGACCCCTGCTGCAGCTCCTTCTGTCTGCTGATAGGGGACGCCACCTGCAGGTCTGCTGGGGTTTTGTTGTTGGGTTTTGTTTGGGGGGGAGGGAGGTGAGGGGGGGAGGTGTTGTTGGTTTTGTGTGTGTGTGTGTTAAGTTGCAGCTGTAACGTATTCGCCCTGGGTATTTCTCTTCGAAACATCTGCATCGTATTGTATGTGTATTCGAAGGTCTAAGCTACTGGAATAACCGTGATAAAAATTGCCACACTTGTCTTAAATGTCCTCGCTGTTTATTGTCTTCTGCTAAAGACAAGCTTGTGTATGCCCTTAACTCTCTTGTGCGGTGAACGGTCGTGAACGTTCAAAAAAAAATCGGATCGGAAATGTCTAGAACGTTCGGGAACGTACGGATTCCACGTGGCCAGTTTGGGCGCTTCCATTTTGTTTCTATCACATGGCAGTCACGTGAGCGCTTCAGCCTCGCTTTCGCTATAGATTACACTTCCGTCCTGTTGCTTGCAATGGCTTCTAGGCCGATTGGTTTGAAAGGTATGAATTTTTGAAAATTAGTGACCGACTTCGGCATTTTCGCGATTTTTCCAATATGGATGACGAACAGTTATGGCGTCCATTGACTGAGGAAAGCAATGAATAGTCCTATTTTTGTGAAAGATGGGACTTATGAGATCGCGAAGTGATGAGTAAGGAGTGTATTCTGACCTATTTCGGCAGCGAGCTTGTGTTTGTTCGATCGATGCGAATTTTTGAAGTCGTGTTACTGACATCGGCATTTTCCCGACTTTTACATCATGGATGATGAGTCGTTATTGCATCCACTGAGTGATGACAGCGATGAAAATTCCCTTTTTTGTGAAAGATAGGAATTATAAGATCGTGAAGTGAAAGGGTAAGTGAATGGTTTTGATCTACATTTCCATTTCAGTCGTCTTGGGCTTCAACAGTCTGCAAAAGTAGGCAGTGAATGACTAGTGAATGCAGTTTGCGAATACACTTTGGCATTTTGATTTTTTTTGTGGAGCCATGCATCCCCATAACATCTTGGAATTCCTTTTGCAACTCAGACAGACATCTCGGCAACACATTCAAAGCAAAAAAACACACAAAATCTGGTAGGGTATATTTTATTTTATTATTTTTCCGACGCTACCCCGCCTTTTGTACGGAGTGACGTCCCTTGGGTTAGGATTTCAGAGGTGATTGAGAGCACAGAGCGTCAGGCACAAGAGGGTTAATGTAGAATTTATACTGACATTTCTGAAGTATATAGTTTTAAAGACCCACCACATCATGTGTCACATTCCTTGTTATGCTTGGAAGATTTATTAAGATTTCTTACCAGCTATAAGAGTGAAAACCATGATTTTGACACGTGATGTGGTGGGTCTTTAATAGGTTGTGTGGGTGTGAGCATAAAATGTTTCCTTTCACCTTTCATAGACTTGCTCCTTGCTGCTCCCTGACTGTGAGATGCAGGGGACAGTCAGAGTCCTCCAGTAGGATAAGTTAGCTTCAAAGTAAAGTCCCAGTGCATTGCTCTATCTGTTCACCTGATGCCGATCCTCATAAGGCGCACATTCAATTTGATGGCTTGGAGTCCAAACGGACTATCTTTAGATAGTCCATTGACGTATTATTGGATTTATTACAAAAACTAATAACTTGTATCAAACAATGACTGCAGAAATATATTTCAGCAGTCTTTTTTTTTATACAAGTTATTAGTTTTCATAATAAGTTCAATGATATGTCAATGGACTATCTTGACTCCAAGCCATCAAAATTGTATCGTAGGGCATTCCTTGTTCCTTTTACCCCTCGGGGTTAACTGAAGGACTTGGACCTTAAAAGTTTTTTTCATACACTGTAAATCAAAGTAAAGTTATATTTGATGTTTGTGCAGTCCTGTCAACAGTGCCTGCTGTGATGACTGCCAGGTGGCTGGCTTAGGAACCCAGTGTCTGGGAGAGAGTGAGATCTCCTGCGTCAATGCTTCCTACTGCGAGTATCCTTGGAGATTTAAGCATTTCACGTGCAGACTGAAACTGGTAACCCTAGAGGATGCCACCTATTTTTCTTTTATCCTGGATTATTTGATACTTGAGTATATTGCAAAGATGTGTCAAGCAAAAATGGTTACCGTAATTTTCGGACTATAAGGCGAACCACCAAAATTGACACAGAATTCAGATTTTGTTACTGTCTTTTCTTACTATATTATCAGTCATATCATAAGGCGCAGGGGTCTGTCTGGGAAATAAGTATCGCCTTATAGTACGTACAAAACAGTATTAAGTGTTGGATCATTTACCATGAACTGGAAAAAAAACCTGATTCAGGCATCAGAATGGTCTGACGTCCAATCCTCTGAAAACTGCAGTGCAAGGGCCATCATTAAGGCCCCAGACTAAAGAGGGACAACACTGAAATGAGTTCCAAACACCAGCAAAAAGGCTTAATATAGTGATAAATCACTTTAAAATGCTATTTAGCACAAAGGATAATACTCAATAAAAAGACTAAACCTCTGACAAGAGAAGTGTAAAACCAATCCTCTGTCAGAAATTCTTAATCCTCTGAAATCCTCTGACAATTCTGATGCCTGTGATTTTTTGATAGTTGGAAGTTTAAAATAAATATACTGATCAAAAGAAAATTGTTTGATGCCTTTGATGTGCAATTGCAGATATCAGCTTCTTAAAAATGCCAATTGTATCACAACATGGATGATTAATTAAGATTTGTTTTTGCCCTGTAATCTTTAATATGGACAGTCTTCAATCTTCAGTCTTTGACATGCAATAGAGGGGAATAAAAAAACTTATACAAAAGAAAAATGTAATCCTGCAACCCATTTTCTGAACAAAGGTGAGTAATTCTATATTAGAATGCTTGTCAAGGTTAGCTCACTTTCTGCAATATTCTCTAAACTTATATCACACACAAAACATTAATATAAAGATTTTTTTTAAAACTGAAACAGACTGCAACATCACTGGAACATACAACAAACAAACAACTATTTGTTTTGTCTCTTGTGAATAAAATAACGTCACTTTACACTTATTGTGTAGTTGTTTGTTGTATAATATAAAGATAGCTATTAAAGAACCAATGAATGGTTCGTTGTGGTTTTCTCTTTGTTCCTTAACCTGATGCAGTGGTGTGAATTTCAATTGCCCGACTCCTCCCAACAAGCCCAGGGGTGCCTCCTGCCTTGACCTGTGAGTACTCGCTTCATTGATGTATGAGGAAAGTTCGTTTAACGCCATTAAGGGACACTAATAACTATGCAGATAGTGGGACGATCCTGGAGGTACTGCAATACCAGGAAAGTCCCGAAGTTTTTTAATAATCAAGATGATGGCAGTTTTGCTAAGTAGAGAATGTGCGAAAGATATGTGCACTTGTCAGTATTGGAAGGGTTTGCATAATTATGGAGATATGTATGCAGCAACTTTGATACATAGAGTAAATGACAGAAATGCATGCTTAAATAGAACCGTTCGAAAGTATGGTGAAGTTTGTGCATGCTTGCATTTATGCCAAGTGTGTACATTTGTACTAAAATATAACAACAGGAAGTCGCACTACGGAACTCTCACTCATTTGAAAAGGGAGCCTATTCCCGTTTATGCCAACAATAATGGCTTCTGCCATGGTTAGCAAGCCTAAATTTGTCAAATGCTTGAGGGCTTCAAATTTTGACTTTCGTTTTCGTTTGTATAAGAGGAAATGTTATTCTTGGATTTTTTTTCTAGATTGTTCTTGAAAATCGCCAGATTCATCTTATATGCACAAGTTCAGGGGGGAAAGGTAGGGAACGGTATGTGTGTGTATCAATCAGTATTCAATGAATCAGTATGAGTTACATCATTCCACAATCAATAAATTTGATTACCCCTGTGACTCAATGATTGTGAAGTGCTAAGAGCTTGGCTTGAGACAGATGTTAAAAATGTTGCACCCCATTTCATTCCACTCTACCTCACCCCATGCATCCGTGCGTTCATTCTTTTCTAATATGAAGTCATGTCAGAGAAACGAGCTTTCCAGAAGCAAACTGTTGAAGTAATAAACATAATGAAATTTGTATTGATTATACTCTCTCTCTCTCTCTCTCTCTCTCTCTCTCTCTCTCTCTCTCTCTCTCTCTCTCTCTCTCTCTCTCTCTCTCTCTCTCTCTCTCTCTCTCTCTCTCTCCTCTCTCTCTCTCTCTCTCTCTCTCTCTCTCTCTCTCTCTCTCTCTCTCTCTCTCTCTCTCTCTCTCTCTCTCTCTCTCTCCTCTCTCTCTCTCTCTCTCTCTCTCTCTCTCTCTCTCTCTCTCTCTCTCTCTCTCTCTCTCTCTCTCTCTCTCTCTCTCTCTCTCTCTCTCTCTCTCTCTCTCTCTCTCTCTCTCTCTCTCTCTCTCTCTCTCTCTCTCTCTCTCTCTCTCTCTCTCTCTCTCTCTCTCTCTCTCTCTCTCTCTCTGTCTGTGTGTGTGTTGTCCTTCAGTGGTCAGTGTGATGGCAACGGGGTGTGTGACCCATTCTGCGAAGCACGGGGCAAAATCACCTGCACCTGTGACGTCGGTCAGTACTCCCTCGCTACGGATACAGCCTCTCATATACTGTGGACATTCAATGAAAAGGAACAAAACACAACTGTCTTTTTTCCTGTTCTGTGTCTTTGAAACTAACAACAATAAATACATTGGGTGGCGCGCCTCTGGCTGCGACGCGCTCTCCAGGTGGGAGCAACCCGAATTTCACAGACACCTCTGTGACTATAATAATGTACCTAACCTAACAAGAAAAAGTACCATATTTTACGGACGACGACGAAAATGGTGTTTTACGTCCTCTTGGTCTGAATCAGACACATATGGGACATTTGTAAATACAAATATGGTGGGAACAATACTGGAGGCAATGCCCGGAGGCAGTACGAAACCAGTAAAGTCCCGATTTTTTTTAAATTAATACAGATAGGTGTAGCGGTAACCACGCCTCGGTTAAACCTCATCGGCTATGGCACCGCCACTGCATATATTTTACAGACTATAAGGCACACCCCCTAAATTTAACACAAAATTCAGATTTGGTTTATTTTCTTACTATGTTTTCAGTCACACTATAAGGCGCAGGGGATAAAAGTATCGCCTTATAGTCCGTAAAATACGGGTATGTGTTTTGATAGAAGTATTTTTCTTTTAAATTTAAAAATTATCATCCTAGAATATCTGCCCTGTAATATCTTTTATTCTTCTTTTAAAAATAAAATGATTGCTTTTGCTAAAGCATGAAAACAACTTGTAAATAATTTTTTTTAAATGTAGCGTGAACTTTTGTCTCTAATTATGTGGCTGTTATAGCTTATGTAAACATCCTTCTTTCTTGCACATTTTTCTTTAGTTTCTGTGTTTTAAGCTGGTGTGCCAACAGGTTTTGCTTTTTTGGGGTCAGTTATTCCTATTTGACAAACAAAATCACACACACACACGCACACACACACAAAATGCGTATGCAAGCTTGCATGTACACACGCACATATGCAACCCCGAACACACTTCATCTATTGAGCTTACCATTTACATTTGTAATTTTCCAGTGTCGGAATCTTGCCAGAGATGTTGTCGTGACAATGCCACTGCCGAGTGCAAGCCTTACGACAACAACCATCCCCTGCCCAACAGCCGACCCTGCGTCATTGGCTACTGCCAGAATGTGAGTACATGGACTTGTACTGATTTACATACAGACGCTTTCTCCGAAGACCAACTGTAGCTACCTTAGTAGTAGAATCAAAACTGGTTTTAAAATAAAGAAAAATGTTGCCCCAAAGGAAAGTACCGGTAATGGTTAATCCCAGAAATCCAGGGAGCAAAGTTGTGTGTGTGGGGGGGGGGGGGGGGTGTGTGTGTGTGTGTGTGTGATTGGCTGGTGGCATTGTTCTGTTTTATAGCCAAGTCATATTAAATGAATTTTTTTTATAAATAATATGGCGTTGAATGTGGGAGCTTTTTTTTTTTTTTGGGGTGGTGGTGGTGAAGAGAGGAGTGGGGAATAGAAAAAGGGACAGAGAAGGAAGACAAAGTAAGATTGGAGAACTGGAAGGATGTGTGATCAAAAAGAAGTTAACTTGCTGTATATTTCGGACTATTGGCCACAGCAACTAGGGTTATTAACGCCCTTGACGGCAAGAGTTAAGCCCTTGCTGATAAGTATCCAAAAGGGCATTCACCCTTGCAAAAGGCAGCCATTAAGTGGCCTCAAATAGGGTTATTGGAGAGAGTTATTCCCTTGTTTGGTCAGTACTCAACCTTCTTCCCCCACCCACCAAGGAGGTGTTCTTTGTAGTAGTCAATAGGGCGATCATTTTTTACCCAGAGTGAGACGCCTGCGTCTTATAATATGACTCCTAATAATATAGTAATAAAATATAATAACATAATCTGTGTAACCTTTGGGGGGGTGCTCCTTATATAAAGGTGAGCTTTATAGTCCGAAAAGTATGGTTTAAAAAAAACCAATTTCCTATGTCCTTGCAGGGAGTGTGCCAGAAGTCGGAGACCAACATTATCCAGCGGCTGTTTGACATCCTGGAGGACATCACCATTGACAGCATCAGTAAGTGCTGTACTCGTGTTCTGTTTGTGTGCTGCTAAAACAGTCAGCGGGTGAACTATTATGTGTTTGTTGGGCTTCTAAGGCTGGGTTCACTATAGATGCGTAAATTCCGTACGGAAAACCCTAAATAAGTGGAAGAAAGGAGGATAAAAGTTTATGCACATAGGGGAAATTTGGACACATACGCGAATCTTTTCCCTTCTTTGTTTCACTTATGTATGGATTGCACACGGGTTTCCGCATGGAATATCCGCTTATGTGTGTACACGGCCTTACAGGTTAGTAATCATTATTTCAAAGTAAAGGTACAGAGATAGTGGAGCTGTTGGTAATGCAAAACGAGTTAAGACATTTTTCTATTGCGAGCTGTTACCAGTACTTTGTTTTTAGAATTAACAGACTGAACATTCAAGAGCCTTGACCTGTTTCTCTACATTATTTGGTTGTACAAATCAGGCTAGTAGAGCAAGCAAATGTAGGAGTTTGGGAGTTTTCGATTTTGATTTTTGGATTAAAATTTAACGATGCAAGTACTGCATGCCAAATTTCTCAGTTGAGAAATAGAATGATGGCTTAGATTCAAAACGAACTATCTTTAGATAGTCCATTGACTTATTGTTGACGTTATTGCGAAAACTAAGAACTTGTATTAAAAAAGTCTGCAAATAATATAAAATGGGATTGTTTTTTTTATATTTCTGCAGTCTTTTTTTATACAAATTACTTTTCGCAATAAGTTCAATAATATGTCAATGGACTATCTAAAGATAGTCCGTTTTGACTCCAAGCCATTGCAGAATATGTGGCCTTACACTGCTATTGTTGATAGATCAGCTATTATTTTAACGCGTACCAAAGTACTGATGTTATGACAAGGCAGGGTCTTCAGAGGAGATGCCCCTCTCAAGTAATTCAAATTCTGAACTCCTTACACTCTAAGGGGGCTGGGCCACACCCATATCATAACTCTGGGTGCTCTTCTGCTGTCAACACTATTTTGTTCTGATGGGATTCAATCTTGCAACCTCTGGAGCGGTCGGATTAGGAAACTATAATATTGAAAGCTCAGTTATCACTTGATCATTTTAGTTTGAATCGAAGGGAAAAGTGTGATTGTTAATTGAAAGATCAGTTATCATAATAGTATATGCGATCAGTTTAGTTTGGATTGAAGGGGCACAGTGCGAATAATATTGAAAGATCAGTTTTCGTGTGATCAGTTTAGTTTGGATCAAAAGGGGTACAACGAGACTGTTGCTTTTATTCTGGATGGAAGGGGTACACTGATGTGTGGTGTGTGCAGTCGAGTTCTTCCGTAACAACCTGGTGGGCTGTATCATGGTGTTCAGCCTGCTGCTGTGGATCCCCCTCAGCCTGTGCATCTCCTACAGGGTGAGTAGGGTACCAGGGTAACGGCCCATGTTAGACTGTGCACAAAAAAAAGCATTGGTGGCAACATACTTTCCATGTGGGAGCAACCCGAATTTCACAGAAATGAGTCTCTGTGACTAGAAAATACATACCATACGGACAGGGCCGGATCCAGGGGGGAGGGGGGGGGGGGGGGGGGGGGTGTACCTGGGTTCCGTAACCCACAAAACACAACAAAAACAGAGAAAGAAGAAAAGAAAGACAGAGAGTCCTACTTACTGTTCTGTTGTTCTAAGGTACAATTTAAAGTTTGGGCACTTTAGTTTGTTGAAAAAGCCTGGTGTCCCCCACCAGGGTCCTTCGCTGGCCCCCAGACCGCTGACCTTGTTTGTAACCCCCCCTCTAATGTATCCCAGGTCCACTCTTCACTTGATACCACACCATGCCCACTGCTGTTCCAGGAGGAACATTTAGTTCATCTATATTTCAGAAGTTTTCTTGCCACTTTAGTTTACCATAAGTAACTTTTCATAAATAACAATCAGAGTATGTTGTAGTATGGGATGAAAGTAGTTATATTCATTTGATGTTGCTAGATTTTCACATATGGGCAATTGTTTGCGATGCTGGTATTATTCAAGAACATTTTGTACTAAATTTGCCTGATACTGCTCAACAAAAATACTTTTTTAGCCATAAATCTGATAGAAGAAATATGTTGAAAATACTGTGAAGAACATAAAGCAAAATATTTTTATAAAGACATGCTTGATGCAGTTTTTATCTAATATTTCTAGATTCAGTCATTTAACGAAACAGCTTGACTTTGTGTGTGATGGAACAGCTGTGTACCATTTTTATTCTGTCCCAGCCATTACCCTTCCAGTTTTAATTAGTTTTGGGGCTAAGTTTCAGCTAGGGGTTCGGGTCTAACACTTCAGTGATAAAGTAGCATGCAGAAAATAGCACTTGTTCTTGAAAGACATTCATTTGTGGTTCGCTTTAATTCTTTGTGTGCTGACAAAAAACCCAACCTATCTGAAAAAGTATCCTGATACTAATTGCATAGATTCTTTATTCTGATTTTCCATTTTCTCTATCTACAAAAGATAAATAGATTTTTGTTGTTGTTTTTAACTAAAGAATGTTCTTGGGTTGTTGTTTTTTTCTCTTTAATTTTCTCAGGATCGTAGATTGCGTCGAGGTTTGAAGAAACAAGTGTTCGTTGACATGCGAGAGGTAAGCCTGTTCAACTGATCTTATCCAGTTATTGGAAATATTTTGATTTTCAAAGTATGGCATTCATAGTGTTGCTTTCGGGTTTTCGTTTTGTCATTAAATTGTTTTTATTTCTGGTTGAAATGTAGATATTTGTTCATACTAACAATTCTGATGTATAGTGATGTTGATGTTGGAGTTGATGAGTACATTTTGTACATTTCTGGTTGAAATGTAGATATTTGTTCTTACTAACAATTATGTAATGATAGTGGAGTTGATGAGTACAGTTTGTACATTTCTGGTTGAAATGTAGATATTTGTTCTTACTAACAATTCTGATGTATAATGATGTTGATGTTGGAGTTGATGAGTACATTTTGTACATTTCTGGTTGAAATGTAGATATTTGTTCATACTAACAATTCTGATGTATAGTGATGTTGATGTTGGAGTTGATGAGTACATTTTGTACATTTCTGGTTGAAATGTAGATATTTGTTCTTACTAACAATTCTGATGTATAGTGATGTTGATGTTGGAGTTGATGAGTACAGTTTGTACATTTCTGGTTGAAATGTAGATATTTGTTCATACTAACAATTCTGTAATGATAGTGGAGTTGATGAGTACAGTTTGTACATTTCTGGTTGAAATGTAGATATTTGTTCATACTAACAATTCTGTAATGATAGCGGAGTTGATGAGTAGATTTTGACTTAGTGGATGTCATAGTTCCCTTATTGTGTGTGGATCCCCTCCCCCCCCCCCCCCCCCCCCAAAAAAAAAAGAGTCTATCCTTGGCAGTTACTTGAGCTAATAAGGTCAATGTTGCAATCAGGTAGATCCCAGTCACTTCATGAAAATAATAATTAATTCTGCATTCTTTTTATGTTAGTAAACTGTATGTACTTGGGGAGTTTCTTGCCGGCTTTTTCAATAGCCTTTTAGTTGATACCGAAAATAATTGACCTCTTTTATTTTTTATTACATAGATTCTAAACTTTTTCTTTGTATGTTAAGAAACGTTACGCACCTACTTGAAGGTGATATCATTTTATTATGAAGCAGTTTAATGGTTTGCTTACTATTTTAAAACAAAGAAATTCTGTATTTGATAACTCTTTTTTTTAGCAAAGTGATTACCTTTAAATAATATAATTTCTGTTTAGTGTGTGTGCTTATTTAGGTTTTTGATACTTGCTTTTCCATGTTATTGTTTCTTCTTTCAGCTGAGTGTTTCAAGCATAGACTAGGTATTGGGTTTTACTGTCCCTTTTGCTTTCCCTTTGAAAGGGCAATGATAGATGCTGCATGACCCTGCTTGCTAGTATGCCCCTTGATATGATCTGTGACTGCAAACTGAGCTTTTGGACGGTTACTTTGTATTAGCGACCTCAAACATGAAGATATCTTCTTTTTTCCAGATTGAGAGATTATTACGCACTTTAGCTCATGTCAAAAAAGAAGGCAACGAGAAAAATATGAAAATCTGTCATAACGTTTCCTCTTCTCCTATTTGTTTTTATCTAGTATGTTTGAAGACAGAAACAAATCCATAACATGATTGTGATCTTGTTATTTTGTTTAGAAACTGAAAGATATTATGCCACAGCATATTTTAACTCTTCTAGCACCATGGGTGAATACATTCGCCCGAGTACATCACTCTACACTCCCACCAAATGCAAAGACATTCACTGCCAAGTACCCTGCCATGTGTTTGTCTATTTTTAGAGCTTATGTGACTGTTTCTTCCCTTAAAGCATTTGCTTGTGCACTCAAAAATATAGTTACTCCCTTTTTGTCAGTTGGGATGCAACAGACAGGCAAGAAAGTCAAAAATACATCGTGCTAGAAGAGTTTTAAAAGAAAACTTATGAGTTTAATTTATGTCTGCAATGTTTATGCAAGACAAATTTTCTATGAACAATTCTGATAAATTGGATAAAAGAAGAAATACAAAACAAATGCATACTTTCTTTTGAATTCTGCAACGTTTGGTTAGATTTTCTGGAAAATGTAAGGATACCTGGTAAGCTCAGTTTGTGGTTAACAATTAATGCATGACTTCAAAGTGCACGTTGATCAGAGATAGCTCTAACGGTGTATAGAAAGTCGCTTATAAGATCTGCATTTAGGGTGATGGAAATATTGCCATGGCTGGTGAGAGTAGTTTGCTGGAAGCATGGTGGTAATGGAAAGTGTGTGTAATCAGTAAAATACTGACTGCAAAACCAAAATACTGAAACAAATTTGACCTGTCAGTCCCAGGGACTGATAATGTTTTTGCTAGGACTTATAAATGGTTTTAACAGAGGCTCTGATATTGTGGTTTTCAATGGTTTTTGCTTCACTGGGACTGGTTTTGACACTGGTTGTTGGGGAGCATTCAGAATTCCTAGCGTGATCAATGGTGGATGTGAGTGGTATCGTTGTAAGCTGAAGAGGAAAAAAAGGATGCATGGAAATATTGCTGGTGTTTGGGTGGGTGTAATAGTATAATCTGGGGTGCTTAAATATGCAGCGTCTGATCCTTTGGATCAGTTGAATGCCAGCGCTTGGCTACCAGCCTAGTAAGGGAAGAAAGGACCTATAACAGCACAGAGCCTTCTAGAGCCTCTTGGAAAGGGGCCCAGTCACCGTCTTGGGATATAGATGGCATAGCGTCCAACTAGTTACATGGATTTATGCCGAGATGGGGGCTATGACAACAGCTGGGATCCATCCCTTGTACACATGTTCTTATCAATAACAATGTACCGTAATAATGATGTGAGATTGAGAAGAATATATCCAAGTAGTTGGGTGTTGTTGTTTTTTTAGCTTTGTTCAATATTTCCTGTATAATAGACTACCTGTCATGAAAACTATTTTGCTTTTGATCTGGCTTGCTTGAAGCACATAACATGTAATTAACATACAAACTTGATGCTACTTGTAGTAGCTTTGCATGCATCTTGTATGTCTCCTATACGTTATTTTTGTCTTTGATAGAATACTCAAATTCTGATCTGAGTGAATATCTTGAAACGATTATCACAAAAAGGCTTTGAACTGAGAAAATTGCTAAATTGATTATCTTTATAAATTAGTATCAATACATTAGAGATTGAATGGCTTGAACAATGCATTTTTTTAGTCTTGATATCATTAGTGTTTGTTTTCATTGTTGTATGGAAAAATAAAAACAAAATTTACAGAGGAGACTTGTTGAGAGTAGGAATAAGGGTTCAACTTCCAATAAAATAAGACATATTCATTTTTATGGCAACATTTTTTGGCACAATGTCTAAAATCACATTATGTCTGCAGTGACGGCTTTTATTCAAATCAACTAGAACAAATTGGATGCAAATCTGATATTAATTTGCTTAAGAAATATTTATTTAAATCTCTGAGTTCAACAGGTTATTACTCTCTGTCTAAGGGATATTTCAATTCTTCTCTGAGTACAGTGGGTCCTATTTATTTGTGATATATAAATGATGTTATCTTTTACCGTAAGAAATAGACGAAGATTATGCAGAATAATGTAGCATACACACATACGCACGATAGCGAGTCAATGCAGCGCTTTAGCTCTTGTTCATCTTTGGATGAGATAGTAGCTTTGGATGCAATACACTTTTCAATACTGCATGACACATAAATGTGATTCTTTTGCCATAACCCACAGAAACATGAGGTAGCTTTGACAATCTTTTTGCTCTTGTACATTTTCCGCCTTTTGTTTGCTTTTTCTTATCCACTCAGCCTTTTGTTGTCTGTCGGGGCAGTGGGTGGATGCCTCGTGCCTCCATACGGGGAGCTGGATGACCCTGCCCCCTCCACGAGTCTCTCCCCGTGGGGATCTTTCGTAAAAATAGTTCCCTCACCTTCTTGAAGTTCTGTGCTTGTAACTTCCTCTAATCTGCCACTCTCTTGGACTCATGCTTTTTCCCTTTGCTTTCTGTCATCTACTATCTTTCTGACTTATTGGCCCATTCTCCAGCCTTTTTTTCAAGAAAATCTTCCAAATAATGTTTCTCCTTTGAGCTCCTCCAAAATCGGAATGTGTCTGCTGTACGCAGCGAGGAGACCAGTTAAAACTGAAAACCGGACACATACGTGCCTTACCCATTATGGCCATATGGCCTGGGAATGCAGAAGAAGAAGTTGTCTGTCCTCTCCCCTCCTTTTCTCTCATCTGGGCTCACTTCAATGAAAACAACAGTTTTGCATGTTGCCTTTTGAGAATATTATAAGAATGTTCATATTATGCTCTTATTTCATGATCTGTTTGTATTGATTAACTTTTCATGCAGTGTGTGGTAGGCACACAGGGCAGCGAGAGGGGTTGTGTTGAAAGTGTTAAACAGAGGAACAGCAGACGATAGGCTGTTGAAAATAATTTTCTTTTGTGGATTTGGATTATCATATTTTTCCAGCAAGAAATACCAACAAACATTCTGATCCTTTTCCGTTTTATGTCCAGTGGATTATTGTAAAGCGGAATAGGAGTGGGTTGGGGTGGGTGTTGAAGTTGAAGGTATCTGGTAGACTAGTCTACACCATTGTCAACCATCACCTTATCCCTAAGCCTGGAGTATGGGAACCAAATTTGGAATCCATATCTTAAACGACAATCAGTTTCAATTGAGCGTGTACAGAGGAGAGCTACTAAATTAATAAAAGTTCTTAAAAATTTTGATTATAGTGAAAGGCTACACAAACTTGATCTACCATCCTTGAAATACAGAAGAATTCGTGGTGACCTAATTAATGTATATAAAATTCTTAATGGTCCTGACAATACTAACAAAAGTTTGTTTCAGATTTCAAATTTTTCAAAGACTAGAAATCATGAATTAAAAATACTAACACAGTATAGTAGAACTAACATCAGGAGACACTTTTTCAGTAACAGAGTGACTAACTATTGGAACGCACTTCCTGCTCAGACAAAACTTGCACCTGATACTAACAAATTCAAAAACCTCCTGGACAAAGACCCAAACCGTAGTAAATTAAAATACCAGTATGACGAATAGTCTACCAAAACCGTCACAGCTGTGCCAACCCCCCAAAAAAGGAAAAGAAAAAAAAGAAAAGACGCTTGAGAGGCCGCGAGGCCTAGTCGTCTTAATCTACCTGACCTGACCTAAGCCTACCAGTTTATGCACAACATTTTAACTTACTTCTGCGTACATGCATGGGTCTATGTGTGTATGTGATTCTGTGTATTTATGTGTGTGCGCATATGTTTGTGTTTATGTATGTTTATGTTGTGTGTGTGTGTAATTAGTGTGTGTGTGTGCCCGAGCATGCATGTATGTATAGTCTATATTTGTATATCTATGTATGTATTCATGTGTGCATGTATTCGTTCATGTTAGAGAATACAAGACTAATGCATCATTGTGAAACAACAGTAATACCTAAGAACACCAACAACTACTTACATCCAAATTTGAACATGCAACGTTCTGTGATACTTTTATTATCTTTCAAAACTGCCTAAAGCCAATTTTCCTGGACTGCAAATGAAAATTGCATGACCATTTGAACACGCAATACGACACTTTTCTTGTTTAAAGACAAATCACCCCAATGCCCTTCAAAATAATGCCTGCAGTAGTATTTCGGATGTTCCTTTTTTACAAACAACAACCATGGACTTTTCTTTTTTCACACACACGCACACGCACACACACACACGCACACACACACACACACACGCACGCACGCACCCACACACACACACACACACACACACACACACACACACCAGACACACACACACACACACACACACACACAAAAAACAACTTATTTTCCAAAATGGCAAACTCTACGCTAACATTACTCCATGATTTTAAACTTTTTCAGTATGTTTAACCCTTTCACCGCCAATGTCGCATTTTAGCACCACAATGGTTTAACACCCATGTCACTAAAAGGCATAAAATCAGGGCCTGTTACCCAAAGACCCTATTTTCTTAATTTTGGGAGGTAAGGATAGGCCTAATGTTATATGTCACAGAGAAATTCGCAATATTGCAGATAACATTTATTTTCTCTACCCACTTAAGTTTAATAGTATTTTTTGGCTGAAAAATGGCTGGCGGTGAAAGGGTTTTAAACTTTTTTCTTTTTTTTCGCCTTCCCAGGACCGTGACTTCCTGTTTGACGAAGACGGTCGACGGGTGGCCCGCCCGCAGGGGAGCCCCAGTGCCTCCACCCCGCGCACCCCTCGCACCCATGGCCCCGCGCCGCCTGCCCCCCCCCCCATCATGTCCCCCCGCAACAAGGAGCTGGTCGGACAGCACCACCGCAACCGCGTCGTGCCCATGAGCCCCCTGGCCGGCATCAACGCTTCTTCAGCTGCAGCCAACGCACACTGAGTTAGCGGGTGGAGCACGGAGAGAAAAGGGGACGGGGGAGAGTGGATACCTACTGAAAAATGGTCAAGAAGAGAGAGGAGAGAAAGAGGGGGGAGGGGGAATATCTACCGTAATTTCCGGGGGGGCTTTTCTTCTCCAATTTCCTACCTATGTGCCTAATAAACGAGGGTGCCCTATTAGTGAACAAAATTGTGAGAAGAGGCAATGATTGCCGTACTCAGTGCAGTCTACTGTGAGTCACAACATCGAAAGTGGTAACGAGTCGCCGATGCGACAAATACTCACGTCAAAATGCTTCAAAATCCCTATTATCGTCCAAGATACCGTCCAACGGATGCCATAACCCTTCATTGGATGTAAAAAGCATCGTTGTAGAGCTTAAAATGGCATGACTCTATTAGTTTTCGCCAAGAAAATTCCAAACACAACAACAGGAAGTAGCACAAAGGAAAGTTCAATTATTTGAAAGGGGAGCCAACTCTCATTTATGACAGCAATGATGGTGGTCGGCAAGCGTTTACCGGACGCGTACAGGCTTTGAAGTTTAACTTTCTTTTGCAAGGTGTATAAACGAAGGCGCCTTTTTCTCTTTTTTTTTCAATTTTTTCTCGAAAATTGCCCTATTCGCCTTACACACACAAGTGCCTCATGGTCCGAAAAATACGGTACTTGAAAAATGGTGGATCAGAGGAGAGAGGGTACAGAGGGGGGGGACACCAATTAAAAATGGTGGAGAAAACAAGGGAGAGGAAGGGAAGGGGGGAGGCCACTTATTAAACATGGTGGTTGAGAAAAGAGGGGGGAGAGAGAGATAAAGAGGGGAGGGCTACCAACTAAAAAATATATATATAGGAGATATTGGAGAAAAAGAGTGAGAGGAAAGAAAGGATGGGAGGGCCACCTTGAAATATGGTGGAGAGAGAGAGAGAGAGTTGGAGGGGCTACCAACTGAAAAATGGTGGAGAGAGTGGAGGGGGAGGGGGGTACATAGTAACAATGGTGGTTGAGGAGAGAGAAGAGGTAAGAGCTACCAACTGAAAAATGAAATGAATGGTGATAAAGTATGATTTTCAGTCAGCGAAATATGTGGGGGGTTTTCCCGTAAATTATTATTCTAAAGATTTAAAACAAGTTTAATGCTCTTTGATCTGAGCAGAAAAGAGTTTTTAAAAAAACACTGTACTGAAAGGTTGCAATCTGAGTTGTATGTCACAATCAGCATTTGTTTGACAGTATATACTTTTTTTGGGTGATGAGGGGGGGGGGTACATTTTGAAATGTTAAAATGATCTCAGAAGGAGCAAGTTGTATTTTTAATATTTCTTAGTTTTTTGTTAGGATGATGATTATTCAAACTGGGGTTTTTTCCTGACAGTTTAATCAGTTTTTTTTTTATTAAGAGTCTGGGCCTGTATTCACGTTGAGATAGCATGAGACTTAGCATGATGCTAACTTAGAAGCTCTTCCAATGTCCTATAGTTTTAATAGGACTTTTGGAAGAGCTTCTAAGTTAGCATGATGCTAAGTGTCATGCTATCTCATACGTGAATACAGGCCCAGGTCAACAACTGATATCTAGGAAAATTCAGTTAGTATTTGCTTCGTGTGTTTAATTTTTGTTAAGTTCTTTCAATCAACTCTTGGTTGATGTGTATTTCTTGCATTTATTCATCGTTTGATAGTTTTATATACTGTATACTTTTATATACCGTACACTGAATTTGCATTCTTAATTCTCCAATGTTCACAGATTATAACTTAGGCCATGTTTCAATATCAATGTTTTTATATAATAGCATTTACTCTATTGTTTAGACCTTTTTCTGCATTTCTTTACTTTTTATATTGTGCATGCATGTGCGCGCATGAGTGTGTATGTGCCAAAACAAATTCTTGTGGAAAAAGATTATGTATAACGTTGCAGTTTGAAGAACATTCCATTTTTTTTATTCCAAGTAATGCAAGATCTGACTTTCTGTTGAACAAATTATGGATCTGTGTAAATGTGTGTGTGCGTGTGTTTTCCAGCTTTGTATCTGTCTCAAGATCTGTATGCGTTTCTGTTTGCGGTGATAATCTTTTCATCAATGAATAGAAAAATTCAGCTTTTGTCTTGATATGCTATTTCATGGATTACATGAAGGGTCCATTTTGTTTTTAAGAAAATGGTCATATAGAAAGATTCTATGCATCTGTAATCACCAGTTTGTCATTCAAGAAAAGGCATTCACACACACACACACATGCATGCATGCACACACACAACACACTTTAAAAAAAATAAGCAGTTCAGCATTTATGGCTTCAAAATGATGCGTAAACTGTCGAATGTCATTAAAATTGATGTTTCCATATTAACTGCTTGTTGATAACATGAGCCTACCATGGCAATCTGAATAGCTGCTGTAGCTTCTTGTACACCTCGTACATGCATAGCTGGCGCCAACGAACACTCTTCTACTTCCGCTCCCACACCGCATGTCCTTTACTTCCGGGAAGGTAACTCTAATTCGCTTAGGAGCGATATCACTTGTCCCTTGTCTGCCTAAAGAAAACTGTATTAAGGCATGAAGCGGAAAGAAGGGCACATAACAACAAATGGAACGATGACAATAGTGCTCCTGTTGACAGTTAATCTCCTTGTGACGAGTCCCAGTGAGCAATGGTGGAGTGAATAAAATGGTGGGAAATTGTTGGATATTCAGTCCTTTAATGACATGTGATACTTCAGTGCTTTAATAACTGATGGATATAGTTTGATCGATCTTTGCGTAATGGTAGATTTGGATGAAAGTTCAGTTTAACGTCGCGTATCGGCTTTCGCCATGTACGACGGGCTAAACAAACAAACCATGGTATAAACAAAAATTTATGTTCCTGAATCACTGTCTTAGCCAAAAGGCCAAGAAGCGATCAGGATAACAACATAAAAGCGGGTAGATTTGGTGTCAGGAATCCAATATACATGTAAAACTCATACACACTGCTGCTACAGAGCAAGACAAATGGCAGTTGCTTTTTTTTGGGCTTTAAATTTATTTATTTTTTAAAGAGCCCAGCTGAAAGTTTGTGTCTTTCGCCTAATGATTTTGGAAACTCGTTATTGTTGATGCATTTATTTTCAATGTTTGATTTTATATTCCAATATGGTAGGGGTTTTTAGCTTTTAAATTTTGCTGTCTCATATTTTTGTTGTTATTATTTCCAAAGCTTTGTAGTGCTGTGGATCATTGATGATTCTTTGCTACGTGATTAGTTCTTTTCAAGCTTTTTATTGTTTAGATTTTGAGTTAGTATTTTGGTTTTGCATTTGAAAGGCCAAAGCTTTTTCATCCACTCGCTTGTTTGCCCATTTTTAAAAGAAAGTTTTTTAATTTCACTGGTTATTCACATGAGGAGAATGAAGACAAACAAAAGAAATCTGTATTTAAAATAATTGTTACATATGCACAGACCCACCCTTTCTTGATCTGCCTGTCTGCCTGCCTGTCTGTCAGTATGTCTCTTTCTCTCTCTTGAAAACACACACACACACACACACACACAGACACACACACACACACACACACAATCCCTTGGGCACTTGCAGATAACATACTTAGAAACAATGCACATGAATTAATCTATATAGATGACCTTTTTCAGCCTGTGAAAAGTCAGTTGATACTATTTTTCAGAGGATATATACATATATCAATGATTTGTTAATGTACCATATTTTATGGATTATAAGGCACACACACCCAAAATGTTGACACAAAATTCAAATGTTGTTATTATAGTTTCTTACTATATTATCAGTCACACTGTAAGGTGCAGTGGTCTCAGTCTGGGGGGAATACAATACGGTACATGTATTGCTGACAATTCCAGTTGTCTTTTTTATCATCCTCTTATAAATCTTTTCTGTCTCATATATTGTTTTGATGTTTATACTTTGTAACATGTAATCAATGAGAAAAAAAGAGGGAAAATTGGCCAGGTAATCTTATTGATTTTTTTTTTAAATGGCCAGGTATTCTTTTATTGTGTGTGTGCATAATTTATTTTGTTTTCCCATAAAAGTTCTGGATGATTTTATGTGGATTTATTATTTTTAAATGACTGGAATTAGAAGCACACATAAAGTTGGGGTTTTGGTGGTTTTTTTTACAAAGATAGTTTTTTGACTGGTGCCTTCAACGATATTTTTTTAAAAACAAAAATCGGTGGTGTTTTTTTCCCAAAAAGAAAAAGAGATAATAGTCGGTTGTTTTTTGAATCCGTCCCTGTCACCATGAAACTGGGTGTTTTTTAAATGATAACTATGTACCGATACAACTAAATGGTACTGAATTCCTCACATTATTTAGAGACTTTATATTGAGCATAATATCAAATTGTTTTCATGACTCTATGCACTGTTGACTTTTTTTTATGGATTGTTTTTATTTAATGTGTCCATGATGTATGCTGAAAATGTATTCCATAGATAATTTTCTTAAAGACTTTATCACTTTATTTATATGCACCGTTTAAGCAATAGGGTGTGATTGTGTTAAGTATGCCTGTGTTTATTTTTTTTTCTTTCTTAAATCGGAATATATTTGACCTATCCAAAACACCTTTATTATTTCCTGATTACTTTTAGGAATATTTTTTTATAAAATCAATGTTACATTATAATTGCAGTGTTTGTAAAGCATTTAACAATTCAGTAATGACTCTCAAACTAGGGGGCATTTGCAATGGCTCTAGTGCTACAGCCAAAGGGATTGGTTGGCCTTTGGGGATCTTCCCCAACACTATCTGTCCTCAAATCCATTTTGCTGAGACAGTAGGTATGTACCCTGGGAAAGGCTTCTCCATTATAAACAGAGTTGCTTTGTATATATATGCGTTGTTGCTGGTTGGTGTCATTCTGTTTTTGTTGTCTGTTGATGAATAATTGATTGTAAAGCGCTTTGGGCTCATCTGAGGTAAAGCGCTATTTAAATGTACTATTATTATTATTATTTTAGCCCAGTCTGCAGGAATAGCAACTGCCTCCACTGCTATCTGGCCATCATAGTTGGAAACAATATACATTCAATCCATACACAATACGCACTCAATCCATAAATTGATTGCGTTCTTTGATCACAGGCTATGTTTTGTTATTTAGCTGATTATTTTGGGTTGGTAAGGTCCATGATCAATATTACACCATTGCAGTGTTTGTGATGAAGCATACAGCTTATACTTCAACTGATGGACAAAAGCTTTCTATCTATTTTACTTTGGGGCAGTGGATGGATGCCTCGTGCCTCCATACGGGGAGCTGGACGACCCTGCCCCCTCCACGAGTCTCCCCCCATGGGGATACCGGGGGGTCTTTTGTAAAAATAGTTCCCCCACTTTCTGGAAGTTCTGTGCTTGTAACTTCCTCGAATCTGCCACTCTCTTTGACTCTGCCTTTTCCCTTTGCTTTCTATCATCTAGTCTTGCTGAATAATTGGCCCATTCTCCTGCCTTTTAAAAAAAAAATTCTTCCAAATAATGTTTTTCCTTTCTCCTTTGAGCTCCTCCGAAATCAGAATGTGTTGGCTGTACGCAGCGGGGAGACCAATGAAAACCACCCATTATGGCCATATGGCCTGGGAACACAGAAGAAGAAGAAGAATCTATTTCACTTAAGACTAATATTTTTATATGAAGAAAATATGTTTGCTTGAATTTGTTGATTGATTATACATTTCTAATATTACCATTCCTTGTATGACGCTGATATTTGTTTTACACATATTTTTTTGTAGTGTCACTGTTGCTTTTATTACCTGAAACTCCCGGTATATTAATTGTTTGCATCGTCTCTGACATTTCTTGTCCATTTATCAATATTGAGTCATAAAATCATTCATCTTATGAGCGTTTAATATCTCCACAAATCATTATTGTTAAACACTATCTTTATATGATGTATTGTGTGTTCTTTTAGTCTATTTGTCTTTCCTTTCATCGTTGAGACTGGGTTGACAAAGGAAAAAAAAAGTAGATAAAAGAAAAGAAAATAACACAAAAATTAAGTGAAAAACAAATTAACGCTTCAATTTCTTTTCCTATGTTCGGAGTTTAAAATGTAATGAAAACTTTAATTTTAAAACATTCCCATCTCTCCAGATTGTCTTGTTCTGAGAAAGAGACAAATCTTTTCATTGAATGTCCCCCTCCCCCCTTTTTTTATCAACAATACATAAATGACCACCTTTGTAATATCACGATCCATGACCTATGCATAATTTGGTGACTGGGTATTTAATTTATTAGCAATGGTAATAGATGACGATGGTTCAAATCCTTACGAGGTAATTGTCTTCTGAATAAAAAAAACAACAACAACACTTGTCCACTTGTCCATACCCATTCAGCAGCCCATGCTTTCAATTTTAATTAGTCACACATTAATGGCCCATTATTTAGGAAATTGATCCCTCATTTTCTGTCAAATCAGAGGTCATGTGACTCGTGAAGTTTCGAAAACAATCTGAAGCTCTGAGGCTGCTTTTGATATCAAATGTTAAAAGTGGCCTCAAATTAGTTTCGTTGATTTGAAGCACTGTTGATCAAAGCATAAAGTGTGATATTTTATTTGTGAT
>CM065682.1:23470020-23500020 GCA_017654935.2 Phymorhynchus buccinoides
ACCTTCCGTCCACATTACCCTGTATAAATGAAATTTCGTTCGTTCTCGCCCACTCTCTCTTCTTTTCTCTTCTCTCTACAACCAACATCCTATCTGCTTTTGTCAAGAAAGCTACGTGGACTGTACTTACTGTGAAAGGGAAGTGACGTAGGAGGAAGAACAACCAATCAACGTTGAGCACCGTAGACAATTATGCATACCGCTTGGGAAAAAACCCATATCTTTCTTTATGCAAATCAAATGTGACAGAATCACCCCTTTCTCATTCCATCACCCCCCCTCTCTCTCTCTCTCTCTCTCTCTCTCTCTCTCTCTCTCTCTCTCTCTCTCTCTCTCTCTCTCTCTCTCTCTCTCTCTCTCTCTCTCTCTCTCTCTCTCTCTCTCTCTCTCTCTCTCTCTCTCTCTCTCAGAATTGTCCTTTTTTTTCGTAATCAATTCAACTTCACCATTGCTCATTATTATCCATGTTTGCTTTTAATTCCCATTTGGTTCGCTGTCAATGATTTTATGTGCCCATTTTCGTTTCATTTTCTTGACTTGATTGTTTTTATGTCCATTTTTCTTTGCCTGATGCATGGTGTGAGTGTGTGAGTGAGAGGGCCAGGTGCAAAGAAGCTATTGTAGCTTATCCTTTTTACCCTCAATAAAACATTCGTATTCGTATTCGTATTCGCTATCTGTGTGTGTGTGTGTGTGTGTGTGTGTGTGTGTGTGTGTGTGTGTGTGTGTGTGTGTGTGTGTGTGTGTGTGTGTGTGTGTGTGTGTGTGTGTGTGTGTGTGTGTGTGTGTGTGTGTGTGTGTGTGTGTGTGTGTGTGTGTGTGTGTGTGTGTGTGTGTGTGTGTGTGTGTGCATAGGACTGTGTGTGTGTAAACAACTCGTTGTTTCTGTCAATATTCTCTTCATTTGTCTACCACTTCTCCTTCGCAATCTATCTCTGGTCTTTTCTTGTCGTACTGCTCTTCTGTCTGCACAAAGAGTTTACTATACACTCTTTGGTCTGCCCGTGTGACATTTGGGAAGGGAAATGACGTAGGAATAAGAATAACCAATCAGCGTTGAGCGGTGTGGGCAATATGCAAAAACGTGTGCTTGGGAAAATGTGGCCATCGCGCCACACAATCAAATGACTCCGAATCACGACCCATCTTATTCTCTCTCTCTCTCTCTCTCTCTCTCTCTCTCTCTCTCTCTCTCTCTCTCTCTCTCTCTCTCTCTCTCTCTCTCTCTCTCTCTCTCTCTCTCTCTCTCTCTCTCTCTCTCTCTCTCTCTCTCTCTTATCCTTGTTAAATAAAGTGTTTCAGTGTTCAGTGTTCTCTCTCTGTGTGTATGAGTGTGTGTGTGTGTGTGTGTGTGTGTGCGCGCGTGCGTGTGCGTGCGTGTGCGTGCGTGCGTGCGTGCGTGCGTGCGTGCGTGCGTGTGTGTGTGTGTGTGTGTGTGTATGTGTGTGTGTGTGTGTGTGTGAAAGACGACGGAGGTTGGAGACCAGTTTTGCATGAGTCCGCGTGACTTATGTGAACACGTGTTTGTGTCTTGATTCGTGCATGTAGATGCGCATTATGCTCGAAACTCTTTTTTCTGCATTGAATATGCACACGTACCACACATGCGTGTATGTTTCTCATTTGCGCATGCATGCACGCATATTTATTGTACGTGGAACACACACGCGCTAAAGCAAACAGGTAATCATCAAAGTATAGTTATACATAGTCTGTCCCATGCCTACTGATGTACTGTATTAATGCCTTTATTTAATTTAGCTTTTATGTATTACTTTACGTAGTTGTCACCACAGTGGTTTAACACCCATGTCACTAAAAGGCATCAAATCAGGACCTGTTATCCAAAGACCCTATTTTCTTAATTTTGGGAGGTAAGGATAGGCCTAATGTTATACATGTCACAGAGGAATTCGCAATATTGCAGAAATATTTTTTTGTCTACCCAGTTAAGTTTGATGGTATTTTGTGGCTGAAAAATGGCTGGCGGCGAAAGGGTTAATTATATTTTAAACGTTATGTAAAGCGTAAAGAGCTCCAATGTAACTGAGAGGTGTTGCGCTGTATAAAAAATCATACTTTATGTAGTCCTTTCATTTATCATACATTATTGAATCATACTATCTGTATCGTTAAAAAATCGTGACTTTCCTGGAGTTGCACTGCCTCCGGACAATGCCTCCAGGATCGTTCCCACCATCTTTATATCTACTAATGTCCCATATGTGTCGGTTTCAGACCGGAGGACGTTAAACGGATTTTCGTTGTAGTCCTTATTTATTAATTATATTTTAAACATTATGTAAAGCGTAAAGAGCTCCAATGTAACTGAGAGGTGTTGCGCTATGCAAGGAATCATACTATATGTAGTCCTTATTTATTAAATATTTTAAGCATTATGTAAAGAGCTCCAGTGTAACTGAGAGGTGTTGCCTTATATAAGAAACCATTATTATTATTATTATTATTATTATTAAGGCAGTCCTGCAAGTCACACGCACGTGGTCCAGACAATCGATTATAGTAACTGACTGTCTCTCTCGCTCCTGACTGGTGTATGCATGTGGTTAGTGGGTGGGGTTAGGGGTTCTGATGATATATAAAGAGCTAGCCACTTCAGAGAGGATCTCTTTAGCATCACGTGCGTGTGACCACAGACGTCAGTGTGTGACCAAGTCAGCTGGTGTTGCCTGTCGCATGCTTGCTTACAAACTCCGCACGTGAAATTCGTTGGTGCCACTGTGTTGTCGCCCTTAGACTGACCGAACGCCTGCTTTTGGCTCGTATCGATATTACTTACACTCATCTTTTACTACTGCTACTACCTGCTAACCACAGAAGAACAGAGAAGACAGACAGGTCGCAAAAGAAGGAGAAAAAGAGAGAGAAAAAAAGAAAGAGACATTTGACCGGTCTAAGCAATCCATCTGTACAGAAAAAGCAACGCTGGTACTATCAGGTAAGTCCAAGATATGGAGTGTTAAATGACAAAGTAGCCTAAAGTTTAACACTTTTTTTTTTGGGGGGGAGGGAGGTTGTTTGTTTGTTTGTGTTCACGTTCACAACTTTGTTCGAACTGTTTGGGATAGTTGTCTTTTAGTTGGTAGTAGACAGAGACACAGAGACAGACAGAAAGACGCAAGCAAAGTATTTTTTCCGAAGGTGTAATTGTAGGATAATTGCCTTCGCACCATGAGTTTTCAAGGAGTTTTTTGTTGTTGTTTTTGTGTTAAATCTGCCCAGGTTTTTTTTTTAATGTGTTAAATTAAGCGCACTATAATGTGATTTAAACAACTATGAAAGAAACGTACGAACAAAGAAACATTCAATTGTAAGGCTGAACAGAGAGAGAGGGAGGTGGGAGAGAGAGAGAGAGAGAGAGAGAGAGAGAGAGAGAGAGAGAGAGAGAGAGAGAGAGAGAGAGAGAGAGAGAGAGAGAGAGAGAGAGAGAGAGAGAGAGAGAGAGAGAGAGAGAGAGAGAGAGAGACTAATATGCTGGCAGCGAATTGACGGACAGAGAGAAGCAGAAAACAGAAGCACGTTTTAAAAACTAAACCATCAAAGTTTCTCTCAACACACTGATCCTCTTAAATGGATTGTGTGCTCTTTTTTTTATGCGAGAAACAAACATTTAAAGCCTAACATTAAAGCATTTGTTTCAACTTTAATTACAGTCGCTCTTGAGGATTATGTGGGTCTTGGAAATATATTTGCGAACAACCCAATAGCGCGAAACGACAACCCAACAACCCCATAGCGCGAAACGACAACCCAACAACCCCATAGCGCGAAACTATGAATGAATGCAATTCTGCTTAACATCCTCTGGTCTGGAACAGACACATATGGGACATTAGTATACATAAAGATGGTGGGGACGATCCTGGAGGCAATACACGGAGGCAGTGCAACACCAGGAAAGTCACGATTTTTTAACAATAGCGCGAAACTAATGACGACAGCGCGTTCAAGATTTTGCAAGAATCTGTGGATGATTGTCAAACTAACGCCATCAATACAGGAACAAAAACATAAGAAGAATGAAAACAGAATGAGGGCAAACCAATTTTTGCTCTTAAATCGTTCTGTACTTTTCTGTATAACTTTGTTCAATAAGTTTTGGTCTGTCCCTGCGAACAAACAGAAAAGAAACAAAGTAATCATTGAAAAAAACAAAACAAAAAAATGAACAGATATGATCAAATGAATTTAAAAAAAAGGGAACACAAAAACCCGAACAGTAAAGTAATAAATAAAATCAAAGAATGCCAAAATTAAAGCATATAAGATAGGGTTTATGGATTCTACCAGACAAAAGAGGCTGTTCAAAAGACGTTAAAGACACGTTCAAACAGTTATAAAATGGCATTGGAAGAGAGTAAAACCAAAAAGAAAACCATAACACGGGCAACCCCATTCCGTTTGTATCATTACCTGAACTTATACAACTGAAAGTGCCAAAATAAAACAACTAAACGGAACGAACGAAAGAGGACATAAATGTAGCAGAAAAAGGAAGGGTTGGGGGGGGAGGCAAATAAAAAGAAAAGAGAAAACGAACAGAACGTTAACCCTTTCACCGCCAGCCATATTTCAGCCAAACAATTCCATTAAAATTACCTGGGTAGAGAACTAAATCCATCTGCAGTATTGGGGATTCTTCTGTGACGTATCTAAAATAAGATCTATCCTTACTTCCCAAAACTAAGACAATACGGTCTTTGGATAATAGACCCCAATTTGAAGCCTTTTAGTGACATAGGTGTTAAATCACTGTGGTGCTAAAATGCGACTTTGGCGGTGAAAGGGTTAATGTGAATAAAACAAAAATGTTAAAGAGTGGAAAGATTCAGAAAATAATGGGAAATAACAGAAAATAACAATCACAAGAGAAGATACCAACACAAATGAAGGACAATGTGTTCCTATTTGACACAAGAGCAACATAGCAATCACTCGTGTTAAAAGGAACTTTAACCCTTTCGCCGCCAGACATTTTTAGCCAAACATTTCTGTCAAACTTAGATGGATAAAGAATAGTTGGTGTCTGCAATACTGTGGATCCCCCTATGACAGGGAAGACGGGGTAAAAAGCGCATGGGCGGGTAAGAAGCCCACCCCAATTATCTCATGAAATAAAGAAAATTTCAGTCTCATTTTGCCCATGAGACGAGCGTTAATGTCTAGCATTCGCCTCATGGGCAAATTTGACTGACATTTTCTTTATTTCATGAGATAATTGGGGTGGGCTTCTTACCCGCCCATGCGCTTTTTACCCCGTCTTCCCCTACATCAAATGAGGCATTTCCTTATCTCCCTAAATTAACAACATAAGGTTATAGGATAACAGATCTTACTTTCACACCTTTTAGTGTCTTGGGTCATAATCAGTGTGGTGCTAAAATGCGACATTGGCGGTGAAAGGGTTAAGAGACAGCTGTAAAGTAATTCAGATAAAAATGAAACAAGCTGCACATATTTGAGTCGGGTGACAAAGTACTAATACATAGCAGAAAGAAAAATGCATTTTTAAGAACTTTGCTGCCATGTTTGATCTTTCTCAGCGAAAATCGGACTGAAAAGTCTTCTTTTTCTTTATTGATAATTCTGATGATTTTGTAATACAGATTGCTTAACAACATCTTTAATTTTAATCATTAATTATATTACTTTGTTACGCAGTCTCCATACAGTCATTTGGTTGAAACAACCTTACTTAAATACCAATACAAGTAATCAAACAATACTGAGGTTGAGGGGGTAACAAGCACATGCTTATGACGTACCCCCTACACAATATATAATCAGAAGGTGATCAATTCTCACCAAAGAAGGAAAAACAAACCGCATTGACATCAACAGAATAAATAATTCATGCAAGACAAAGAAACAAAAAGAAAACAACGATTAAGATAAAGAGGTGTAAGACATTAACAACAAAAACCAGCGCCTTTGTGAGCCAAAGAACGAAGAAAAGAAGAAGAAAACAGTCATTTAATTGTGCAATTGCAAAATGAAGGTGCACCTTATATGCTTTGAACTTATTGTTGCTGTAATAGTCTTCTTGCGTGACGTATGTTCTGAATTGAACAAAAACATTCATTGAAATCAAAATCGGGCTGAAGAGGTTTTGTGTTTAAAGAGTGCATAGCCACCAGTGCAGGATCTTTGTTTTTTTAATCAGACAAAGAAACAGAGAAACACAGAAAATAAAGGAAACAATACAAGACAATGACAAAGCATTATACACGAGGACCGATATGTGTCTAATAGAATAAGACCTTCGAAAACAAAAGTCCCGAAATCGAGTAGGCCTATGATTATCTTCGTGTATTGATAGGTGACTGAACAGAAGGTCGACTTTAACCCTTTCACCGCCGATGTCGCATTTTAGCACCACACTGATTTAACACCCATGCTACTAAAAGGCATGAAAGTTGCATCAGTTATCCAATATCCTTATGTTGTTAATTTTGGGAGATAAGGAAAGGGTTTATTTGATGCATGTCATTGGGGGATTCACAGTACTGCAGATGCCAACTTTTCTTTACCTCGGTAAGTTTGAGAGAAAGTTTTGGATGAAAACTAGCTGGCGGCAAAAGGGTTAATTCACATATCTTAGTTAGCATGACGATCTACCATTCCTTTACCATATTTTCCGGTTTAAAAACCCAGCTCAAGATCCATCTGTTTCAGAAAACATTTTCTTTTTTTGTATTAAACGTTTTTATTCGTTTTTTCATTTAAATATACATAGCCAAAGAAAAAGAAACAAGTATATAACACATACATATATACACCATGCACACATACATAAACAAACATATATATATCAGACTAAGAACAAAAATGAAGCCAACACCCAAATCCAAAAGGAAATACTTTAAGAAACGCGGGTATTAATATAAACTATGATGCCAGTACAAAAACAAAAAACAAAAAAGTAGATCACAAAATCACAGAAGAAAAAACACACCCAACAACAAGTCTCTTGGAAGAAAAAACAACAACAACAACAAACAAAACAAAAGAAACAGGCAAAAAACATAAGGCCTTCTCTGTTTGACATATCAGAGTGAGCATCCGTTACAGTTGTTTACCCTGTACCTCAAGAAATAAGGGGTTTGCACAGTGACCATTTGGAAGTAAAGTCTTCATATGCCATATTTCTGCGTGCAATATATTCCTCGATTTTGAAACGATATAGAAAACATTGTCTTTGTGATTCCAGCGACATGGATGTATGTATAAAAACAGTTCATGTACCACTGTACGGACCAGTGCTTAATTTTATGAAGTTCTACTAAAGCTTAAGTGGGAAACTAAACTTTGTTACTTTCTAAATTCAGTAAACCGATTTACTTAATTTAGAAAGCAACAACGTTTAGCTTCCCACTTAAGCTTTAGTAGGGCTTCATAAAATGAAGCACAGAAGATGGGACAGGGAAAAAAAGTAATGTAAGTGTGTCTGCGTGTGATTCAGTGAATGTGAGCGCCTTGAGTCTAATGTATTTGGAGACAGGCGCTGTATAAATACTTTGTGATGATGTACATATATGTCCGTCCGTCCCGAGGGCTGAAGACCATCCGTCAACAGTTCCAATGTCAAAGGGTTCAGGATGTGTGGTGGGAATGAAGATGCCTGATGAGTCCGATGCGGGCCTTGAAGGTTTTTAACAGTGTCACTGTCACTGTCACAAATATTACCCAGTGTTATTATTAAAGGACACATGCATTTGTTCTCATTTTCCATATGTAGTATTTAGAGTCGCAATGTGCGTAATTTCAGCATATCACACATTGAGCACTCTTCTTCAAAACACAAATTCCTGAACTGTTTTGCGAGCTGCTGGAATGTAACCTGGGGCGAAATTCTCTAGATAACGGTCGCCGCGCGATTAACGCTCACGGCAAACGGGGCCTAAGAAAGACTGTGACTTTAGAAAGCGTTTGCGGAAGAATATTACAAGCTCTTGTCTGATTGGTCCAAAAAAATATCATTTTAAACAAACTGTAATGGACCAATCAACAACAAGAACCGTATTCACCCTACTAGTTCTGGATAGTTCGCCGCTTGTCACCGTTCGACTGAGAGCAAAACGCCATGCGAACTATCGGCAAACGAAGGGTGTTTCTTAGACCGTTTTTGCCGATTTGTGCGAGCGCGACGAAACGTTAGCCCTTGTGAAACTCGCCCCAGGATCTTTGTTAGATGTAAAGTATTTCGTGATATCTACTGACTGAAATAATAGTAATGAGTAGTGTTCATGTAGCTATAAGTGAGTAGTGTTCATGCGCCTGACAAGCAGCAGTCAAATTACTCTCATTAATTTTTCATCTGTTTTATTGTTAGTCTATTGTGTTTCATTCCTGGACAGTGTTTTCTTTTCGTTTCCAAGCAACCACACATCTGGAACAATCTCCGTTTCTCTCTCCGCAGCTCTCCACCTCTGTCTTCTTTCAATACTGGCCTGAAGACGCATCTTTTCAACAAATATCTCTGCTAATTTCTGTCTGTCCATCCACTGTCAGTCAACCTTATATAAATAATTCGTGTTGTATGTAGGTATTTAAAATGTGAGTTGTGTGAGTGCGATAAAGTGATGTTTCTAAGTAATTTTAAGTACTTGTATTTTGAATGTCTTTTGTGTGCGTGGGGTAAACTTACTTTTTAAAAAATGTAAAGCGCGGTGAGTCCTGCTGTGTCAGGAGAATAGCGCTATAGAAGATTCATTTATTATTATGATTTATTATTATTAATGAAGTTCTGAGTTATGGTGCTCAAAGAACCGTTCCCTATACAGCATCGTCAACCTCGTACTACAGTTGCCAACGTCAGAGTTCAAGCATGTTTTGCAATAACAGTTGCATCAGAAACGTAGAATGGATCTTCGGGTACCGATTTTCACCAAGAGCCAAAAGCGTGAAAAAACAGTTACGAGCCAAAATCGTTTCTAACGCAATTTTCTAGAAAGTTTAAAATGTTGGTATGAGCGACGCATTGGAAGCCTTTTTGCTTCTTACTTTTTTTCATTTTAATTTTAAAAACCAAAAGGTGAGATAGACCATAGGCCTTCGCGTTAAGACTGACAGTTATGTAAAAATCGCATCGGTTGTGAGGCCTTCATTGGTTTAAACCATGGCTTATGAATGACAAAATATCGTACTTTTTGAAGTTGTACGCACTGACACACGCGCGCGCGCATGCACACACACACACACACACACACACACACACACACACACGCGCGCGCGCGCGCGCGCGAACACACACACACACACACACACACACACACACACACACACACACACATGCGCGCACGTGCACCTCGTTTTTCCCCCTCAGTGTTTTCTTCGCTGCCCTGCTCCTCGTGTTTCTCCCTGTCTGATTTTCAGTTGGTTTTTGTTACCCTCTCTATGGCATTATCAATGAAATGCTTTAGACATCGACTTGTCAGACATTTGGCTCTGTGTATTTTGCTTTAATACAAATATATCCCCTTTTGCGTTTTAAAATGTTTCTAGTGCAGATTCGTGTCATTTATTTCTTCACTTAATTTTAACCGCGATAACAATATTTCCAAAAAAAACCGTTGGTACATTACGCACCCCCCCCCCCCCCCCCCCCTCCCTCAAATTGTATTGAACATGTTCACTGAGAAGTATCATTCTGTCCATTCCCGGGAAAGGGATACGGTTAGGATCAGCCTATGATTTTTTCATAAAACTGAAACCAGCAGTCTTTGAAATTGAGGGTCGTAAACATGAGGGGGTGTCTAAATCACAAGATTGCCAAATATTATTGATGTATTTACTTATTCATTTGTTTATTTACATTGTTTTGAAAGTCTTCCTATTCTTTTCTTATTTGTTCTTACCTGAATGTCATTGTTGTATTAATAATTCACATTCCTCTTGCACAGATAGGGCTAGAACAACAACAACAGACACACAAACAAACAGAAATAAAACAACTCAGAATGATTGTTTACCGCTGGATTTGGGTTTATTGTTTTGATATTTGTTTTGACTCATTGTATCTGTCCCGCGTTGTTTGTCCTATCCACCCACCCACCGACACCCCCAGATGCTTAGCGTTGTCTCTTTATAATACCTAACGTTCTTTCCGTTGCTAATACTTTTCAATCACCACTGCCCATAACATTGTATTTATTCAATCAACTTATGGGTAACGATATTGTTTTCTTTTCTATCTTTTTGTTTTGTTTTTCTTAAATTCAAAGAAACAAAGATATGCACTAACTTCGCCTACACAGAACACAGAACACAGAACACAGAACACAGAACATAGAACACAGAACACAGAACATAGAACACAGAACACAGAACCTACTAAAGAAACACCAGAAGCAAACAAAGAAATAAAACGCACGTGCGCGTACACGCACTCTCACATACACATATGCACACACCGACATACATACACACTTTGTGTCACAGAGACCAGAGTGAGATAGGAACAGACAGACAAGCAGAGAGAGCTAGGTGATTTGGTGCCTTAAGCGGCTCTGATAGAAGATGTGCATCACTTAGATGGAGATCTTGTATATTCATAATACTATTTTATCTTACACTCTCATTGCCAAGTTCTCTGTTCTGGGGTATACAGTTAAGAGTAATATATTAATGATAGGCCTCGTGTAATAAGAAAAAGGATAACCAGCTATGCGTATTAGGTATCATTACTGGGAGCTTTTAATGCTCCTTCATAGTGTCCAGTTTGATGATAAACTAGTTATGAGCTTTACTCTGTGAACATGCACATACTTTTATTAGCATTTTTGCTCAGAGGTGGGAAATTCTCGCCCCATTTTTCTCTACTAAATAGGCAGACTTCCTGGGCTGCTTACTATTCAATATATATCTTTTCATAATATATTTTATATTTTGCACACGTTTACTTTGTTTATCCGTGCACCAGATCCTAAACTGTCATTGCATTCGTATCATTAGTTTTGAAGCAATAGCTCAACTAATAACGCAACCCTCTAAGTTAAAATCCACAAAGCAGTCATTTGCTCAAAACGTTATTAAACTGATTTTTGAAACTAGGCGAAATAACAGGGGTTTGTTCCACCTTCGCCACAGGTGGGCCTGGTATTGCATTTTGAGTCCTGGTATTGCAAGATCTGCTCGGAGCTTTGAATGATGATTCGTTGATGGTTCGTCTATGTGCTGCTTTGCAGCCGAGTGGACGTAAAATCAAACTTTCATTCAATTTGGGGGCTTCGATATTAAACTGATTTGTGAACCTCGGCAAAGTGTCAGGGGCTTGCTCTACCTTCGCCACAGGCGGGCCTGGTATTGCATTTTGAATGAAATCAAAACGTATTACTATCACCATACCGTGTCAGACCTGGTATTGCAGTACCTCCAGGATCTGCCCGGAGCTTTGAATGATGATTCGTTGATGGTTAGTCATATATGTGTTGTTTTGCAGCCGAGTGGACGTAAAGCCTAACTTTCATTCCGTTTGTATCAAAGAATACATACACACTTTGACTGATATACTGTTAATTAAGACAAATGCATCACCCAGTTATCACACCATATAATTTTCTCAAAGTAACAAAACCAAGTCCGTGCGGAGCTTCGCCGGCCTTCTATATCTTCTCTCAAATTGCTCGAGGCAGAGATTTGGGGTGTGGGTGCAGATTCTGCTCGGTGAGGTCCCCCCACCCCCCACCCCCCCCACCCACCCCCAGTCATCGTTAAGGGTGGCGGTTAGTTGAAATTAACATTTCCAGCGGGAGGCAAATGGAACAGCCGCCGTGACAACACGTGCGGAGCACGGGTATAGCTAGTCCTCATTAAAGTGAAATATGAGGGAACTGAGGATGACACAGGGGGTCGTCATAGCATTAACATGGTCATTGAGAAACAAACCTTATCCTATTGGCGAAAACACGAGGTGCGCTCTACCTATGGTGTAAGCTTACTTATTCGTGTCTCATTTATTATGGAAGACGTTCTTTATTGTGTTGAGGGAGTTTTCGTCTAACCAATTAACTAGGTTAGTCTCTGACAGACTGAACGCCTACGCGCGCTCTCTCTCTCTCTCTCTCTCTCTCTCTCTCTCTCTCTCTCTCGCTAATAAAGTAAGTTTGAACAGAGGTGTTGAGGCGCTGAAGGGCAGGAGCGCATGCGTACAGTGTGTTAAATGCATTAGTAAACTGGACAACATTTCAAGGAACTGCTTCTTTTTAAAGAAAATATTCTCCAGTTCAATCAATATTATTGTATACATCTGCAATGTGGGGCCTACGTAGATTAAGATTAGTAGCATTGAAAAGGTACTTTTGTTTCCATGTAAACGCTTTCTTGGGGTTCCTTTAAAACTACCTAACAAGTTGGAGAGACTGAGTGGTACCCCCTTTACATTAATAGCGCTGTCAGATGTATTACATACTGGTTGAAGCTTCTTAAAATGGACATGTCCCGAATCCCACACCAGTCGTATTCTACATTCGTTAATATGGACGCAAAAGGTAAAGTGTGCTGGGCAAGAGAGAAAAATAGAGATTTAACGCCTTCTGGGTCAAAAGACCATTTGGGGCATTTAAAGTTATGCAACAATGGGCAACAATGGTTAAAAATACTTTATTTAGTTTTGGTTTGGGTTACGCTTGGTTAAGCCAGGAGGTGGGCTGCGAAATGTCTTTTTATTTATTTCCCTTTCACCGCCACTGTCGCATGTTTTCACCACACTGATTTAACACCCATGCCATTAAAACTCTTCAAATCAGGGTCTATTATTCAATTATATTGAGTTCCTAAATTTGGTCAGTAAGGATTGACCCTATTCTAAATGTGTCACAGATAAATACCACAATATTGCAGACAAAATCTTTTCAGTAGCCAAGTAAGTTTAGCTCAAAGATGGGTGGCGGTGAAAGGGTTAAACAGAGAATGATAGACCACTAAAACAAAGTGCAGGACTGGTACAGCTCAGTGATGAATAAGGATTCCACTCGGCATATCGTCTGTTTCAAACATTATGTCAATATTTTCGCTGTCCGGACACATTCTCATTCGAAAGCGGGTTCAGAAATTCAGTGAACATGGAACAGCCTCGAAAAGATAGTCATTATTGGTCAATACGTATATAGTAATGCTTTGTACTTAATTAAATGGAGAGCTCTTTTTCTAAACTCGGTTGTCTTTGAAATAGTTTCACTCTGGAACTGACAACGCATGTTCCAACGTTGGGAAACACTTTTAGTAAAGATTGTGGGGCTGGCAATATTTATCTTTCATTTTTATAATTTATCTATGGTTTGTTTTTGTTTTTTATGTTGGTCTTTTCTTTACATACATTTTGTTCTTTTTCTCGCAGAAAGGGACAAGAACGTAATTTATGTTCGTTTTTATTTGCGCTATCCTGCATCTCATCCCCGTTTTTCTTTAACACATCGTCGGTGAAATTTTAAAAAACTTGTATCTCAATTTTGGTAGTTTTGAGAAACATGGACTTGAAAAGAACGAAGATACGAGGTTTTTGTCCTTAAGTAGATCTGAATTTGGGAGTTTTTCTTCTATTTACACAACCTCATTAACATTTTACCCCAGATAGAAAGTCGTTAGAGATACGAGCTTTTGGTGGAAGGTGGCGGGAAAAATTAGAGAGCTGATTTATGTATCTAACTCAAACCCCCAAAAAAATCGAGATACTAGGTTTGTGAATTTCACCGACGATATGCGTGTTGTTGTTCGTAGTTACGGTGGTAGTTTGAAGATCTTGTGAGCAAACTTATTATGGCAGATAAGTTAGAATCTTACTGACTTGGTTACTCTGATATATCATTTTCAGCATCTACACCCAGTGTCCGAACTTATTAGTGGCAATTATATCGTAATTCACAGGCCTTTGTAGTATTGTGCAGACTTCCAATTAGACCATCGTACCTCTACGCAGCATTGACATAACTGGAAATCAAATAAATAAACAAAAAACAACAGCATTTCGTTTTGTGGGTTCCTTCAAACGACTTGATATTGATTGTTGTATCGTTGACGGCTGCATGTGAGCTTTCGAGAAGAAGAAGAAGAAGAAGAAGAAGAAGAAGAAGAAGAAAAAGAAAATAAATACGGAAGTATAAAGCTAATCAAGAACCGAATGAGCAGCATGGGAGTAAATACTAATCAGGGATAAATCAATTAGATCCATACAGATGGATTGTAGGCAAAGGGGAAGCTGTTGGGGGTGGGGATAGGGGTGTTCAGAAATGATCGAAAATGTTCCAATAGGGGCTTTCTGTCCTATGGAGGTTTAAGGAGCAACGTCTCTTATCTCTTGAATGTAGTTGTCATCAAGGTCTAAAGTCATAGCTGCTTCTCTCTCTCTCTCTCTCTCTCTCTCTCTCTCTCTCTCTCTCTCTCTCTCTCTCTCTCTCTCTCTCTCTCTCTCTCTCTCTCTCTCTCTCTCTCTCTCTCTCTCTCTCTCTCTCTCTCTCTCTCTCTCTCTCTCTCTCTCTCTCTCTCTCTCTCTCCTGCTACTGTTGCTCATACTGCTGACTCTCCCCTTTTCTTCACATCCTTTTATTTCTCCCTGTTCTCCTCCTGTTCTTGTTCTTCTTCTTGTTCTTCCTTTTCTTTTTCTACTTCTTCTTCTTCTTGTTCTTCTTCTTCTTCCTCCTCTTCTATCCCCCCCCCCCCTCCTCCTCCTCCTCTTCCTCTTCTTCTTCTTCTTCTTCTTCTTCTTCTTCACCAAAAAACCGCACACCCTCGTAATATATATATATACATATGTATGTGTGTGTGTGTGTGTGTGTGTGTGTGTGTGCGTGCGTGCGTGCGTGTGCATGCGTGCGCGCGCGCGTGTGTGTGTGTGTGTGCGTGCGTTGGAAAGGAACTGTTGCCTCAGTCAGAATGTTTTTTCTTCAATGGTTAGGGGTTTCCTCAGTGCAGTTCTGTTCAGATGTAGGCCATGCTATGTCCTGCTTTGCCTTTGCCCTAGGGCACATAATGGGAGCCATGAGCACAATGGACAGCTAGCTTCCTGAAGACATGTTGATTCAGTTCATTATGCAGATCTTCTTCAAAGGACAGAACTGGTTTAGTTGCATCTTCGTCAATCTATCTGTTGGTCAGGCATATACACACACGCGCGCGCGCTTGCGCGAAGGCAAGCACACAACACACAGAGAGACACACACACAATCACACGCGCATACACGCGTGCGCACACACACGCACAAACAGACATGCATACGCATGTGCGCGCGCACACACACACGTACACATGTACTCAGGAACACCGTGTGTGTGAGTGTGTGTGTGTGTGTGTGTGTGTGTGTGTGTGTGTGTGTGTGTGTGTGTGTGTGTGTGCGTGTGCGTGCGTGCGTGCGTGCGTGCGCGTGCGTGTGTGTGTGTATGTGTGTGTGTGTGCGCGCGTGTGTGTGTATGTGTGTGTGTGTGTGTGTGTGTGTGTGTGTGTGTGTGTGTGTGCGTGCGCGCGCGCGCGTGTGTGTGTGTGTGTGTATGTGTGTGTGTGTGTGTGTGTGTGTGTGTGTGTGTGTGTGTGTGTGTGTGTAAGATAGGGGGGTGGCAAAGGATGTCTCTTCTTCTTTTTCTTCTTCTTCTTCTTCATTTTGTTCTTTTTCTTCTTCTGTTTCTTCTTCTTCTTCTTCTTCTTCTTCTTCTTCTTCTTCTTCTTCTTCTTCTTCTTCTTCTTCTTCGTCTTTTTTTGGTCCAAAATCGCAATCGCGAACAGACGCTAAAAATGAAGAACACGCGCACGCGCGCTCATGCACACAAAGACGCAAGCAAATGGAAAGACTTGCGCACACACACAGACATGCACACACATATGCACACGCGCACGCGCGCGCGCACGCACATATACATACACACACTTCACGTTTGCCATCCAACACCCCCACAAGCTCTCCTGACATAAATATATCCTTCTCTTTTTTCAGGCAAACCTTTTCATAATAAACGAAATTCAAAGCTTCACATAAAACTCCCCTGAAGTTATATCCTTTCGCTAGCAAAGATTTGAATTCTGATATATTAGATTAAAGCCTTTGTGCAATCGTCTTCCTTTGAAAACGAAGTGAAATATTAAACAATCTGGAAATATAGATCGTGATGGTCTCAAAACACGTAAACATTTTTCACTTCCCCCCCATGGCAGCACAGTGATAGCCACTCGTACGATTACTTGCATATCACTGTGTTGACATGGCGAAAGAGTGAAACATGTTCACATGCATAGACCTTAAATAATTATGTGTAATTTGTTTGGACTGTTGACAGGTTTTGCGTGTGTGTCCGGTTGCTCTCTCTCTCTCTCTCTCTCTCTCTCTCTCTCTCTCTCTCTCTCTCTCTCTCTCTCTCTCTCTCTCTCTCTCTCTCTCTCTCTCTCTCTCTCTCTCTCTCTCTCTCTCTCTCTCTCTCTCTCTCTCTCTCTCTCTCTCTCTCTCTCTCTCTCTCTCTCTCTCTCTCTCTCTCTCTCTCTCTCTCTCTCTCTCTCTTCTTTGTCTCTCTTGCACTCCAAGAACGATAACAATGTGCTTTGATAATGATGTTATGTAAATGCTACGTTTATGTGAACCAAAGACACTGAAAAGAAAAGACTAACATCCGGTCCCTTTTCCCTATATGAGTAGTGAGGACAGAAACACTGGTTATGTCCCTTTTAAGCGTGACACATTTAGGTTAAAAACACGTCGATGGGCCAGTTGAATTCTCCGTTCAAATTCCAGTCTGAGTTTTTGGATAGCCTCCACTGTGAATGGCGTAACTACCCCACTAACGATAACTCTATCAGCCCGGCTCGCCGTAACTCTTAAGTAGTTCATCTTACCCTTTTAGAGTCTTTGTGTGAACTCTATCTGTGGCCTAACAAATTAAATCATTTCAGACTTCAGACTTCAGACTTCTCTCTCTCTCTCTCTCTCTTCTCTCTCTCTCTCTCTCTCTCTCTCTCTCTCTCTCTCTCTCTCTCTCTCTCTCTCTCTCTCTCTCTCTCTCTCTCTCTCTCTCTCTGTGACTCCGCCTCTCTCAATAATAATGTCTCTGTCTCACTGTTTCTGTATCTCTGTCTCTCTCTTTGGCTGACTCAAACACAGAGAGAGAGAGAGAGAGACAGACAAACAGACAGACAGAGAGAGACAGAGAGAGACAGAGGCAAAGACAGAGACATAGACAGAGAGTGAAAGAGCGTGAGGCTTTGTTCATATCTAGTTCTATAATTTGTTGTGTATTATCATTTGACAGGATAAAACAGCCAAAAATGGGACTAGGTTCAATTTCTGTTCATCTCTACGACAATGTAAACGTGATCATTGTCAGGAAGACTAATAAATAACCAAACAGTATTTCTTATACGAAAAAAAACCAACCTTCAAAATGTTGTATCCTGGAGTAATAAAGAATATAGACCAACAGAGAAACACCGTGGTAAACATATAGGTGGTATGGTCTACATTTTAAGCCCTTTACTCACAGGGTTAAAGGGCCAGCCACACGTCCACTAAAATCGCACGACTGTACTATGCGATTCGATCACGTGATCTCGATGCGCCAATCATGTTTGTTCTTGGAGACCACGTGTGTGAGTGTAAGCATGCGTGAGAAGAGTACACATACACAGGGAGTGAGGGAGAGAGAGAGAGAGAGAGAGAGAGAGAGAGAGAGAGAGAGAGAGAGAGAGAGAGAGAGAGAGAGAGAGAGAGAGAGAGAGAAGAGAGAGAGAGGGGAGAGAGAGAGAGAGAGAGAGAGAGAGAGAGAGAGAGAGAGAGAGAGAGAGAGAGAGAGAGAGAGAGAGAGAGAGAGAGAGAGAGAGAGAGAGAGAGAGAGAGAGAGAGAGAGAGAGAGAGAGAGAGAGAGAGAGAGAGAGAGAGAGAGAGAGAGAGAGAGAAAGAGAAAGAGAAGAGAGAGAGAGAGAGAAAGAGAAAGAAAGAGACAGAGACAGAGAAACACACAGAGACCACACAAAGACAGAGAGAAGGGAGACAAATTGAATTTCCCCCTCAATTAATCCCCCCTCCATACAAACACACCACTACCACCACAGCAACAACAAGCCCAAAGAGAAAGAGCCTTCAGCCAACTTGGCCCAGGGGCGCTCACCAAAAAGCCCTTGATGGCGGAAAAGCGTTCTTATTTCTTGCCCATCTACCTGTTAACCTTTTTTGTGAGTTCCCAGATCTTTAAAAACGAGAGTGCGTTGGAATGGGAAAGGAAGGCTGTGCGTTTCTCCTTTCTCTCTGAATATATATATATATATATATATATATATATATATATATATATATATATATATATATATATATATATATATATATATATATATATATATATATATATATATGTGTGTGTGTGTGTGTGTGTGTGTGTGTGTGTGTGTGTGTGTGTGCGTGCGTGTGCGTGTGCGTATGCGTGTGTGTGTGTGTGTGTGTGTGTGTGTGTGTGTGCATGCGTGCGCGCCTGCGTCTATGTGTGATCAAGAATGTATTCCGCTTCACAGCGCCTAATCTACCGAACAGATCTTAGCGAAACTTGGTAGAGTGGTTCCTCAGTAGCGGCCCGTGATCGCAGACTCACCAAATAGCTAGCCATATCATTGTAATCCCAATGAGTCTTGATTCAAATATTACAAAACACCGATTACACTACTGATTCCCCCGAAGACGGAGTGTGGCTGCTCACGTGGCGAGGTAATCAAAACCGGTCACTCAGCACGTAATGTTCTCATCCGTAGCTGATGCACTTTGTACCACAGTGTTCAAGTGCTTCCGCTTCGGCTGCTGTGATGATCCCTGGAGTCTTTTAGCCAGGGTAAGCCACCACCACCACCACCAACAACAACAACAACATACTATTGACAATAATGGATGGATTTAAACCAACGTTTGGTATGGTAAAAATTGTTCCCCAAGAAATTTATTTGTAAAATATCAAATTACTCAGTAGGCATAATGCCATACAAAATAATATCTCTATATCTCTACATTGCAGAGATTTAGTTTTTTAAACGCAAAGATCACAATGATTCGTATCCTTTGACTTTCACTGTTGCGTTTTACTTGATGAAACTCAAGGGAGATCATTCGAAATGTACAACTACAGGCAAACATTTAATGTCCATATTTATGTCCATTTCGAAATATGAAGCATTTATTTCCATTCTCGCTTTGGTTTCTTCTTCTTCTTCTTCTTCTTCTTCTTCTTCTTCTTCTTCTTCGTTCCCAGGCCATATGGCCATAATGGGTAAGGTACGTATGTGTCCGGTTTTCAGTTTTCACTGGTCTCCCCGCTGCGTACACGCGACACATTCCGATTTCGGAGGAGCTCAAAGGAGAAACATTATTTAGAAGATTGTTTTTGTTAAAAGGCAGGCGAATGGGCCAATAAGTCAGAAAGATAGATGATAGAAAACAAAGGGAAAAGGCAGAGTCAAAGAAAGTGACAGATTAGAGGATCAAGTTACAAGCACAGAACTTCAAGAAGGTGGGGGAACTCTTTTTACAAAAGACCCCCGGTATCCCCACGGGGAGCTTTGGTTTCGATCTTTGCGTTCAACTGGGAGTGCAGTTAAATGGCTCTGTCGTCTCGGTTCTTCTCACACACTCTCTTCCTCTGGCCAACCTTTTTTGTCCGAAAAGCTCCTATGTACGGAAGTTGTCAAGTTTGATTCCTGTTCGAATAATTCGATGACCCAACGAGCCGTTCCAAGCTTTATTAGATTTTCACACCTCTTCCCCTGCTTTCGCCGCACCGTTTCCTTACTGGCCCTTTCTTCTTCGTCCCTTCTTCTTGTCGGTCTGAGGAAGGTGCGCACACAAAGTCACAAGTCACAAGTCACACAATGTATTGTCAAAACAAACATGGATATACATATGTGGTGGCACGTAAAACATAAACAGTGAATAAATAAGATCGCAGCTCAAATATGAAAAACAGAACATTCACGCAACTGAACCCAAGCGCAAACTTTTTGTCCCTTCAATTGCTTCGTTTGTTTGTTTTGACTACTAAGCTCCTAGACATTTTCCCCATCTTAAATGCAAGGCTTCTGTAAAGATGCACTTTTTTCAAAAACAATTAAGCAACTACTGTATTTCCTTTAGAAGACTGAATTCGAATATAATGTCGGATGAGATAGCTGGATGTGTGTGGTGGTGGTGGTAGTAGTGGTGTGGGGTAACAGTCAATCAGGCCAAGAAGTGTAGCAGACCTACCATTTACTTTGTTTGACAAAGAGCAGCCAGCACACAATATGATAATAGTCGGTGATTGAAAGTAAGAGAGAATGGACGGCTACTAACTAGATTAGTCTTTCCCGCCTAGCATCGTGTTAACAGGCGCGGGGAGCAACGGTTAAATCGGATGGATTTTCAAGGATTCAAGGTTTATTTCCAAAAGCCCCTTGGGGGTACATGGAATAAAAACGAAAACTTGGAAGAAAATGAATGGAAAAGAAACAAAATTCAAAAGAAAAAGATGGAGAAAGGGGGCATCTTTGAGGAGACACGAGTATTTATTTTGCTTTGTTATCAGAGTGGGAGTTTTATGCCTTGTTTTAAGTTTTTGTTTCATGCCAGTTTTGTTTGTTTTTTTCAATCGCAGAAATCGTGGATAGAACAGGCTTGTTAAAAGAAGGGTTCCTCTCCTTTTCCTTCTTACATTGCGAGGGTTTTCTGCCAGAATCGTCTATCTTCAGAGCGCTGGTGAGGGCAGATAGGCATGTTTGAGACACAACCCTTGATTGCTTTTTCTTCAAAAGATATCTTAAATGACCGTAATATATAGACTATGCGGCCCTCTTTCACCATGACCTCTTACTTCACATGTGCATGTTTAATAATGACAAAAAAACACCATATCCATCCCCCTTTCTCTATTAAAATTCAGTTAAATAAGACAACATTTATCAACCCCAAAAAAGGAATGGTTCCAGCAAAAAAATAGTATAAGTGCATGGCTTTGTACATCGATTTCTCGGCAAATATGTAGATTTACACCCTCCTGCTCTATTTCTTGGTTCTTTCTGTGGTTAGGGATAGGGTTATGGATAGGGTTAGGGTTAGATGGTCTTTTCTTTTGCCACAAGAATCTGTTCTTTTGTCAAAATCATCTATTTTGTTGGAGCATTAAATCGCTGCCGTTAAATAATAAGCATGGCAAAGGCATGTGTATGGAAGTATAAGTTGATACCACAGCATACATAAGCAACACTGCAATGAAAAAACATGTCAAGAGTAGAACTGGTTTAAGTTTGTATTCAATTCCATTCAAAACATAGTCACAAAAGAATAATTTCAGAGCAACAACAAGCTGCTTAATTTAAAGCGTATACAGTGCCCCTTCAGATTACAATGCACACTCAACTGGCTAGATGGAGACTGCATTCAAACAGATTTATAAAAATGATCAACATTGAATGAAGCGGAACTGATGTTAAGTAGAACTGATAATAATAAATTTGATAGTGAGCTGATATTGACGACTGCGGTGTATTTTGTTGCTTATGAACTCTGAATAATCTCTCTTCTCTCTCTCTCTCTCTCTCTCTCTCTCTCTCTCTCTCTCTCTCTCTCTCTCTCTCTCTCTCTCTCTCTCTCTCTCTCTCTCTCTCTCTCTCTCTCTCTCTCTCTCTCTCTCTCTCTCTCTCTCTCTCTCTCTCTCTCTCTCTCTCTCTCTCTCTCTCTACATACACACACACAAACTCACACACTGACTCTGACTCTCCCCCACCTCTTTCTCTCTCTCTCTCTCTCTCTCTCTCTCTCTCTCTCTCTCTCTCTCTCCTCTCTCTCTCTCTCCCTCTCTCTCTCTCTCTCTCTCTCTCATACACACACACACAAAACTCACACACTGACTCAAACTCTCCCCCACCTCTTTCTCTCTGACTCTCTCTCCTCACTCTCTCTCTCTCTCTCTCTCTCTCTCTCTCTCTCTCTCTCTCTCTCTCTCTCTCTCTCTCTCTCTCTCTCTCTCTCTCTCTCTCTCTCTCTCTCTCTCTCTCTCTCTCTCACAATCATGAAAGAAAAGGCTAATCAACGTAGCCTTAAGGCTCACATCAAACAGCTTGTAGGTGACATAAAAACTTTCTTACTTTTTGTCCATCTACCTGTTAACTTTGTCGTTTTCCACTCTCTTCATCTGGTCAACCTTGTGGTCAAAAAGCCCTTCTGTACAACAACAGTTGTCAAGTTTGATTTCTGATAATGCAATGACCAGAAAGAGTCTTTTTCAGCTTAACCGAGCTTCACCTCTCCATTCGTCCACAGTAGTGGAGGAATCAATCAGTAAATGTTATCTTTTGTGTTGTGTGAAAAGAACAAAAAATATGTCTTTCGTTTGGAGTTACCAACACGACGAACACTGGGAAGATAAAGCATGTTGTTTTGTTTTTGTTTTTTGGTATTCGTTTCCATTTCTTCCCTACCTTTTTGTTTTCTCCGTAAAACAGCCGTGCTGCTTTAATCTGAGCGTAGTGTTACCTACTATTTCAACATAGTATTAGTTCTTTGAAATGAAAGCAATGTTAAACTTGAATGGATACACAGAGACATAAGCACATACTCACTAGCTTGCTCACACACACACACACACACACACACACACACACACACACACACACACACACACACACACACACACACACACACACACACACACACACACACACACACACACAGGGCAGGATGAAAAACAGCTTTGTCAGCTTATTCTTTAACCCTCAATAAAGATGATTTTGACTTGACTTGGCACACACACACACACGCGCGCGCACGCACGCACACGCACGCACGCACGCACACGCACACGCGCACACACACACACACACACACACACACACACACACACACACACACACACACACACACACACACACTCACTCACTCACACGCACTACACCTGAAATGTTCTCATTTCTGTAGTATAGAGGAAAGACAAAGATGCTACATACAGGGAAAGGAAGTAATTGAAAGCCAGCTTCAGAGCTGCTAACAGTCACAGAAAACACAAGAATAGTACTCCGCTAAATACAATATTCAGCCATCCTTCCCTTGCACTCTCCCCCCCATTCACAGCTCTTCCATATTGGTCTATGGCTCCTCAAAGAAGAACATTGCAACTTCTCGAAAACCCGTTTCTGGATTTACGTCATGTCTACGCTGTGATGTCCATCACGAAAATCCAGTTTGGGGGGAGGCGCTTTTTCAGTTATGCCGGGATTTGTGCGTTGATAAAAAAAAAAGCTAAAACACAAAAAGAATGCACTCTTTGGGAAAACGTTTGCATCAGAAGCAGAGTTGAATGGATGGAAATTGGTTGGAAGAAAAAAATGAATGAGAAGGGCAGTAAGAGTGAAAAAGCTAAGGTGCAGAGAAGGAGATAGACCCCCCCCCCCCCCCCCCCCCCCCTTCTTGTTTGCCAAAGAGCAGTAGCAAGCAGACAAACACAAAAAAGACGTGTAAGTGATTAAAAGGATGGGGGATGCACGGCTACTTAACAAGGTTAGTTTATTCACCCAAATGGGATAGAGAGCGGAGCCTGGGAAGGTCCGTTGAGCTGGAAGGGGAGGGATGTCAATGAGGAGAGGTTTAAAAACAGACACTCTACAGCCTTTGGGCTGTTTAGTCTACTTGTGACCCAGCACACCACGAAAGGGACATTAAGTCGCTGGGCTAGTTTCTCACGACAGGCTTGCAACGTAAAAAATCTCATTTTTTGTGAATTTTGAGTTATGGGTTTATTTGTGTTCTCTAACATCTTATCTTTCATATCTATAAAGGATTCCGTAATATGGTCTCTAAATGGTCTTATAATTGTTTTAAAACGAATAGGTCAATGCATTTTCTTCCGCTAGGCTACAAGCATGGTTCTTGTATCATTAGAACGATAATGGTCTGCAGTTTTCCACTGTATAATGTTCTCAGAATGGTCAGTTTGACACTTAATGTCCCGCTGGATCACATTTGGTACTTGGTACATTCTATTCACAGAGACTTTAAATCTGTGAAATTCGGGTTGCTCCCACCGGAAGAGCGCGTCGCAGCAAGCGCAGCTCCACCCCACCCACCCCCTTTTTTTTTTTTTTTTTTTTTTTTTTTTTTTTGGGGGGGTCCTAATCTGCTTTTGTTCCTATAATATTTCTAATTTCGATCAGTATTTGTTTTGTACTACGACACCACTTTGTTTATGGAAGGAAATAGCAAGCTGTATAATTAATAAGAAGCTGTCCACGGGCTTGTCCTTTTCTGTTTCCATGTTGTTGTTGTAGATGGGTTTGATTTTGTTTTCAAATAATTGAAGACGTATTGACAAACCGAGCTAGGGGAAGACGGGGTAAAAAGCGCATGGGCGGGTAAGAAGCCCACCCCAATTATCTCATAAAATAAAGAACATTTCAGTCAAATTTGCCCATGAGACGAATGCTAGACATTAACGCTCGTCTCATGGGCAAAATGAGACTGAAATTTGCTTCATTTCATGAGATAATTGGGGTGGGCTTCTTACCCGCCCATGCGCTTTTTACCCCGTCTTCCCCTACTTTTGATGCTACGTCGTTCACGATCATCCCGGTTCCTTCACTGCGCCTTCTCCTTTGGATCCTTAGCTCTTCTGGCACCATGGCCCGATACATCACTCTACACTCCCACCAAATGCAAAGATATTCACTGCCAAGTACCCTACCATGTGTTGGTCTACTTTCGGAGCTTATGTCACTGATTTTTTTCCACCGTTAAAGCAACGCATGCGCACTCGAAAAAAATAGTCACTCCTCTCTTGTCGGTTGAGATGCCACGGACAACCAAGGACATCAAGAGAATACATGGCGTTAGAAGAGTTTGACAAAGGAAAGAAATACAGAGATTCCAACTCCCCAAAGCTGCTTTAAGTTATGTCATGTCCGGATCGGGTTGGTTCTGTTTTATAAAAAAACAAATTGTGCTTTTTGGTAGTGATGGCATTTGTGCTTTTTGGTAGTGATGGCATTTGTGCTTTTTGGTAATGATGGCATTTGTGCTTTTTGGTAATGATGGCATTTGTGCTTTTCGGTAATGATGGCATTTGTGCTTTTTGGTAATGATGGCATTTGTGCTTTTCGGTAATGATGGCATTTGTGCTTTTTGGTAATGATGGCATTTGTGCTTTTTGGTAATGATGGCATTTGTGCTATTTGGTAGTGATGGCATTTGTGCATTTTTGAAGCAAAATTACTAAGCGTTGCGCGAGTTAAGGGCGTTTGCATCAGGGGCAAAGTTGCGTGACGTGGATGAGATTTGGATGAGTACAATGAATGAATGGGGGAGAGCGAAAGAGAAAGAAATGCCACTGAGATTACTATTACCGTCAACAACAACAAAAACGCATACTTCTTCAATTCTTCAGTTTTGGATGCCAACGTGCTGGAATGATGTAACTAAACTAAAATGAAAATGAAAAATGAAAATGTGATTGATGATTATTAAAACAAAACACCAAATCGTTGCGTGAAATATTTCAAACAGAATATGTTGGAAATTAATGACATTTGAAACGAATGCGTCTTTAATATTGGTGGCAAAGGAAGGTTATCCTCTTTCAAGACCAATTAATTAATATCCCCATTGCAAAGACCAACTGTAATTATTGTAAAAATAAAAAATAAGTGGCCAAAGAAGCTTGACAATCATGGATAGTATGGTGATAATAGATTAACATGTTGAAAAAACCGGAAAATGGCTTTTTAAAAAATAGCCATAAAATAGCGTCACAAAACGGGACTGGCTTTAGTATTCATTAAAAAAAAGTTGGTGTTCCTGAGTTTGAAGCATTGCTTCCTCTGTTGTTGTTTTTTTTTAAAATATGAACACAAATACTTTATGAAAACAGGTGCTAGGGGAAGACGGGGTAAAAAGCGCATGGGCGGGTAAGAAGCCCACCCCAATTATCTCATGAAATGAAGCAAATTTCAGTCTCATTTTGCCCATGAGACGAGCGTTAATGTCTAGCATTCGTCTCATGGGCAAATTTGACTGAAATTTTCTTTATTTCATGAGATAATTGGGGTGGGCTTCTTACCCGCCCATGCGCTTTTTACCCCGTCTTCCCCTACAAAGAAAATAAGTCAGATTCATCAAATATTTGTACTATCAACTGTCAAAAAATGCGCTGCTTGCCTTGAGGGCGGTGTAATGCCTTGATGACGGTTTCCAAAGTAATTCCCAGGCTTTGAAGAAAAACACTTTTGAAAAACGTTTTTGAGTATTCTCGGAATAGCGATTTCTGAGTCTAATACTTGTCTAAATCCAAGTTTATTTTTAATCCAAACCACGTTTTTTTAGTTACTTCTCTTCATTACTCTTCCAGCTTTCGGTTCACTTCTATTTGACATTTCTATTTCAAATTTTAATGTTAAAAATAAAATGTCAAAGAAATCGGCCCTAGACGAGCCTCAGAAAATACTCCAATGTGTTTTCATTAACAGTGACAGCAATGAGGAGACCAATGATTCCGATTGTAATGCAAGTAGCCACGATTTCAAAGCGAAAAATAAACTTGGATCAACCAGTAATATTGTCAAAAACTGAATCATCGACAGTGTGAGTTTTATTGCGCTTCTTATTTGTTGTAGATTTATTTCTAGGCAGCCCTAGGCCAGTAGTGAAGTTTGTCTAAGGCAGTGACGTCTTGAAGGGGTTAAGCAAAGGCAACACAATAATGCAGATATTATTTCTATGCTTATTATGCCTTGGCATGAGGCTGTGTCAGACCAGTTGACATAAGCTAGAACGTCAAGGCTGCATCAAAATGTTGTTATGCTCTGAATGGTTGTGCGGGGATTGTCTTAAGCCATGACAAGCTCCCAGCATAACATCATCAGTCTAAAATCCCCCGAAGACGGAGTGTGGCTGACCACATGGCGGGGTAATAAAAAACGGTTACACACGTAATGTTCGCAGTGTTCAAGTGCTTATCGCTGTTGGGATGATCCCTTGGAGTCTTTTAGCCAGGGTAAGCCAACCAACCAACCATTTATATGCTAAGGAACTGACAGTCGTTTTGAAACAGAGTTAAAGACAATTGCGTTTCAACGGCCAATAAATCCTTGCGTTCATCACACACAAACACACACACACACACACACACACACACACACACACACACACACACGCACGCACGCACGCACACGCGCACACGCGCGCACGCACGCACACGCACACGCACACGCACACACGCACACACACGCACACGCACACGCACGCGCGCACACGCACGCACACGCACGCACACACACACACACACACACACACACACACACACACACACACACACACATACGCCAATACTACAACAATGACAACAAAGGCGAAAGATCGACTGGGCTCAAAAATCACATCAAAAGAACTACATGGCAGAAACTCCTTGTTTCTTGTCCACTGTTTACCTGTCCACATTTTGCCCGTTGTCCTCCTGGTCAACCTCTGGACCCAAAAACAAAATAAAGAAAAAGAAAGCTCTTTTGTACAGAACTTGTCAAGTTTGATTCTTTCTCACCTAATTTAGACTGCCAGAGAAAACTTTAAAAAAAAATAATTGGGCAAACCATGCCATGAAAAAGACAGGAAAGAGACAATCTGGACAAAATGGTCTGTGGAGATGGGGGATAGTCACATCCAAATCAATTGTTGCATTCGTTTTGGTCATCGTCCTATCGACCACACAAAAAGGAGTGAAAGAATGCTAATACGTAAACAAGACATGGTAGAGTAACTGAGAGCAAAAGGTCGTAAGACATTACCTCGCTTACTAAAGAGTAACATACGTGGAAGAAAAACTAACTCCCTGTTGATTGAAAAGGGGCAAGTACTGACGGCTTCCTACAGAATTTAGTCCCCATCTCCCAACGCCACCCCAACAGTTTCCCCATAGGTGGAGAATGGAGACCACAGCCAAAGAAACAATGTGTGGGCTGCTTAGTCTCCATCTCCCAACGCCACCCCAACAGTTTTCCCATAGGTGGAGAATGGAGACCACAGCCAAAGAAACAATGTGTGGGCTGCTGTTTTGGGTTGGTTTGTCTGTTTGTTTCTTCAAAGTAAATGACTAGCGCTCCTCCAGTTTGCTTTGCTTTGCTGGTGTGAGAACGTCGTATGGCATGGCGCCTATTTCTGTCTGACCGCGCTCAAATGTCCGCCCGCTAACCCGCGGTCGGTCCGAACAGACACACACCCACACAGAAAGTAAGTTGTATCGAATAGCATAGACAGGCTAAGCTAGTCTAAAGGCGTGGATGGGGAGGGGGGGGGGTGAAAGCATGTATCCGCTGTGTGTGAACGTGTGTATTTTGTTCCTGGATAATGCTGTTTTCATTAAGTAAGGACTCTATTTATAATTGTGTATGACTAATAAAAATAGTAATATACGACGTGGTGGAAGGTATATAGATTGTCTCTTAATAAAATAAAGTTGTTTACTGGTGGTATTCTTGAGTAAGTTAGAACGTGTGGCCTTGTATTAAAGTAATGTTTGTTGAAGGATAAAGAAGAAGAAAAAGAACGTGTGGCCTTGTATTAAAGTAATGTTTAAGGATAAAGAAGAACAAAACGAACGTGTGGCCTAAAAGATTGCAACTAAGACATCTCTATCGGCTACGGTTTGCTCTCACCCAGTGTTGTCTTTTCTTTTTCCTTTGATCCCTGTGATATTCTTTTGAACCTTAAAAGAAAGAAAAGAACTAGTACAGACGAGCAATCGCTCCATGATATTCTTTTCTATAAGCCTGGTTTTTGTTTCCTCTCTCATATTCTTGGTATGCTAGTATTGCATAGTCACAGAGACGACTCTGTGAAATTCGGGTTGCTCCCACCAGGAGAGCGCATCGCTGCTAATTACAGCGCCACCTATTTTTGCATGCTATGTGAGTTTATGTCACCCATCCCACCGACACAACACGGCCTACTCTTACCGAATAGTGGAATTGGCTTTAACGTGTGCGCAAGATCTTGTGCGTGCGTTCGCACACGGGCTTAAGTCTAGCTCATCCGAAGGACTTGGAAATAAGAGTAAAATGTTTTTACCAAGGACACAAAACCGCCGGTGGAGCTGGGTTCGAACCGCTGCACTCGCAAACCCGTTGGATTATGAACCGGTGACTGACGAAGTGAGCCACGGTGAAGCACTGCTGGAAAGTGGAGACACACTTGTCCACGCGCAACGAATAACTTTCCCCGTTTACTATTCTTCACACCATCTTTCTTATGAAAGATTTCTGCTGACGCGCACGAATCCGAGAAAAAAGATGTGCCGCCTCAACAACAACAAAACAAGGGAAAGAAAAAAGAAGAAAACAAAACAAAAAAGAGACCAAAAAAAAGAAATGAAAAGAAAGGCGGGGACAATGGAGGGTCAAAAAAAAAAGAAAAAAAAAAGAAGCTTATTTCTACATTGTGAATTTCTTAACTAACCTTGTTATCGCTTTTTTGAGAAAGCCTGGGCGGGAGTCGATTGCTCTACAATGGATCAGTAGTCAATATTTCAAAGAGATCAACACAGTACTCAACATTTCAAAGAGATCAACACCCTGACGTGGCATGGAAAGGATGCTTTTTCGCGTCGTAGTATTATGCTCCCACGCAATAAATGTATGGTTTGAATTGAGAGGAAAACTTTGGAAAATATTATTATGGCAAATAATAGGTAAAGATGTGCCCCCCCCTGTTACATTTCTCAGCTCTCCCCACATTTTCACACTTGCCTTTCGTACCAAACATGAAGCTGTATCTTATCAACTTTTTGAGCTAATTATCTTTGTTGAATAATTATTCGCAGCCATGATAAAGGCCATTATCTAATAGGACCCCTGTTGCGGTACAAATTGTCACCCGGGTGACAATTTGTACCGACCTTGGCGGTACAAATTGTCACCCAGGTACAAGTTGTCACCTGGGGTGACAATTTGTTCCGGAACGTCACATATTAGTGTCCTGTGCGGAACAAATTGTCACCCCTTGTTAAGACAAAGTGCTCTTAAGT
>CM065682.1:23515020-23517520 GCA_017654935.2 Phymorhynchus buccinoides
TTAAGTCATCCTATCCCCACTCTCGTTTTGTTTGCTTGTCTTCTGTTTGTTGATTGTGTTGATGTTTTATTTGTTTGTTTGTTTGCCGGTCTGTTTCCCCCCTCCAATAAACAGAAGTGGTGGAATCAACACGTGGTCATCAGATACCTTCAGTTCTCTCGCGTGACGCCAGACTACGGGAGCTGGTTTTATTGATTAGATTAAATTCATCCGAAGTCGGGGTGTGGCTGCCGACGTGGCGGGGGTAATCAAAGACGGTCACACACGCAATGTTCTCATCCCTAGCTGGTGCATTTGTACCATAGTGTTCAAGTGCTTCGGCTGTTGGGATGATCCCTGGAGTCTTTAGGCCAGGGTACAACAACAACAACAGCAACATTAAATACATGAACTGCTTACGGGAATGATAATTGTGTTCTTTGGAGCCAATGGTTGAATGAAGATCAGGGGGCCGTTTCACAAGGGCTAGCGTTACGTTGCGCTCGCTCAAATCGGCAAAAACGGTCTAAGAAACACCCTTCGTTTGCCAATTGTTCGCGTGACGTTTTGATCTTACCAAACACCGAGCAAGCGGCGAACTATCCGGAACTAGTAGGGGATGAATACATTTCTTGTTGTTGATTGGTCCATTAAAGTTTGGTTAAAATAATACTTCTTTTTTTTTTTTACCAATCAGACAAAAGCTTGTAATATTCTTCCGCAAACGTTTTCTAAAGTGTTTCTTAGACCCCTTTTGGCGTAACAGGTATGCACGCGGCGACCGTCGTCTAGAGAAACTCAACCCTGGTTTAATGTCCGCTCGGCAGCAAGTAGGCCTATCACATGTGAGACGAAACCATCAACCAGCCATCATTCGTACTTGGAGACTCACCTGTCATTTCTTCCCTATCCCCACTCCTCCCCTATATTCCATATCTTCCCCCCTGTCACTTTTCCCAACACGCAACCTCCCTTACATTTTGTTTTATTCATCTCTTTCTCTCCCGTGGGTGGCACGGAGATGCAGCCTTGTTTGCGCAGGAATACAATTTCGCTGTTCCTCTCGTCGGCTCTATGGAGACCAAACAATCCGTTGTACTCGAGCGAAAGTGAACAGAAAATGCATGGAAATGTGATATGTTGAAGCCCTCCCGTCGATCTGTGTGTGTGTGTGAGAGAGAGAGAGAGAGAGAGAGAGAGAGAGAGAGAGAGAGAGAGAGAGAGAGAGAGAGAGCCGAGAGAGAGAGAGAGAGAGAGAGAGAGAGAGAGAGAGAGAGAGAGAGAGAGAGAGTGTGTGTGTGTATGCGCGCGCGCGCGTGTGTGTGTATATATGTATGTGTGTGTGTATGTATGTATTATATATATATAATGCATACTTTATATATATATATATATATATATATATATATATATATAAAATAAGTCATTAAAACACACTTTGTTGTTTCATTCTTTTCACAGTGAGATGCAAACTGGAGTGTAGCGGAGTCATACACTAAAAATAATAAAATCAGGAAAGAATGCATCTGTTAAAACTACTAGGAATCTTTTATTTCCAAAACGTTTCGGTCTCCAGTGACCTTCATCAGAGAAACAACCTTAAATTCGAACTGGCGTTTTAAGTTCGAATTTAAGGTTGTATATATATATATTTGGACCGACCGTTTCACGCCCTAGTTGAATTTTATGTTTGAATTGCACGTGATTTTTTACTCGTGTTTTAAAGAATGAATTTTAATCACTGTTGTTTTATTGATGTGCTGGAAAATGCGACTCATGTCAGGTCAGTGCGTTTTTAAACCCCGAGGAAGTCAAATGACGAAATATTGGAAAGTTTTTATCCTGTTTGTTTGTGTGTTTTTTAGCCTGAATGTTTTAATATATATATATATATATATATATATATATATATATATATATATATAAAGGATGCATTATATACAAGCTTATGCTTTTCTCCAAGCTCCTTCCCTCTGCCTCCCCCTCCCCGTCCCCTCTCTGGCATTGATAGATATACGTTAACTGAGTTTGTTTCTGAGGTCCACAAATAAAGACATTGGACACAAAAAGTTTGATCAAAGCAATTATATATGTAAAGTGTGTGTGTGTGTGTGTGTGTGTGTGTGCGTGTGCGTGCTTGTGTGTGTGTGTACGAATCTGTATGCATGTGCATCTGTGTGTTTTTAAAAACTAGATCCAGTCGGCCTACTCGTGTAAAATCTCCTTCCCTCTCCTCTCTTTGCCTCCGTCTCTGTCTCTCTCTCTCTCTGTCTCTGTGTCTCTCTCTGTCTCTCTCTCTCTCTCTCTCTCTCTCTTCTCTCTCTCTCTGTCTCTCTCTCTCTCTCTCTCTCTCTCTCTCTCTCTCTCTCTCTCTCTCTCTCTCTCTCTCTCTCTCTCTCCCCCCCCTCTCTCTCTCTCTCTCTCTCTCTCTCTCTCTCTCTCTCTCTCTCTCTCTCCCCCCCCTCTCTCTCTCTCTCAATCTCTGTCTAACAATAACAATATTTTTATTTTCAGTCTTTGC
>CM065682.1:23566731-23569231 GCA_017654935.2 Phymorhynchus buccinoides
GGGCTTATCTCGTGATGTCCTTAGTTGGGAATAAAGAGGGAGAGGAACTCCTCTCTCCATCTCTCTCTTTCTCTCTACCCCCAACAAAGGATATGGAAAGGATTAGCCCCACTCGAGCTTTATGCCACCACTCTCTCTCTCTCTTTATCCCCAACAAAGGATATGGAAAGGATTAGCCCCACTCGAGCTGTATGCCACCATTCTCTCTTTCTCTCTACCCCCAACAAAGGATATGGAAAGGATTAGCCCCACTCGAGCTGTATGCCACCATTCTCTCTTTCTCTCTACCCCCAACAAAGGATATGGAAAGGATTAGCCCCACTCGAGCTTTATGCCACCACTCTCTCTTTCTCTCTACCCCCATCAAAGGATATAGAAAGGATTAGCCCCACTCGAACTTTATGCCACCACTCTCTCTCTCTCTTTATCCCCAACAAAGGATATGGAAAGGATTAGCCCCACTCGAGCTTTATGCCACCACTCTCTCTTTCTCTCTACCCCCATCAAAGGATATAGAAAGGATTAGCCCCACTCGAACTTTATGCCACCACTCTCTCTCTCTCTTTATCCCCAACAAAGGATATGGAAAGGATTAGCCCCACTCGAGCTTTATGCCACCACTCTCTCTCTCTCTTTATCCCCAACAAAGGATATGGAAAGGATTAGCCCCACTCGAGCTTTATGCCACCATTCTCTCTTTCTCTCTACCCTCAACAAAGGATATAGAAAGGACTAGCCCCACTCGAGCTTTATGCTTCCTGGCGGTGAAATCAGCCAGCTAAGCCGCTCATTGTGGAGGGTAAGAGTTCATTTTTATTACTTATCTGTCCGAATGACAGGTTTCATATATTTCAGTATTAAATCAATGTCAGCAAACTTTTGTCAGAATCCGTTCATGTTTCTCCCCTAACAATTTCGCCAAGTAGCTAAAAAAACAACTAAGCTTATAAACGAATTATAAACGGAAAACAATCAGACTTTTGACTGATAAATGAATTAACGTTATTTTTTGTTAAATATTTGTTGTTCTATGCCCTAGCGATTAGTGGCTCTCTTTCTCTCTGGTTTCGTTCTTGTTGCGAAATGATTGTTTTTCTATACCCTATCACTTCTTGTCTCTCTTTCTTAAAAACATCTTCTCTCTTTCTCTATGTTGTGTGTGTGGTGGGGGGGGGGGGGGGGTATGTGAGGGAGAGAGACAGACAGAGAGAGAGAGAGAGAGAGAGAGAGAGAGAGAGAGAGAGAGAGAGAGAGAGAGAGAGAGAGAGAGAGAGAGAGAGAGAGAGAGAGAGAGAGAGAGAGAGAGAGAGAGAGAGAGAGAGAGAGACCGCAAAACTGGATAAAACAAGCAAACATAAAGCTAACAATCTCAACAGCTATTATAGCAACTCTAACGAGGACACACAATAGTGATTTAACCCTTTCACCGCCAAAGTCGCATTTTATCACCACAGTGATTTGACACTTATGTTACTAAAAGGCATCAAATTGGGGTCTATTAACCTTAGTTTTGGGAAGTAAGGTTAGACCTTATTTTATATCTGTCACAGAAGAATCCCCAATACTGCAGATGGTTTTCGTTCTTTACCCAGGTAAATGTAATGGAATGTTTTTGCTGAAATATGGCTGGCGGTGAAAGGGTTAATCGTGTCTTGTTTTTTCAATTTTCTCCTCCTAATTATGATCATCATTTTCCACATCCACACACAGCCCACACACAGCTTCTCAATACCACACTCCTGCTAAACAAAGTTTATCAAGCAAACAGATAAACAACAACAACAACAACAACAACAACAGCAACAACATACAGTATTTATGCGGCGCTGAATCTTGATATAAATCAAATCAAAGCGCACACACACGTTAGCATTCATAACGCATTCAAACAAAAATGCAATACGAAGCGAACACACACGTATGACATAAATGGTATACAGCAGAAACAGACCTAAAGGCAAGAGAGAGAAGAGAAAGAGAGTGGAGCCTCAATGACGGGGGAACAGGTGGGTTTTGATGTTGGAATTGAAAGCAGAGAGGGTCGGTCGCTGACGGAGGGAAAGAGGAAGTTTGTTTCAGGAGGTCGGTCTTAAGACAGCAAAAGAGCGCCGACTAACAGTTGAAAGCTTATACCTAGGGATCTGGAGAGAAAGAGGGTCATAAACTGAACGTAATGTGCGAGCTGGCGTATAAATGGAAATATTGTCGCAGAGGTAAGATGGAGCAGCTTTATGGATACACACACACACACACACACACACACACACACACACACACACACACACACACACACACACACACACACACACACACAAACACACACACACACACACACACACACACACACACACACACACACACACACACACACACACACACACACACACACACACACACACACACACACACACACACACACACACACACACACACACACACACACACACACACACACACACACACACACACACACAACATAGCACAACACAACACAACACTT
>CM065682.1:23574231-23579231 GCA_017654935.2 Phymorhynchus buccinoides
TGCGCAACGCCTGTCTTCATGTTGCGTTTCATCCGAATTCTTTCAGCTGTTTGTTTACTATTTGGGTTTCCTTAAACGTGTTACTGTAATGCTTGCATACAAATTCGTTTGTACATTTATTGTTTTCGTGTGGGGGGGGTTTAATTGTCAACTAGGTTTCCAGCTTTTTCGACATTTTATCCCCTCACTTTTTCATATCTCGCATTGCTCCCCCCCCCCCCCCCCAACCCCCCACCACCACCCCACACACATCGTCCGTCCCATTCTCTGCTCCAACCTCCCACTCTTCGTTACTTTCCCTCCTTTTTGTCTACTCTCATCTTCTTTTTACTAAATGAGTCTCTCATTTGCTTCTTTCTTAACAAAGAAAACAATTGTAATGCACTTTTGCAGTTGGGACTTAAATTTTCTTTATTTTATAAACATCTTACTATATTTAATATTAATTATTTTGTATCTTTCTAAAGTATTATTTTCAGGCGTTAAAGACATTGTGATCCTTTGATATACTTTGTTTGTCAAATGATCTCAATGATTGAATATTGTGTTCTCTTATCATTCTGTCTTTGTTCGTTGATGTCTTTTGAATGTTTGTTCCTGTTAGTTTTATGTTTCACCTCCTTGAAGTCTTTCAAACACTGGTGGCTGCACTTTTCCTTGTTTGTTTATTTGCTTTCTTTCTTCGTTGTTTTAAATCAAATTATGGTTGTATCAGATAATGATATTCTAGAGGATACTACTAAACAATCCCCCAACTTGATAATTAATTCAGTGTGTTATTTTCTATCTATTTCAAGAATATTTCAGATTGATGTTTTTCGTTGCAATTTGGAGAAATATCAAGTTATGCTTGTTTGTGTGCGCGCCTGTCTGTCTGTCTGTCTGGTTGTGCACGCGTGTGCGTGTTCGTGTGTATGTACATGTGTGTGCGCACGCAGGATTTGGAGAGAAAATAAACTTACTTTTCATAGAAATTCACGATTTATATTGCTGAATTGGGGTCTTTAGAAAGTAATAAAAGGGACAGTCGACGTAAGCAAAAGTTTAGATTTTGTATCATTCCCAATGTTTCAACTGCATTTCTGTACCCTAAGATATTTTTCTTAACTCCGAAGGAACGCTAGCACAGGCAGTCAGTTTTGTTACTTTACCAATAAACTTGGTTTGACCTCACAATCCCGCGTGAAAAGCAATGTCTGTTGTTGTTGTTGGCTTACCCCGGCTAAAAGACTCCAGGGATCATCCCAACAGCCAAAGAATTTGAACACTATGGTACAAGTGCATCAGCTATGGATGAGAACATAACGTGTGTGACCGCTTTTTGATTGCCCCGCCGCTTGGGCAGCCACACTCCGACTTCGGGGAAACAAAGCAATGTTAATTCACTCATTTCCATAGTTTTGTTCCATTTGAGTTCATTTTGAATTTGTGTGCCGTAAGCAAGCGGTCCACTTCACATCAGATGAGAACGTTTTTCTACGTACATATTTATTCCCACGGAAAATGTGCTACTTGGTTTTATGATCAGTGCAAAAAGCAACTTTTGATGTCCTTATGCAAATGTGATTCATTCTAGTGTGGCCAGACATTACTACGAGTAGAAAGAATAAATACATTCGGTGGTCCAGCTCCGTACCGAAACTTGTGGAAACAAATAATCCCACGATCGAATCGAATGAGAAAGATTTTCTCGAAGAGAAAAGATATGAAAATAAGTTTGTGTAAATACGATCGGCTAGTTTTAACAATCTAAACTGGTAAAGAGTTATGAATGGATCAAAGGAAACATTGGACCACACATTTTTATTCATAAAAAAATAAACGCTAAACACTTTTGGTAGCAAGAAGGGAAGCTTCCTGCTGGTGTTAGGAAGTAATGCCAAAGATCTTTGAATGCATTCGTGATGAAGAACGAGTTAAAAAAAAAATAGAGAGACATAGGCCTAGATAATGCGAAAGATCTTTGAATGCATTCGTGATGAAGAACGAGTTAAAAAAAAAATAGAGAGACATAGGCCTAGATAATGCGCAAGATCTTCAAATACATCTCTGGTTAGGAAGTAACCTAATAATCAAGGACAAAGAAATGTGGAATTATTAACTGATTAGCATTGATACAATTTCATTAGTCCTTTTTCTTACTCTTGCATCATTCATTGTTCTTCAGAAAATATCCCCTTGCTATGGTAAAAAAACAAAACTATTTGAAACTGGAAAAGCATTCAGATCATTCTAATTACCTTTTATGAGATTTTTTTATTATATAGAAACCCAAGGGAGATGCGGATAGCAAGAGGTCTTTATAAAGGTCTTCTGTTGTCCCAAACTTTCTTTTAAGTTTCCTTCCTTGTCCGTTTCGCCCCAGGTATCTGTTATTGACTGGTCAGCTGTAATTATCACTGACCCTCGGCAAACTATTGTGAACGATTCCTTCAAAGGATGCTGCATTGGGTTGTCATCTTTCAATATGTTTTCTGTTCGTATTTTGGCCTATTTGTGTATCCATTTATTCTGTGTGGGATGGGTTGGGTTTCCTTCAAAGGATGCTGCATTAGGTTGTCATCTTTCAATATGTTTTCTGTTCGTATTTTGGCCTATTTGTGTATCCATTTATTCTATGTGGGATGGGTTGGTGGTTTTTTTACTAATCGACTTTGTGTTGTTCTTGTACTCCACATTCGTTGCTTTGCCGGATCAACACACCAACATAATTAAAAACAAAAGGGCGGGGGTATCATTCTTTCGGCGAGTTATCCCAGTTAAGAGTTTGGGGTTTTCGTTGATTTCTCCTTTTCTTTCGAAAGGTAAAGAGAAGGCTCTTAAAGTGCTGTCTGTGATATGATCTCCCATAACCATTTTATGTGCTAAGTACCTACATATTATGTGAATATTACTGACATTGTTATTGTCATTGTTTGATATGATGAATTCTGGCAATTAGTTGTTGTTGTTGTTGTTGTTGAAAGTTTGACGTTATGTTCTTTTTTAGTTTTCTGCAAACCCTGCACTCGATGGAGTTTTCAGCTACATAAATTGAGTTCATGTCATATTCCTCGATTTTTTCTTTTTGTTGTCATTCAGTTGATTTGTTATTACTTCTTTATATTTAAAACACATGCTTCTATTGACAACACTTTGTTTGCCACTTGTTCTGCACTGTAACGTGAAGCCGTTCTCTTTTACCTTTTAATCTGTATGTATAGTCATCTGTATTCTCCATTTGTCATTCGAAGATGGATAAACATAGACTACGTCATTTCAATACTTAGAACCTTTGAATCCTTTTGGTCTTAGTCTATGATCGTTTATATGTACAAGAATGACGCTAGCAATGCTGTTGTCATGCTGCTGTTATATTTATTATAATGTTTGTTGTTCCAAGGATTACTTTCTGTTCGTTTGGTTTCTTGATTAGAGATGTTGTTTCTTTTATTTTGATAGCTTTGTTGTTGTCATTATTTTTATTTTACTCAGTCTACTAGCTGGTCCTAACTTTCGATGCCCCCTTTTGAAAGCACCGTTCAGTGCTTCCACCCTTTCAATAACACAAAGGACTAAGAATATCAAACCTTATTAAGCGCATAGAGCTTAAAGGTAATGCGCTATAGAAATATTGTTAATCAATGAATTACCCACAACCTATGTGGTAGGTAGGCATATGAAACAAATATTAAACAGACAACACAAAGCAGCAGCATGACTGAAAGCAGTTTAAACATGCTCCTGAAATCAGGATTGGAAAAGCTGATGGAAAGTGTCTTCAGGATTGGCCATCTTGTCATCCGGGACAGTGTTTTCAGGATTGGCCATCTTGTCATCCTGGAAAGTGTCTTCAGGATTGGCCATCTTGTCATCCGGGAAAGTGTCTTCAGGATTTGGCCATCTTGTCATCCGGGAAAGTGTTTTCAGGAAATCTTGTCATCCGGGAAAGTGTTTTCAGGATTGGCCATCTTGTCATCCGGGAAAAGGTCTTCAGGATTGGCCATCTTGTCATCCGGGAAAGTGTCTTCAGGATTGGCCATCTTGTCATCCGGGAAAGTGTCTTCAGGATTGGCCATCTTGTCATCCGGGAAAGTGTCTTCAGGATTGGCCATCTTGTCATCCGGGAAAGTGTCTTCAGGATTGGCCATCTTGTCATCCAGGAAAAGGTCTTCAGGATTGGCCATCTTGTCATCCGGATCCACGGTCGTGTAAAATCAAATATTTCTACCAACATTGATGGCAGATTAAAACGTGATGCTACACGTGTACTTCTAACACTAGCCCCACCCATCTTAGTATGTGCACAGACACACACATTGGACATTATTTTTAATAATGCGGTCACCACTTCAGGATTGGGAAGAATCAGAACATAATTATTGAAACGTGTCGCTTCAGGATGAAGAGAACGTTTTTGCTTTCACCCATGCAACAGCAGCCTAGGTGGTTTTCGCCGATTCTAGTGATCTGGGCGATGTTTGTTTGTCTCCCCCTTGCATCCCCCCTCCTCCTCCACTCTCTCCTTCTCTCCTGCGTCCTGCATGACGAACGATTCAGGTCCGGTGTCAGCAGTTGCATGCTGTTGATTATTCCTCTAATTTGATGAGTTGGAGCGGTGGCTGACTGCTGCCGGGCTGGTCAGTGTTAATAAACCCCGTGAACAGAATGACGGTATCGTGGGGTGGTTTGGCTTGGTTGAATCTCTGTGTGTGTGTGTGTGTGTGTGTGTGTGTGTGTGTGTGTGTGTGTGTGTGTGTGTGTGTGTGTCTGTGTGTTGTGTGTGTGTGTGTCTGTTCTCTCTCTCTCTCTCTCTCTCTCTCTCTCTCTCTCTCTCTCTCTCTCTCTCTCTCTCTCTCTCTCTCTCTCTCTCTCTCTCTCTCTCTCTCTCTCTCTCTCTCTCTCTCTCTCTCTCTCTCTCTCTCTCTCTCTCTCTCTTTCTCTCTTTCTCTCTCTCCCTCTCTCCCTCTGTTTGTTGTCTGAGTGTGTGTGTGTGTGTCAAGTCAAGTCAAGTCAAAATC
>CM065682.1:23594231-23599231 GCA_017654935.2 Phymorhynchus buccinoides
CTAAAAACTAAATACGTATCATAAGATACTGCATACCAAATAAGGATGTTCCCACTGAACTGCAAACTGTCATGGATTAATGTTTAAGTACAAGCCTAACACTCCACAATACTTCATGAAACGCTGTTCATATTTCTTAACTAGAAGATGTCACCAAGCGACAGACATATTATGCTTGGAGCATGTTTCCCCTCATACAGTTTCCCCACCAGCAATTCTTCTTGTATTTAGCACTGAACACTTGAGGTTTGAAAGGGATGTAGTTTGCTTACAGCTGTAGCTATTCTCTATAAAGTAGGTAGAACATTGCTACTATGATTGATAGCTTCAATGAAAGTCAACTCAGTCTGCTGATCAAAAGGTCCTTGTATCGGTATTACACGTACTGTATTGATTATCTAGTTGGTAAAACAAAAGTCCCTAACGTGACACTTTTTGTTATACCCTATCCTGCTTTGGTTTAAATCTAATCAGAAATGTTAAACAAACTGTGATACAGATAGACCCACACAGACACACACACCTTAAAAACATACTCCCCTGTTCCACTTTCGTGGACAAAGGACAAGCAATAGCAAACAGACAACAACAAAAATATGACTTCTCGTCAGAGACAATATAATGATGGTACAAAAATAGTCAAAAAGAGACGGGAGCCAGGGAAGAGTGGTGGTGGTTGTGGTAAGTCAGGTCCACCGTGGTGGAATCTACTCCAGATGGACACCCTCCAGGGCCTATCAGCTTTCCTCCCTCTGCTTTAAGGGCTCTGGAAGGTTGGGGACCCTCGATCTTGGGAGGGTAACACAAGACGGCAGCGACAGGATAAGCATAGAGGGGCTTGCTAGACTGGGAACATTGACAGCAGTGGGGAGAGAGGATAAGGTTGGTGGTTATCTCCTTCTTCTTCTTGGCTTACCCTGGCTAAAAGACTCCAGGGAGCATCCCAACAGCAGAAGCACTTGAACACTATGGTACAAGCGCTTCAGCTACGGATGAGAACATTACGTGTGTAGCCGTTTTGTATTACCCCGCACGTGGGCAGCCACACTCCGTCTTCGGGGGAATAAAGGTGGTTATCAAAACATCATGCGGTGGAGGGGGGGGGGGGTGCATAGAAGGCTTGAAGTCATGGCTTTGGACGTGGGAGAAGAAAACGTTGTAAAACACTACGTCTTGTGAAAAGCTGGTTTGTTTGCAGTGTGTTGGTGCTTTCTGTATTTGTTTGCTGTTTCTGCTCTCTCTCTCTCTCTCTCTCTCTCTCTCTCTCTCTCTCTCTCTCTCTCTCTCTCTCTCTCTCTCTCTCTCTCTCTCCCTCCCCCCCTTTTTCTCGTTGTTTGTGAAAACAGCAAAACAAAACAATGTTAAATACTTTAATTATTAACACAGTTTCTGTATATTTCTGGAACAATAATAATTTGAGAGCGTTGTGTCCGGTTCCAGAGGTTCTATATGTCTACAACGTGAGTATGGAAGAAACTTGATACAAGATTGAACAATAAAATGTAAAAGAGTTCTTTTTGGCTCACTCGTGTTAACGAATAGTATGATAGTTGTTCGGTTGTGTGTCTGTGTGTATGTGTGTGTGCTGCGTCCGTGGTCTAATCTCCAAAATTTAACGTTGGTATTTTCTCGGGAAATAGAAGGCATACATTGTTCAAACTTTGCACACATATAGATGTCCATGGAAGCTTTCAAACAATAATAATTTGAATAATTAAATACTTAAAACAACACTGCAAACAGATAACATTTTAGATTAGTGGGTTAGAGAGTATTCAACAGGCAACATGCGTTAAGAAACTCATCAACACTGAAAGCCTCGGCACGGGAACTTTTTTTTTTTTTTACTTGTATCCATTAACGATAGCTTCATTTGTACTTTAAAATTGTTTGGCAATCTTGTACTTTAGACACCCCCCCCCCTCAATCTTTGTTGTTGCCCCACATGTTCCTGTTCGAGTGAGCCTTGAAGGCTTTGCCTCTTGTTAGATATATCGCTTGCTGTTCTGTTTTGTTTGTGTGTGTATTCTTCAGTGTGTGTATTCTTCAGTGTATAGTGTATAACAGAGATCTAGAGTTACCGGGATTTTGTGTGTGCAATTTGAGACTCCACTCGTTGTTCGTTTTTGTTGATTTTTGTGTTGCTGTTTTTATTTAAATTTTTGAATGAAAGGTAATCTGTCCTTAATGTTTGTCTAAGAATACTAAGCCCGGTTATATTTCGGTTTTAGGACTCCACCCTATTATTATTATTATTATTATCCTTATTCTCGTTGAGATTGTTGTTAAAGTTGTCAGCATGAATGGTCGGAGATTGAGAGAAACAGAGAGACAGGGAGAGTGAGAGAAAGAACACGAACACGAACACGAATGATTTATTGAGGGTGAAATTGATAAGCTACAAATATAGCTTCTTTGCACCTTGCCCTCTCTCTCACACACTCATACCATGCATCAAGCGAAGACATTTTTAGATAAAAATAGCAACCAGGTCAAACAAGTGAAAAAAGATGACCAAAATGAGCCCATGAAATAACTGGAAAAGGAAACCAATAGATTAAAAGCAGATATGAACAAATATGAGCAATGGTGAATTTGATTTGGTGGTTTGAATTGAAATCGAAAAACATTAAAACAATATGAGACAAATTATTAAAACAATTACAGAATAATAGCACTTTAAAGAGAGGAAAAAAAGTAATAGATAAGATGGGGATAAGAGAGAGAGAGAGAGAGAGAGAGAGAGAGAGAGAGAGAGAGAGAGAGAGAGAGAGAGAGAGAGAGAGAGACAGAGAGAGACAGAGAGAGACAGAGACAGACAGACAGAGACAGAGAACATGAGAGAGAGACAAAGACAGAGACAGCACACAGACAGACAGACAGAGAACAAGAGAGAGACAGAGAAAGAGACAGAGAGAGAGGGGGGGGGGGGTGTTTAAGACTGAGAAATACAGACAAGGAGGCATCGAAAATCAAGACAGGTGCATGAGGTCGTTTGATTAGCAAAAACGCATGATATTTCCTGAAGTCTAAAGTAGCCTAGTTTGACACCATGCACTAAACAAAACCCTCCCACCCCACCTCCACCCAACCCCGCCCACTTTTCGTAAGATGTTGCTCTTGAGATCATATTACCCACCCAACCCCAACCCCCAAATGGCAATCTAACTTTCCTTCTAAACAAGAAGAAAGAAATCTATTACGGAAGTTTATACACCGATATACTCAGGGATATCATTGACTTTATTTCATTTCTTGATTGCTTTAAAGGTTACTTAAAGAACCCCCCCCCCCCCCCCCCCCCCCCCCCCCACGTCACGTGTCACATTCCCTCTTATGCTAGGAAGATTTCTTAGGATTTCGTACCAGCAATAAGAGGGAAAACACGTGAAAACCGTGATTTTGACACGTGACGTGGTGGGTCTTTAACGCCCCTATTCTTTTCTCTGTTTTTCCTTTTATTTTGCCTTTTTCGAGTTTCTTCTGTGTTACTTGTTTCCGTTTCTCTCTCTCTCTCTCTCTCTGCTCTCTCTCTCTCTCTCTCTCGTCTCCGGTCTCTCTCTCTCTCTCTCTCTCTCTCTCTCTCTCTCTCTCCTCTCTCTCACTCTCTCTCTCTCTCACTCTCTCTCTCTCTCTCTCTCTCTGATCTCTCTATCTTCTCTCTCTCTCTCTCTCTCTCTCTCTCTCTCTCTCTCTCTCTCTGTCTCTCTCTCTCTCTCTCTCTCTCTCTTCTCTCTCTCTCTCTCCTCTCTCTCTCTCTCTCTCTCCTCTCTCTCTTCTCTCTCTCTCTCTCTCTCTCTCTCTCTTCTCTCTCTCTCTCTCTCTCTCTCTCTCTCTCTCTCTCTCTCTCTCTCTCCTCTCTCTCTCTCTCTCTCTCTTCTCTCTCTCTCTCTCTCTCTCTCTCTCTCTCTCTCTCTTCTCTCTCTCTCTCTCTCTCTCCTCTCTCTCTCTCTCTCTCTCTCTCTCTCTCTCTCTCTCTCTCCTCTCTCTCTCTCTCTCTCTCTCTCTCTCTCTCTCTCTCTCTCTCTCTCTCTCTCTCTCTCTCTCTCTCTCTCTCTCTCTCTCTCTCTCTCTCTCTCTCTCTCTCTCTCTCTCTCTCTCTCTCTCTCTCTCTCTCTCTCTCTCTCCTCTCTCTCTCTCTCTCTCTCTCTCTCTCTCTCTCTCTCTCTCTCTCTCTCTCTCTCTCTCTCTCGTCTAGTCTTTCATGAAGTCAAGTCGGGCTTTGTGAACAGATGCGCGTATCTTGTTCACGACTTCAGTCAGTGATAGTTTGAGATCGAAAAGTCTTCCGATCTTAGTGGCAAACTTTGCAGCTCTATCTGCTTTGTCATTCCCACGTATGCCAGAGTGGGTGGGATGGGAGCCACATAGAGGGTCAAGTCCGTTCCCTTACGAATGATTTGATGTGCTAGAAAGAGGATTTCCATTATTTTGCTTATCTTGTCTGTGTCGGGTTCCTCTCTTTGCCAGAGCTTGGAGGGAGGATTTTGAGTCAGATAGTATGACTACCGCACGGGAGGTTGAGGCATATCATTCACAGCCGAGCAGACCATAAGAATGACCAGTAGTTCGGCTGTAAAGATGCTGACTCCTTTGTTCAGGTGGTACTTGTGTGTGATACCCAGGCCTGGGATCACCGTGGGAGGTGATGATCCATAGTTTCTCGAGTTCCCAGGTGGGGAATGGTGAGACAGGGAGTGGTACAACTGTTTCCGGATTGGTTTGACAATTATCCCAATTTTCTCTTGTATAGGATCGGAGTGATCTCATACGGTTGTGTATTTAGGGCTTTCGTTTTGCCTGTGAGCGCATAAAGGCGGCTTCCTTCGGTTTGCTGTCCGTGTTGAGGACTTCCTTGACAGTGTTTGGAACTGTCGAGGCGCGGGCTTCGAAGTTGGTGCATCTCCGTCTGCACTCTTCTCTCAGTGGTAGCCACCCCGCTTCTTGGCATACCAGTGCGTTGATCGCGGAGGAGGGTGGTAGTCCCAGGGCGTGTTTGA
>CM065682.1:23606731-23616731 GCA_017654935.2 Phymorhynchus buccinoides
ACAAAAAGCCCAGATATTAGTTTATCATTAAACAGTTCAATAATGATCCGAATTGTATTGGAAGTGTTTCACATAAGACTTTTTCAAGGATAATATTTTATCAATGTTATCAATTTCGTGAACTCAAAATAGTACGAATTGCTTTAATAAACGGATATGATCCGCGTTTGAACAATATGGGCCCATTTTACAATAACTGAAAGTATTAGCCGCTATGAAATAGAGACAACAAATAAAGAATGTGAGGATGCAAGTGTGTCATGCAGACATTTATTTTATAAATTGTTGAAATAATTTTACCATGAGCAAAAAAAACGAGTTAGATTCGGATATTTGAAATGGTTTAACATTTATTCGAAGATTAACAATAAAATACAGCCTATATATGCATGCGCGTATGTGTGTATATATATCGCGTTAGCCAATGTGCAAAGGCACGTAAGAGCGTAATAACTTAAGATTGTGCATATATTTTGATTTAATATGTACTGCTTCCAGGTGTGTTCTACATATAGTTAAAATGGCACTCACAATCTCAAAACTTAGCATTCTACACACTAAGTCAAGAAGAAAACAAAACATACAGTTCATCACCCTCGTCGAACATTAAACTGAATCTGAAGAAAAATGTCCCAAACTAGAAAACAGAAACACTTAAAACATGGCAATAGGTCAACCAATACCTGGATTAAAAAAATATATAAAAAAATATGATCCAACCAGAAGAGAAGCTGCAGAGGACAAGCGAAGCAGCAGAAAAACATCAACCTAACAGAGACCCCCGACCCAGGGTTTCCCTTGCACATCATGCCAAAGAGTGTGCCGATCCAGGATCGGACTCTCCAGCCACCAGAGGACATGCCGTCAGGGACTTCCCCACTGATCTTCGGACCCATGAAACCTGCCATCATCATCATTAGCAGCAGCAGCAACAACAATATGAAAGAGAGATTAAGATTCTTAATAGAAACCAGCCGCCGTCGCGTAGTTGTTAGTGTCGCGGACTACTGGCTGGGAGGTCACGGGTTCGAATCCCATCAGATGCGAGGGTTGTATCGGTCCTGGACCGACTCCTACCCAGAGTGAGTGGCTATGGGCTCAATGGGAAGAGTGAAACCGCACAGTCGAGCTTCATCCGCTTAACGGATGCTATTCTGAGAGTGTTGCTCTAATTTCAAGACCAACACTGCAGGTGTCTGTAGTTCTCGGGCCTGGTTAACGCTGAGATATCATTATGAAAGGAAGCGTGGAATACAACCCTGTCATGAAGTCTCAGACCGATACAGAACTCCATAGCATCATCATCATCATCATCATAATCACCCACCTCATTTCCGTCAATCATTAAAAAGAAAATTGTCTCAAATTATGTGGCTTTGCATGCCCTGCTCTCATGGTGACCTCAGTTTCGGGTTCCGAATCCACTCTATGCCTTGCGTTCGGGTCAAAGTCATGGGGATCAGTGTGTTCTAGGGAGCTGTCGGTGGACGGTCGGGGTGGCGCCCTCTGGGGAGGACCTCACTCCCGCTGGCTCCGCGACTAAGAGAATAGTGTCGTCAGTAGGGGGCTTAGTAGGTAGTGTCCTGAACAGGCTCTGCTGAACTCCACCGAAGTGACTCAGCAGCAGTGCAGTGTCTCCTCGGTTGGTTGCCCCCTGGCGTCCTAACATAGATTCGGTCCCCTTGGACTGCTGGTCTCGGATTCTGCGGCTTGAACGAGCGGTGGTGTGGCTGCGAGTTTGAGATTCGACATGAGCGGCGTGAGAACAACGCCACTGTACGGCCCTGAAGATGGGACAGCAAAAACCCCAAAACAATTCACAATAAAGGAGATATTACATTAAAGGAAGTTTCATTATAGAAACAAAGACTAAATCGGATAAACGTCCAAACAAAGAAGGAAAGAGAGGGATTACCAAAAGATGTGAATAAATGGGCATCAAATAGGTACATTGGACGGGGAAAAGAAACTATAAGAGAGACAACAATTATACACTCAAGGAAAGACTGACTGAGCAAGACAAATAAAGAGGAGAAAACGGAACAACGAGGCAGAGAAGTGAAAGGATAGTGAGTGAGAGAGAGAGAGAGAGAGAGAGAGAGAGAGAGAGAGAGAGAGAGAGAGAGAGAGAGAGAGAGAGAGAGAGAGAGAGAGAGAGAGAGAGAGAGAGAGAGAGAGAGAGAGAGAGAGAGAGAGAGAGAGAGAGAGAGAGAGAGACTCACTAACATTGACACTCACCCTGGTTTATTGTCATTACCCGGAAGGGTCTAATGACAAGGGGGGATAGTTACAGTGTTTCATTGTTTTAGCAACAAATCAAAGTTTTTAAAAATTGAAAAAACATGAGAGACACAGACAGACAGACAACCACAGACGCTGACATAAAGCTCAAGAAATGGAAAGGGTGGACGGCAGACAGACAAAGAACGATTGATGTAGAAAGACGTGAGACCCGTATTCTTTCCTTTCTTTCATAGGCCTCAGGTTTAATGTCATTCTTGTCCACCAGAGCTTAAAATGTGAGGTCGTGGCTGTGTGACTCTCCGAGGACACACACACACACACACACACACACACACACACACACACACATCTTACTCATACACACGCGCACATATTCACATACACACACGCTCACACACATACACATGCGCGCGCACTCGCACACACACTAAAAATGTGTTGTTTTGTTGTTGGTTTTTAAGTCTAATATCACCATTGTGTGAAAAGACTACATCAAATCAATCAACACACACACACACACACACACACACACACACACACACACACACACACACACACACACACACACACACACACACACACACACACACAGAGTCAGGGGGATTGCGCACAAGGTAACTCAAATCAAAAGTCATAATCATTAAATTCGTTATACAGAACCAACCCATCTACGGCCGCCAAGTATCACAAATCGGGAAGGAATAATGAGATAGGAAGCCAGACTCATTCATATATTGATCATTGTTTTTGTCCACTCTCTTTGCAAATCAAAACCATTAAAAGACTTTAACGCTCCACTCGATCTAAGTTTCACCCAGTCATTGAATTTAAAAAAAGGGACTGGTTTCCTGACTTTTTAGTTTTTGGAAAACTATGTTTTCACCTGGGCATGCAGTATGGTGTTTTTCCGAGCAAGTATAATCTATCAAATTAAGTTAAATGTGAGTGCAAAGTGACATGAGTTAAAACAGATACCTTTAAAAGCTCACAGTATGATATACCCTCAAGTAGCCAAAATAAGCAACAAAATTAATGTTCCGTGTAATGTTTCAGTACTCAACTCCAAATTAATCAGACTTTTCCCCCCGGAAGTTTATATTCATAAAATAAAACATCAAAAGCAATTCGTTTAAAACGAAAACGAAAACAGTCTTTAAACTCCTAGGTTAGTACAATTTATTGGTGGGGATATTCTTTGGCTGTCTGGTTTCGGGCCCGACTCTTTTTGTCATTTTATGTTCAAAGCCTTCGCATTTCTCATCCCCAGACTCCTAAAACCGTCAGTCATAATCCAGAATCATGCGCGTTGAAATGAGCGCCAGAGGAACGGTGAAAAACGGCGCAAGCTTGAAAGAAGAACGCTCCGGTGAATGGATAAAGACGTTTGATGTTGGCCACTGACTAGGCCCCAGTCCTTTGCTTTCTGTCCGTTGATCGCGTTTATCGTTTCGGTGGTGGCAATACCTTTGTCTGACTGAAGATGGACATCAAATAAATCGGCAAAATGGTAGCTTAGCCACCCCCGCCCTGCCTCATGTTTACGACCCTCGGTCTCAAACTCTGCTTCTTTCAGTTTTACGAAAATAGTCATAGGGTGTTCCTAACCCTATCATTTTCCCAAGAATGTCAGAATGTTGTTTCTCAAGGAAAATGTTCGATGCATACTTTTCAGGGAGGGTGCTGAAAGCGCAAGATCGAAAACTATTCTGACGACCCATTCTAAAGGTCTAAAGTGCTTTGGAGTCATCATCACTAAAACTTTCAATGTGTGGGCAGATTTGCTTTGTTTTTAATATATGAATAATGTTGTAGTCAAATATACCTATACTAGATGCGTAAGTAATAATTATATTAAAACGAAGGCGTAATAATCGTTCGCTAGCTTTCAATAAACCGGGTAAAGTTTCAATTTCTGAGTAAATCTGTTCTTGCTCGATCCTTTTAGTCACAACATTGCGTTTAATTAACTAATTCAGGCCATGGACACTCCATGTTCAGGCCTAGTGCTGTCACATAAAATAGAACAAGAATTGTTTTAATTCATATATATTTCTTGTTCGTTATTGTCGTGTTGCTCTCTCTCTCTCTCTCTCTCTCTCTCTCTCTCTCTCTCTCTCTCTCTCTCTCTCTCTCTCTCTCTCTCTCTCTCTCTCTCTCTCTCTCTCTTAAAACCTTGTCCGTAATGTTTTTAAAATAAAAATACCTCTTCCAAGAGTTGACCTTTTTAAATCTAGTCTTGTATATTCAGGTGGCTGCTTATGGAATACTATTTCATCTTCCTTTAATGTGTACTCGGGCATTACTGTTTTAAAAAAAGAGTACCATAAGTATCTTATGTTGAAACATACAAGCAACGTTGTTTAACCCCATTCTTAGTTTCAAATATGTTTCCACTTTTGATATGTAGACGGTTTTGTTGTATCTATGTTTTCTTCTTCATGGATAATTCTTCGATGATTATTTTTTGCATGCTTCTTCATTATTTTTGTGTTGAATATATTGATTTTCTTGCATGTTTGTTTGAGGGCAAGATGTAAAAAAAGCCCATTGTGTGCTTACTCTTTTTCCCTCAATAAAAAAACATTTCGTTCGTTCGTTCTCTCTCTCTCTCTCTCTCTCTCTCTCTCTCTCTCTCTCTCTCTCTCTCTCTCTCTCTCTCTCTCTCTCTCTCTCTCTCTCTCTCTAATTGGTTGCATTACGTGAAAGGGAAGTGGGGTGCATGCTATTTGTTTGATGTCTTTTGTTTTGTTTATGTTTATTTTATGTCTTGATTTGTTTGCTTATTTGGTTATTATTTGTTGAGGACTGGATGGAGAAAAAAAACACCCATATTGTTTGCTTAATCTATTATCCTCGCTAAATAAAAGTTATTCATTCATTCATTCATTCATTCGTTCATTCATTCATTCATTCATTCATTCATTCATTCATTCATTCATTCATTCTCTCTCTCCCCACCCCTCGCTGCTGAACAGCCCTGGCAGCTCTGGATGGGACAAACAAAATGGATGCTGCGTGCGACTAAACATGGCGGTGCTCACGTGATCGATGTCGGAGTCATGTGATCGTCCCGCTCTGCTCCGTCTCTCTCTGGGTGCGGAAGTGAATCAACAACGTGACGACTGCATGGGATACATTCTTTTTTTTTCTTCTCTTTTTTGTGTGTGTGTGTGGGGGGGGGGGGTAGTGGGAGTAGGGGTGGTGGATGGGGGGGGGTTGAGTGTGCGTGAGAAAGGGGTGATGCCAGGAATTGTTTGTTTCGTTTTTTGTTTGTTGTGTTACATTTTGTTTTACCCTTCCAATCACTGTTCTGATCCTTCGCTGTTTTCAATGTATCCCATCTCAAGCCCTCTAATTACCTTCTTGTTTTCCCTTGCCCACTTCTTCGACCACTCTGCTTGTCATTGTCTCCTTCTCTGGAACACGTGTTTTTTAATGCGTAAAAAGCAGCATCTGTATATACTATGTAATAATAAATATATTGTCTTTCAAAATCCAAGTTTTGCAAAGATCCACCAGATCACATGTCAAAATCACGGGTTTTGCGTGTTTTTCCTCTTATAGCTGGAAAACAAAATCTTGTTTTGACCAGGTCTCACTCCCATAAAAATACCCCCAAATTCAAACCAAAACATCAATTTAAAGAGCAGCCTCAATTTGAAGTTGGGGACATGTATATGTGGGTCACAGCTACCCAGAGAAAAAACAAGGGACTTAATCGTGGTGCGTCAGTGTATCTTTAAGCAACACGACTGGCTCACAAAACAAAATACAATATTAATGTGCCATTGAAATATTATATTTCAATGGATAAAATATATTGCAAGCGGTAAAGCAGTCTTGTAAACAATAATGATCATCTCTTTTGCTTCGGCTTCCCCGTCTTCCCGTCCCTGCTATCACATTTTCTGTATTCGTAGCGTTTTAGTTTTATAAGTAGTTTACCGTTTTGCAATACAGCAAAAGCACGTTATAGGATGTTGAGAAATAATGCGTATCATGTTCCGTTTGTGAATGTTATAGCCAAAATGTATGTTGTTGTTGTTGTTAGGTTTTTGTTTGTTTGGGTTTTCTCCTCTGTGAAATGTATGTTCTTGTTGTTGTTAGGTTTTTGTTTGTTTGGGTTTTCTTCTCTGTGAAATGTATGTTATTGTTGTTGCTGCTGTTGTTGTTTTTTGTTTTGTTTGTTTGTTTTTTGTGAATATCTTTACAAATGTGATCACGATTACATTTCCATGTGTTTGTTTTCTTGTCCTTCCGTGGTCCTCTTTTAATGTTTGCTAAAAAAAAAAAAATAGTCGTTGTTGTAAGCGACCAAACATGGCGGGTCTCGTGTGATGGATGATGACATCAAAGCGCTCCTGAAGCTAGGCAAAAAGATGCACAGGGCCCGGGAATCCCAGTGATCTAGTCCTGTGTGGGTTGCGTCAGTCAACTACGGGTGAATCAACATGTTGAGGATTAGCGCGTGAAGGGTGTTCCATTCTTCTTTTCAACACCTACCTAATGTTGTTGTTGACCCATCCGAAAAACAAACAAACAAAAAGATTTTATTTGCATAACAATCCATCGAAATGACCGAAAGAGATTGATAAGAAATCCATTCGTGCAAAACGAAAACTTTGTCCACTGGTTAGTTTGAATTGGAAATACAACCGTTTCAATAATATTGGTGTGACATTGAACAATGCAAAACGTATCGGTTAGAGGGAAACCCTTTGCTTCCTATGACATATCACATTATTTTATATACAAATACCATCATCATATTATTAACATATTTTGTTCTTATACTCGTTCATGGGTCACAACCACAAACGCGGGTGCGTTTTGTTATTTATGCAATCTCGTGTTATAAATTAACAGCTCCAATTTCTTTTGAAGAAGAAAAAACGGACATATAATACTATGAAATAATCTATGAATTGCTGGAGCTAGTTGGTTGGCTGGCTGCTGGTTGGTTGGCTGGCTGGCTGGCTCGCACATGCACGCACACACACGCACACAAAAACACATGCGCGCGCGCATGCAGAAGAACAGACACACAGACTTAACCCTTTCGCCGCCAGCCATTTTTCAGCCAAAAAATACCATTAAACTTAACTGGGTAGAGAAAATAAAATATCTGCAATATTGCGAATTCCTCTGTGACATGTATAGCATTAGGCCTATCCTTACCTCCGCAAATTAAAAAAAATAGGGTATTTGGATAACAGGTTCTGATTTGATGCCTTTTAGTGACAAGGGTGTTAAAACATTGTGGTGCTAAAATGCGACATTGGCGGCGAAAGAGAAGCACACAACTATTACTTTTTAAGTGTAGGTTACCCGAGTTCTTTTTCTGGCTTAGTCCAAAATATTAAAGTATATTTGTATCTTTTAAAACAATTTCTTCATCCCTTCAATTAAACAGGTATCCACCTGTTTAGGCTTCGTGATATGTACGCAGGTGACTAAATAGAATCAGGCACTCTAACAGTGTTGAGGTTCATCACACATCGATTGTAAGCAGCAAAACAAAACAAAACCTTTTCCACACAACCGTTGGTTTCGTCCCTGGGGGGAGATTAAACGGTGCTGCTGTCACTTCATGGCCAAAGAGCTCAGCCACGTGGAAAGGGTCCTGTCCATCACCAGCTCAAATGACAGCGGTGTTCTTGGCCCGTCCATTAGAAGCGAGGACACTGGACATAGGGTGACCGCACTCGTTGACCATTGCATCTTCTGGGCTTTAGACGTGGGACTGGTCGGGACAATGCATCAGGTGTCTGGCAACACTCTTTCGCGCTTTTTCTGGACTCTTTCATAACGTGTAAATTCCGTGGACTTGGCTTTTTATCATTGGTCGACATTAGCCCGTAGTATGAGGCCAACAGTACAATGAGAACTGTAAAGTACATGATTCCCTACAGCAATGGAAAGCCGTGGTAAAGCTTAGTCTTTTGTGGAAGACTGTGACTCTCTAAAACTAGGGGCATTTGCAATGGTTGTAAGTGCTGCTGCCAAAGGGATATGTTGGTCTTTCGGGGCCTTCCCCAACGCCATCTGTCCTCAACTTCCTTCGGCTGAGAGAGTGGGGACGTGCCATGGGCAAGGTATTTCCACGTTAAACAAATTTTAGCCCAGCCCGCCGGAATAGCAGTTGACCCCTCGGTTATCTGGCAGTCATATTTGGAAACGACAGACAGGCAAACGAGTCCCTGGACACTAAATGAAGAGAGGTGCTTGACCGGATGAAAGAAGCGTTAACGTGTTGACGGTGTCGTAACAGGTGTAAAAACTGAGTTCAAAACGTATTGCGTACGTTGGGTGGTTCTCGAACATATGTAGATGAAGGGCTTAGGATTTTTATTGATATGGATCGTAGTCAGACAATGGTGTTTATATCTGAGTTTGAAAAAAAAAAGTGTATTATTTGCTGCTAAGTTGCCCGCTTGATTCCAAGACCAGAAAGCCTGAACAGATAGATAGCTTAGGTTGATTGATACAGATTAGGGTAATTGCTTAAATTATCCTTTTTACAAACGTTTCTTAAGAATAATTTTTAACAAATTCAACGCACAACAAAAAAGAGGTTTGTACACAAATATTTTGGGTGTGTTTTGTGTCTTGTATAAAAGGTACTAGCAATAAGATCTATGGTCTCAGTTACCCAAACACAAGCTCACACATGCACACACGCACGCGCGCGTGCGCGCACACGCAGAGAGAGAGCGGTGGGGAGAGAGAGAGAGAGAGAGAGAGAGAGAGAGAGAGAGAGAGAGAGAGAGAGAGAGAGAGAGAGAGAGAGAGAGAGAGAGACAGAGATCTTTATATTCCTTGGTTCAAAAACAGAATGGAATGCATATTTCTGCTTCATTTTTACTGCAATCAAACAGTGACTATAAAATAGAACAAATGTTTCGGACACTTGCAGTACACGCCCCAAAACATCACACAAGGCACAAAGAACAAGATATTAACTATTTGAGACTTCACAAAACCACTGATCATCAAACTGAAGTTATAATAATTTATTGATCTGGCTTCGTAGAAATGTTTTCGGGAAATTTTGTCGACAATGATTCATTACGCGAGAGAAGACGAGAAAGCAAACATAATGCACATTTCTTACAGTTGTATCATTGATAAAAGTGCTACTCTAACGACATTGATTGTACGTATATATTATTCTATCTAAGCTATCCATCTGTTCAGGCTTACTGGTCTTGGAATCAACCGGACAAACTTCCAGCATGAACAAAAGGGACGTTATCCAAACACTGCTAATTAGAGCATGAACAATACCTTTTACCAGCCAAGCCTCAGCTCTCTCCCACCGGAAGTGTGCATGGTGGCGCTGTCACCTCCGCACAAAAGAACTCAGGTCACGTGGACAGACCACCCTACATGCTCTGAGCTCCGTGGCGCAGTTTTCAGTCTTTTCTCAGAGGGAGGGGGGGGGGGGGCGTCCCGATTCGCCCTTTGTGTAATGGAGATAAAATGGGAGTGCCATTTCGTCCTTTGTGTAATGGAGATAAAATGGGAGTGCCATTTCGCCCTTTGTGTAATGGAGATAAAATGGGAGTGCCATTTCGTCCTTTGTGTAATGGAGATAAAATGGGAGTGCCATTTCGTCCTTTGTGTAATGGAGATAAAATGGGAGTGCCATTTCGCCCTTTGTGTAATGGAGATAAAATGGGAGTGCCATTTCGTCCTTTGTGTAATGGAGATAAAATGGGAGTGCCATTTCGTCCTTTGTGTAATGGAGATAAAA
>CM065682.1:23619231-23631731 GCA_017654935.2 Phymorhynchus buccinoides
GTTGCATGCATATAATATTACTTGTATGGCTCAGCTACAACATAACGTGCACGCAATACTTCTCACAAAAAGTAAAGGGTCACTTGATGAATTATCTTATCGTTTATATCTGTTTTCTGCTTGCAACCAGGCAATTGTTGTTTTGACTTTCCGTTCACTTTTATTTAACTAAAAATCGGTACTAATTATTCAAACTACTTGTTTTTTTCTTGCACGTGCATTTTTTGTTCTTTTCTTTCAAAGACCTTTATCTGTAAAACAGAAAGGGTAAAAATATATGAGCTAATTTGATTTTTTTTTAAATAGCATGTATGTTTACATCATCCCTAAAACACTTTCAATGAAATGCAAAAGTCAAAACATAAAAATCTAAGTAAAAACATACTCATAACAAAAGTGTTTAACCCTTTCACCGCCAAAGTTGCATTTTAGCACCACAGTGATTTAACACCTATGTCACTAAAAGGCATCAAGTTGGGGTGTATTATCCAAAGACCCTATTGTCTTAGTTTTGGGAAGTAAGGATAGACATTATTTTATGTATGTCACAGAAGAATCCACAATACTGCAGATGGATTTTGTTCTCTACCCAGGTAAATTAAATGCAATTTTTGGCTGAAATATGGCTGGTGGTGAAAGGGTTAATGATGCTTTTAGGAAATACAGACAGGTACGGGTTTAGTCTGTGTATGGTTTTTCTTCTATTTAGCAGCAAATCAGTTTACAGAGTTTTACCAAATACAAGATGTTTCTTAGCTTTTTGTGACCAGCTTATAAACTGGATTCAGCCAACGGTTTAGAACCATGCAGTGCGCTGAAGCCCGTATTCCTTGGTCAAACTGTAGCAACTATCTTATTGTCTACATTCCATTGATATCTTAATCGCCACCCATGCAACTGTCCAAACTGGCAAACATTCTGGGAGTATTGGTTCAAATAATAGGACTACGTCAGATTTAGAAAAACTCTACTTTAGAGCTGATGATAGGAAGCCAAGGTCAAACTCTCTCTTTCTCTCTGTCTCTGTCTCTCTGTCTCTGTCTCTGTCTCTCTCTCTCTCTCTCTCTCTCTCTCTCTCTCTCTCTCTCTCTCTCTCTCTCTCTCCTTGCTTAATAAAGTTTTTCAGTGTTCAGTGTTCAGTTTCTCTCTCTCTCTCTCTCTCTCTCTCTCTCTCTCTCTCTCTCTCTCTCTCTCTCTCTCTCTCTCTCTCTCTCCCTCTCTCTCTCTCTCTCTCTCTCTCTCTCTCTCTCTCTCTCTCTCTCTCTCTCTCTCAAATACATGTACATAACATGTCGTTCAGAAGTGGGTTACCAAATATCACCTTTACTTTGAATCTTTCTAATATTGAAATCGTGGAATATATCTGTTGCCATAATGATTTTGTCACTCGGTTGCGAGCGCTCGTTAAATACCGTACGATAACTCCACAAAACTGCGAAGGGAATAAGACAAATATGTAACGTCCTCTTCAAAGCTCCAAGTTAATTCCCGTCGTTGCAGGTAAAGAAAGCTTCACATCAATGTGCATAACAAATGTACATATGGCTGCTACCCACGTGTCGTCATATCCGGCCACAAGGAGCGTGCCATATTATGGGAGGCCGCCATCTTAGTCAGTAACTTTGTTTGAAAAATGTCAGATCGATGCTGTTTACACACAAATCTGACTAAGATGGCGACACTTCCGTTGGATGCGCACGCAGGTGGGGGGGGGGGCATTGTTCTACACAAAAGATGCATTCTTGTAACAAAACAAAAATAAAGAAATTAGATGGTTCGTATCACTGCCGAGAATATGTGTAGCCCTACTTGATAGCACATTGTAGAAGAAAAATGGTGCTTTACGTCCTCTCGGTCTGGAACAGACACACATGGGACACTTGTAAATACAAAGATGGTGGGAACGATACTGGAGGCAATGCCCGGAGGCAGTGCAACACCAGTAAAGTCCCAAATTTGTATCAATACAGATAAGTGTAGCAGTAGCCACGCCTCGGTTAAACCTCATCGGCTATGGTACCGCCACGATATAATATTATAGCACATTGTCTTCTCTAAGTTTTTCAAACACATTCAGATATTGTCACAAAACCAGGCTCAGGAAAAGAACAAGTCATGAAGATTTGCATAATTTGGGCATTTTGTTCCGTCTTTGAAACATTTATTCCTTTCAACTTTTTTGTGTCTTTCCTTCTTTTATCTTTTTGTTTTTCTTTCTTTCTTTCAGTTTGATTTCCCTTTCGGGCTATTTCTGGCACAGACCTGCGTCAGTCAAGATATTTTCCACCATCTATTTTGGCATCATGGGAGGTAATTATGAAAATGAATGTGCAGATGACTTCCTTCGATTGTTCAAACGAATATTTTTAAAGTGCCATAACAATAACAAAGACAAAATACATACAAACTACAAGTACAACAGTGTTTTTTGTTGTTTGTTCGTGTTGTGTATATTCATTCACTTGTTATTTCTCTTAATGTTCAATTTTTGCTGTTATTTCATTATTATGTTCTGTTCCAGTGTCATTCCTTTTGGCAGCCTGTATTGTGTAACATATCTGTGTTTGAGCGCCTTGCATAAGCTTTAAGCTTGTTGTGCTCAGTTGCATGTGTTTATGTTGCTGCTCTTTCAGTTTGATTTCCCTTTTGGGCTATTTCTGACACAGACCTGCGTCAATCAAGATATTTTCCACAATCTATTTTGGCATCGTGGGAGGTAATTATGAAAATGAATGTGCAGATGACTTCCTTCGATTGTTCAAACTTTTTTGGGGGGTGGGGTATTTATAAAAACGAATATTTGTAAAGTGCCATAACAATAACAAAAACAAAATACATACAAACTACAAGTACAACAGTGTTTTTTGTTGTTTGTTCGTGTTGTGTATATTCATTCACTTGATATTTCTCTTAATGTTCAATTTTTGCTGTTATTTCATTATTATGTTCTGTTCCAGTGTCACTAGTTTGGGCAGCCTATATTGTGTAACATATCTGTGTTTAAGCGTCTTGTATAAGCTTTAAGCTTGTTGTGCTCAGTTGCATTTGTTTATGTTGCTGCTATGTTGATTATCAATCAAATCCGTACAACAGTGAAATATTATGCCGCACTGGGACTTTATACTACGTCTTGGCGACACGAAAGGACGATAATCTTCGGCCTGACTTGACCATGCCACCTAGTGACTAGTCAGGGGCAGATAAGTTTATGTGGCTATATACTGACAGGCAAGGGCGATAATCTTAAGTAGGTGGTGTTCCTATATCATTGCACGAAACAGGGGCATAGAATGTTCAGCATAAAGCCTCATTTCACTGTGCTCAGCTATTGATAAGCAGGGAAAAGAATGTTAGCAAATAAGCAAATTCTTTAAGGTATGAAAAAAGGAGGAAGAATATATGTATCTGAATATATGACACCATGTCTAGAAATCAACAGAGCATGACTGGAGAATTACTCCGAATTAGTTTCAAACATTAAAATCTTGACTAAGTTGTATTGTAACACCTACCCACCCCCCTCCCCACCCGCACCAGATTTTCTCAAATAAAATAGTATCTGAGAAGCAACATTCTGTAGTTCTCGGGAAAGGGATAGGGTTAGGATCAGCCTAGGGTAAGTGTCGTGAAACTGAAAGAAGCAGACTTTGAGATTGAGGGTCGTAAACATGAGGGGGGGTCTAAATTACCACTTTTCCCAAAGCTTTTAGTAAGAAAACATAACAACGACTATGCATGATTTTACACTTTTTTCATGAATAAATGCACAGCTACATCAACTTTATGAATACCCTGTGGGGGGGGGGGGGGGGGGGGGGGGGGGTGAAGATGCATTGTGACTACCAGGTCTTGTAGTCAAGATGACAAACAAATGAATACATAGTTACTTATGAATAACACCCTAATGTAAATGTCATCTTTCTTATAATGGGTGAATAGGAGACTGTGTAGTAGGCTGAACAGTAATTGATACACCAACACAGCAGGACGTCAGAATGTCTTCACACCTTTGGTAAACTTCCAGAAACCTATAGACAATCTGTCCATTTCTCTCCCCTCCCCCTTTCTTTCTCGATGTTCTTTCCCACTCGTTGAACATGTTCGTTTTTTCCAAGTCTCTCTCTCTCTCTCTCTCTCTCTCTCTCTCTCTCTCTCTCTCTCTCTCTCTCTCTCTCTCTCTCTCTCTCTCTCTCTCTCTCTCTCTCTCTCTCTCTCTCTCTCTCTCTCTCTCTCTCTCTCTCTCTCTCTCTCTCTCTCTCTCTCTCTCTCTCTCTCTCTCTCTCTCTCTCTCTCTCTCTCTCTCTCTCTCTCTCCCCTCTCTCTCTCTCTCTCTCTCTCCCTCTCTCTCTCTGCCCCCTCTCTCTCTCTCTCTCTCTCTTATTTATCTTATATTTATATGCCTTGCACGGTGCGTCCGTTTAGAACCTGGATTCAATGTTGAGTTTTTTGTCTTGTATTTTGCGATGTCTATTTTTTTTCTATTTGTATTTTTTCAATTTATTTTCTTTTTTTGCTCGGAGGGCCGGATAAAAAAAAGCCGGTTATTGTGCTTATTCCGCTTTCCCTCAATGAGAAAACATTCGTTCGTTCGTTCGTTCGTTCGTTCGTTCTCTCTCTCTCTCTCTCTCTCTCTCTCTCTCTCTCTCTCTCTCTCTCTCTCTCTCTCTCTCTCTCTCTCTCTCTCTCTCTCTCTCTCTCTCTCTCTCTCTCTCTCTCTCTCTCTCTCTCTCTCTCTCTCTCTCTCTCTCCTCTCTCTCTCTCTCTCTCTCTCTCTCTCTCTCTCTCTCTCTCTCTCTCTCTCTCTCTCTCTATCTATCTCTCTCTCTCTCTCTCTCTCTCTCTCTCTCTCTCTCTCTCTCTCTCTCTCTCTCTCTCTCTCTCTCCTCTCTCTCTCTCTCTCTCTCTCTCCCTCTCTCTCTCCCTCTCTCTCTCTCTCTCTCTCTCTCTCTCTCTCTCTCTCTCTCTCTCTCTCTCTCTCTCTCTCTCTCTCTCTCTCTCTCTCATAGCTGCATTCCACCAGGCAGTATTAATCTAGTCAAGTGTGTGGGAGGCGGAGTGGGTGTGTCATGCTCCTGGGGGATGCTATGTTGGATTTGTTTTCTTATTTCTTGGACCTTTTTCCGTGTCCTTCAAGAAAATTGATGCCATTCATCCCACGTGCTTTGACCTTATCTGTCATGTGTTTCAATTAGGCATGTACTCTACCGACATGCTCTATGGGTACCTGTGCACCCGTGAGTGCGAAAGATATTGTGTTACTATGCTTATGTTCAAAAACGTACGGATGGCCGACATGCACGTTAACATTTTTCACTCTTTCCCCATGGCAACACAGTACTCTTATGACTAGCATATCACTGTGTTGCCATGGGAAAGAGTATAATGAGACCTTTACGGGTCCCGTATGCAATACAGAATCAATTTTAAGTATTAATCAGTTTGTGTGTTTCGTAATTCTTCCATAACGATATGACTTCTTTTGGGCTATAACTTCTTATTGCACACAATATATTTGACGCTTAATGGAAAAGTAATGTTTCTGGGTGTTGTTGTTGTTGTTGTTGTTGTTGTTGTTGTTGTTGTTGTTGTTGTTGTGTGTGTGTGTGTGTGTGTGTGTGTGTGTGTGTGTGTGTGTGTGTGTGTGTGTGTGTGTGTGTGTGTGTGTGTGTGTGTGTGTGTGTGTGTGTGTGTGTGCGTGCGTGCGTATGTGTGTGTGTGTGCGCGTGCGCGTGCGTGTGTGCGTGCATGCGTGCGTGCGTGTGTGTGTGTGCGTGCGTGAGTGTATGTGTGTGAAGATCTTAATAGTCAAATACTGAAACTTTTAATAAATGATTAACTAGCTTTGTTGGTAGTTTCCTTGATGTTTTGCTTTGTTTTATCACTTTTTAACATAATTTACCAAGCGTTTAAGAGGTTATGAAGATTACGTATTAAAAACATTTTGTGGTGATCTGTTAAAGCGTCACGGGAGAATTAATTCACCAAGTTTTGGAACTGCCTTTTCGAACACAGCAATGCCTTTATTCTCGCAAGGAACTGCAAGATGCAAGATGCAAGATGCAAGTGTATTATCTTTTCAATCTTCACATGGGCTACTAATTATGTTAACAATTACCTCCCCTGAACTGGATGACGTTTTCCGAGAAAGGAAAATAAGAAACATTGTGCTGCCTGTGCGGAGGTTGCTATGTTTCCAGTTCCTTCTACGTTAGCTTTTCTTTGCTTCTCTTTCTTCGCGTTCAATATGGAGTTTTGAACACTTTCGCCGCCAGTTATTGTTTTAGCAAAAAAAGCACACACAAAAAAAACATTAAACTGAACAGGGTAGAAAAAAAACCGTATGTGCAGTATTGGGAATTCCTCTGTGAAATGCGTAACATTAAGAAATTAAGGTCTTCAGATAACAGGCCTTGGTTCGATGCCTTTTAGTGACATGGGTATTAAACTATTGTGGTGCATAAATGCGACATTGGCAATGAAAGGGTTAATCCTCCTGCTTGACAGACGGACGACTAAAACACAAGTAAAACCTTTTCAGAAACTGGTCAATATTTGTCTGGGTTCTTTTTGTTTGCATACTTTTGTTTCTTTCTTCCTTTGAGTGCGGGCTATTTTCCTCCTACATAGCTAATTCAGGCCAGGAACTGCGTTTGTCGATGCATTTCCGCCATCTTGTTTTCCTTCTGTGGAGGATTCCGTGTCCGGTATGGGAGGTAATTTTATTCTGGAGGAAGTAGAGATTCATATCATGAAATGGTGCGGGTTAGGACATTCGCCTCTTTATGACTTCCCTGATGGTTCAAATATGTTTTATTTTTTCTGCATTAAATATTGACTGGGAAGAATGAAGGACGTCCGAACGAAGATATTTAATAGAATACAAAAGCAATTATAACCATCACTATGAAAATAATATTGTATTGTGCTATGATGTACTGTAGCCTATTGTAGCTAATGTTTTGTGTTGTTTTCTATTGTTGTGAACTTTGCTGTACTATCATATATAAAAACAATATGAAACAAAATGCGGAGATTTTATTGGGGAAAAAAGCAGGGGCGAACAGTCCGGGAGCGAATGATCTATCCTAAAGGCCAATTGTCTGGGGCCGAATTGCACTGTCATCACTGTTATGTGTTTTGCAGTGATGTACTGTACTGCACTGTCCTGTGCTGTACTCTACTGTATTGCATTGCATTGTACTAAACTGTATTGTACTGTAATATACTGTACTGCACTGTACTGTAGTGTATTGTTCTATTCTGTATTATACTGTACTGCACTGTCCTGTGCTGTACTCTACTGTATTGCATTGCATTGTACTAAACTGTATTGTACTGTAATATACTGTACTGTACTGTACTGTAGTGTATTGTTCTATTCTGTACTGTACTGTACTGTACTGTACTGTACTGTACTGTGCTATACTATAATCTCAAAACAGAACTGTTGATGCAATGATTGGTTCTTCAACTTTTAATCATTTAGAATATTTCGGACAAAACCACTTACTTTTGGTTACTTTTAATCTCTCCCATTGTTCTTCATTTTTCTACGTGTATTAGTTTCTCCATCTCCCGATATACGCCGAAGACTTTCCGAACTGGTGAACAGCCGGCCAAGTATTGTCGCTGACGTTCCGGAAGGTAGGCCTACGATAGTTCTGGAGGAGGTTCTCTACTGCCATGGCTGCAGAACCATTAGGGGCACACAGAATTATGGTTGAAGACCCTGTTTGCGGAGAAAGCCAATATGGGAGGAGGGAGGAATACATGAGAAAGATTGGGGTGAAAAGTACGATGAACACTTGTTCTTGTTCGAAGTTTACAAGAATAAAGTATAAAATTGCTTGCCTCTGTTTCCATGCTGTCCATTCTCATCTGGTCCTGCCTACCTCTCTGATCTCGTTCACCTGTACTCACCCTCCAGGTCTCACCGTTCTTCTTAAAAGTGGTATTATTCTGAAAATTTGTAATTGTCTCAAAAATGTTTCCCTTTTTCGTACTCAATTCAAGCCACCAATTCAAGTTCACCATTATCCATGTTTGCTTTTAATTCCCATTTTTGATTCTTTTTCGATTATTTCATGTGCCAAGTTTTGTTCCATTTTCTTGACTTGATTCTTTTATGTCAAATTTCTTCGCTTGATGCATGGTATGAATGTGTGAGTGAGAGGGCAAGGTGCAAAGAAGCTATTGTAGCTTATCCTTTTTACCCTCAATATAAATTCGTATTTCGTATTTTCTGACAAACTTATCCTTTCTATTCCTTGTACAAACACTAAGACTTGTGGTGAACGTTCATTTTCTTTCAGCGCCCCTTCTATCTGGAACTCCCTACCCTATGAACTTCGTTCTGCTAAATCTTTCCAATCTTTCAAAACCGCTCTTAAAACTCACCTCTTCCGGCAATACCTCTGATTTCTTCCTTGTCCTGTTTCCTGCCTTAAAACTATGTTCCCCACATTGTGTGTGAGCGTGCGCGCGCGCTCGTGTGTGTGGGTGGGTGGGTGCGTGCGGACGTGTGCGTGTATGTTTGCGTGCGTGCGCGTGTTTGGGCTGTGTGCATGTTTGTCATAGTTAATATTGTAGTAGTTTATATTTATTATCTTCTTTTTTTTCTTTTTTCTTTTTTTAATTTAAATAATTGTGAAGCGTAGTGAACTCAAGAGAAAAAGAGCGCTCTATAAATGTTAGCTATTATTATTATTATTATTATTATTATTATTATTATTATTATTATTATTATTATTATTATCTCTTCTCTCTCTCTCTCTCTCTATCTCTCTCTCTCTTCTCTCTCGTCTCTCTCTCTCTCTCTCTCTCTCTCTCTCTCTCTCTCTCTCTCTCTCTCTCTCTCTCTCTCTCTCTCTCTCTCTCTCTCTCTCTCTCTCTCTCTCTCTCTCTCTCTCTCTCTCTCTCTCTCTCTCTCTCAATGAGTCTCTCTCTCATGTATGAGTGTGCCTGCGTGAGTGTGCATTTTGTGTATGTGTGTCTGTTTTGCCTGCGCGCGTGTGTGTGTGTGTGTGTGTGTGTGTGTGTGTGTGTGTATGTGTGTGTGTGTGTGTGTATGTGTGTGTGTGTGTGTGTGTGTGTGTGTCTGTCTGTCTGTCTGTCTGTCTGTCTGTCTGTCTGTCTGTCCATCCATTAGTCTTTCTGTCTATCTCAAGTAACAGGGATCGAGTCTTCTGGGGGGGGGGGGGGGGGGGGGGTGTTCTGTGATTTGTTAGTTCTTTGTTTTGTTTTGTTTTGTTTCCTCAGTCCATCTCTTTCTGTTTCTGAATCGCTCTGTGTTTAACCCTTTCACCGCCAATGTCGCATTTATGCACCACAATGGTTTAACACCCATGTCACTAAAAGGCATCAAATCAGGGCCTGTTATCCAAAGACCCCATTTTCTTAATTTTGGGAGGTAAGGATAGGCCTAATGTTATACATGTCACAGAGGAATTCGCAATATCGCAGAAATATTTTTTCTCTACCCAGTTAAGTTTAATGGTATTTTTGGGATGAAAAATAGCTGGCGGCGAAAGGGTTAATGCCGGTTTCGTTCTTTTATTTTCTTACTTTCTTTCCACTTTCCCTTCTTTCTTTTTTCTTTCATTCCTTATCCCTTCACCCATCCATCTCTGCATTCATTCATTCATTCGTTTCTTGATTTCTTTCTTGACTTTCTTTCAAATTGCCCTTTGTCCCATTCTTCTCCTTTTCCTGGTTTTTCTCTGGGGGTGTTTTTTTTTTAGCTTGTTGTATTTGCGTTTTGTTGAAATCCTTTGAAAAAATGTCATCTGACGTCAGGAATTTATTCACAATAGCACATACTAGAAGTGGAGGGGGGGGGGTGTGTGTGGGGGGGGAACTACATCAACATTTCAATCCTTGAAAACTTAAATTATTAATGTGAATGGGCAAAATTTAATCTAAGATTAGATCACAAAACGGAACAACAAATCGTCAAAGTTGGATATTTTCCACTCTCATTTCTTCCGTCGTTTTCTGTTGATTAATCATGTCCCTCGTATTTCGTTGCATTGTGTGCGTTGCAACACTTGCACAAGTGGCGGTACCATAGCCGATGAGGTTTAAACCGAGGCGTGGTTACCGCTACACCTATCTATATAGTTAAAAACTCGGGACTTTTTCTGGTGTTGCACTGCCTCCGGGCATTGCAGCCAGTATTGTTCCCACCATCTTTGTATTTGCAAATGTCCCATATGTGTCTATGACCGAGAGGACGTAAAACACCATTTTTCATTCATTGTGTTGCAGCACCTCCACCCCCACCCAACCCCCTCCCTCAAGGTCTCCCCCACCCCCACCCCGGCCTTCCCCGTCCTCTTTACCTGGCCTTCTTGTTGTTGTTGTTGTTGTTGTTGTTGTTGTTGTTGTTGTTTTCTAAAGTTAGATAATAATTCCTGACCGTTTCACGAAAACCCAGCCTGCGTGGTTATATTTCCTGTCCTTTGCTCTCACAGAAGGGAATATAGAGCAAGCGTTTGCAAACAGGATTTTGGGAGAGAGAGAGAGAGAGAGAGAGAGAGAGAGAGAGAGAGAGAGAGAGAGAGAGAGAGAGAGAGAGAGAGAGAGAGAGAGGAGAGAGAGAGAGAGAGAGAGAGAGAGAGAGAGAGAGAGAGAGAGAGAGAGGGGGAGAGAGAGAGAGAGAGGAGAGAGAGAGAGAGAGAGAGAGAGAGAGAGGAGAGAGAGAGAGAGGGAGAGAGAGAGAGAGAGAGAGAGAGAGAGAGAGAGAGAGAGAGAGAGAAATAAATGAAAATTGTTATTCCATAAGGCCAAGGCCCCCATTGGAAGGGGGGAACATAAGCAAATACATATAAACATCAGTACATGCACAAATAAGCATTCAGGTTATAGCAATCTGCCGCGCTTTGAACGCTTGATAAATATAAATGGCTAGTTTTCTCACCGTCTCACTATTCGTGGAGGCCAACAATAGAGACAAACGAAAATCATTTGGAGTACGATAGTACGTTTGTGCTATGAACTTTTCTCTTATGCTATTTTTTTTTTTTTAAACATAGCAAGACGTGCATTTCGTTTTCTACAGCAAATAGCTTACAAATTAAATCTAAAAATACAAACAGAGAGAGAGAGAGAGAGAGAGAGAGAGAGAGAGAGAGAGAGAGAGAGAGAGAGAGAGAGAGAGAGAGAGAGAGAGAGAGAGAGAGAGAGAGAGAGAGAGAGAGAGAGAGAGAGAGAGAGAGAGAGAGAGAGAGAGTAATTGGTTTCTTTATTCCCGAAGATCTCCAGTTTGCAGTGTTGTGTTGAGAGTTGTTTGTGAAGATTAGTTATTTTTCCAGAGAGAGAAAAAAGAAGAAGCTGAATGTGTGGACATGATTAGGAATGTACATGATATTTCCAGTACATGTGGCCTATTAAGCGCATCAAGACGACCTTGGATTACTCCAGTGCGCATGAAGTAGTGGTGCATCATCTGTGTCCTTTTCTAACCCGGTTCCTGTTACAGGAGCCAGTTACTGCTATTCTTAGGGCTTTCGACGTCATCCAACGACCACCTGCACTTTTCTAGATTCTTTGCTTTAGAGATGTATTGTGAAATGTTGTGTATTGTAGTTTGTGTGATTCGTGATGTTGTTGTAGGATGTGCTGCATTCTTGTTGTTTGATTTATATGTAATGCTGTGGTGTGATTCGCTGCATTGCCTGGCATAGCAAGACAGCTGTTTATGCCGGGCCCTGTCTGTGTGTAATTTGTGGTTTGTCTTTTTTTCATTTCTTTTGTTTGAATTTTGTTTCTTTTCCGTTCATTTTCTTCCAGTTTTTCTTTTTATTCCATGTACCCCCAAGGGGCTTTCGGAAATAAACCTTGAAACCTTGAAGTTTCACTGTGCATTTCTTTATGTCTGATATGGGTTGGGGTTTTTTGTGTTTTTATAGCATACACTTTTATTGTTGAAAACATATGGATAAACGTATGCAATTTTAGTAGCATAATATTATGCTCTCTGGCGCTTTAATTTCCCTGACAGGCAAATGAATCGCATACACTTTTGTGTGTGTGTTGCCCGCGCGCGCGCGCGTGTGTCAAAGAGAAAACAAACTGACGATAAAAACGTAATACATGTGTGTTTCAGTCTAGCATAATATTATGCTCGTGTGTGTGTGTGTGTGTGTGTGTGTGCATGTGTATGTGTGTGCGTGTGTGTGTGTGTGCGTGTGCGTGCGTGCGTGCGCGCGCGCGTGTGTGTGTGTGTTTTATGTATGTTCATCCGTATGTCTGACATGTTATATTGCAATGTCTTTGTGATATTTTGTTATCGATCCTTCTTCTTCACTGTCATCTATCATTTAAACGTATGTTTCTTATTTTTATTTTCGGGGATTTGTGTTCTTTTTCCTGCTGTTGTTGTGTGTTTTTCCTCAAACGTTCATCATAGCAAAGGACCTTCTACAAAGCGAAACTCAAGGCCAAAGGACTCAAAAGGACAGTCAATTCCTGCTTGCACACAACTCAAATTTTCTACGAAA
>CM065682.1:23639231-23649231 GCA_017654935.2 Phymorhynchus buccinoides
ATATAACCATTTTGCTCATGATCATCATCATGGGAGGAATGCCGCTGGTGACATTTTGAAAGGTCCATGCGAAGCGACACACGCAGATTCCGGTGGCCATAGTTTGAAAACCATCAGCTATACACCCCTATAACCCGAGACGTTTTGAAGGGACGCACTCTAAAACTGGTAACCACAACACATTAAAGGGGCACCCAGACGGACGTGTTTTTGCAAGAAACACGTCGAGATCACCAGGAAAACACCCTTTACAGAGATCGCAACACTCACTTTGCTCTGGTTTCCTAGAAATCAAACGGTCAAATCGGCGATTCCTCCTTGGCGGAGGTGCTGGAAGTCAAATTCTTTCAGTGAAAGAGAAGGCGTGTGTCTTCTCTTTGCTAATGGCCGTCTGAGTTTAGACCAAATCATTTGCACAAAATTTCCACAATACAAGCTTTTTTTAAATGTTATGCAGTTTATCTAAAGGAGTTTCGCTGACAACAAAGGAAATAGCTCCTTTTTTTATATTACTGCACTACAAAAAAGAAAAAAGCTTCAACCATCCAAAATGGCTACTCTCTCCGGCATCTCCGCCAAGGAGGAATCGCCGTTTTGACGGTTTGATTTCCCGGAAACCAAAGCAAATTGAGTGTTCTGATCCTTAAAAAAAACCTGTCTTTTTGGTGATCTCGACGTGTTTCTTGCAAAAACTCATCCGTCAGGGTCCACCTTTCAATTTTGGCGTGTGAGCAGAGTGGTGTGTCTCTGTCAGTCTGCCGCAGGTAGGGAGTGTGTTACATACAGTTGAACCTCAGTATTGCGACCACCCTAGAGAGAGAAAGGCAGAGAGTCAGAGAGAGAGAGAGAGAGAAAGAGAGATGTTTACAGGTTGTTGCCTGTCTGTCGTTTCCGACAATGACTGCCAGATAGCAGAGGGGGGCAGATAATATTCTGGCGGGCTGGGCGAGAATTAGTTCATAGTGGATATATCTTGCCCAGGGTACATCCCCACTCTCTCGGCCAAAAGGATTTGAGGACGAGAGCTGGCGTTGGGGAAGGTCCCCAAAGGCCAGAGCCGGTGCAAGGGCCTCCTCGTTCGAGAGTCATAGTCTTCCACGAAAGACTAAACCTGTAGTATGATATTCCAATGCTGTAGAATATCATTTATAGTACAGCTCTCGTTTACTATTGGCCCTTTCTAGAGGCTAATCTCAACCAGTGATAAAAGCCATTTGAGTAAAGGGCCACTGTTCACAGGTAAGGAAAGCTAATCAACATCGTCATAAGCATAAAATGTTGTGCTTCTTCTATCTTTCAAGAATATAAATATTTCAGCAACATATTTGTTATTGATCCTTTCACAATATTATTATCTGCTCCCTACAATAAGGCTTATCCGCTCAGTTTGATATTCTGTTCAAAATCTGTGCGTAGGTCAGAATGCTTCATGTTGGGCCACCCACCCACACCCATCCCCCTTCTCACCCTGCTCCCAAACTCTATCACATGCTCTCTTGCTTTGGTTTTGGTGTGTGTGTGTGTGTGTGTGTGTGTGTGTGTGCGTGTGTGCGTGTGTGTGCGTGTGTGTGTGTGTGTGTGTGTGTGTGTGTGTGTGTGTGTGTGTGCGTGTGTGTGTGTGTGTAGGTGTGTGTGTGTGTGTGTGTGTGTGTGTGTGTGTGTGTGTGTGTGTGTGTGTGTGTGTGTGTGTGTGTGTGTGTGTGTGTGTGTGTGTGTGTGTGTGTGTGTGTGTGTGTGTGTGTGTGTGTGTGTGTGTGTGTGTGTGTGTGTGTGTGTGTGTGTGTGTGTGTGTGTGTGTGTGTGTGTGTGTGTGCGTGTGTGTGTGTGTGTGTGTGTGTGTGTGTGTAGTGTGCGTGTGCGTGTGTGTGTGTGTGTGTGTGTGTGTGTGTGTGTGTGTAGGTATGTGTGTGTGTGTACGTACATGTGTGTGTGGGGGGGGGGGGGGGGGGTTATGGTATGACTGAGCAAAGTCACTCCAAAAGTCTGCGTGATGTGTACATATAACAGTATAAAAAAAGTTGGAGAACTTTCAGGTAGTTTTTTTAGTGTCGTGGATATGAAGGTAATTGCAAACAATACGGGTGTTATAATACTTGAATACGCTTCCGGAGAGAGAGAGAGAGAGAGAGAGAGAGAGAGAGAGAGAGAGAGAGAGAGAGAGAGAGAGAGAGAGAGAGAGAGAGAGAGAGAGAGTAGAACTTAACACACAACACACACACACACACACACACACACACATACACACACACACACACACACACACACACACACACACACACACACACACACACACACACACACACACACACACACACACACACACACACACACACACACACACACACACACACACACACACATTTGTTTTTGGGTTTTTTTGTTTTTAATAATTTTTAAAAAAGCGAAGAAGAAAGCACTATATTCAAATATACAGCTAACTTGTCAAAATTATGGTCAATTCTTACAAATAAAGAACATTCAAATGTTTTGTTGTTGTTGTTTTTAATTTGTTTGTTTGTTTGTTGTTGTTTTTCCCCCAAGCATTGACGTCTCACGTTTCCTGCCATATCCTGACCCCTTACTCCCTTAAGCTGGAGACAGACTATGCGACTGCCTCATACGACTCGATCAGGTCGTGACGTAGACTCGATCAGGTCGTGACGTAGACCAAATTTTGTTTCCCGCACAGAAGAGGTCACAAGCCATCTGACTCGATCAGACTCGATCAGTGAAATTTAGAACCCGCCCTATTCGGCCCTGTCACCTGACTGGGCCCGACTGATCGAGCAGCATGGTATGCAAATGAGATGAAACGTCACGACCTGATCGAGTCACATGAGGCAGTCACATAGTCTGTCGCCGGCTTTACTTAGATGTTTTTTTTGGTCATCGGTCCAAAAACGTGGAACGAGGGGTTTGGTGGGGTTTTTTGCTTTGTGTACCCGTCCGTCTGTCTGTCCGGCTGTCCGTTTGTGATCGGATGGGTACGATTTTGTATAAAAAATAAAATAAAAAATACTGGATGGATTTAAGAAAAACCTAAGTACTTTATTTTTGATAGTATTAAGTATTAGGTATTAGGTACTTTATAGTCACAGAGGCGTCTCTGTGAAATTCGGGTTCCTCCCACCTGGAGCGCGTCGCAGCCAGAGGCGCATCATTTTTTTTGGGGGGTATGCGATTTTTGTGTGACTGATGAGGAAGGAAAGGGTGGGGTGGGGTAAATGTTGACCAACAAATGACAACTTTTTCGTTGCCACTGGGTTTAACGTGTGCTAAGTGCATGGGCACACGGGACCTCGGTTTATCGTCTCATCCGAAAGACTCCACGTAAGGCCTAGTGCAAAGTGAGAGGAAAAATACCCTGCACCCAGGTTCGAACTCGGGTTTACTTGACACGAGGCGAACGCGATACCTCTGTGCCACTCTATGTATGAGTAGGCCTACTCATAAATGTAGCCATTCACATACAGGGAATTTTCCACTATCTTCTACTTCACGCACCCTCACCCCCCCCCCCCCCCCCCCCCCCCCCCCCCCCCCCCCCCCAATTTTTTGCACTGAAAATCACTGACAAGAAACATTTTGCCATTGCCAGGAAGGGGATAGGGTTAGGATCAGCCCAGCGTTATTGTCATGAAATTGAAAGAAGAAGACTTTGAGATCGAGGGTCGTAAACATGAGGGGGTGTCTAAAGTACAACTTTGTCGAGGTTTCAATCGACAGACTCATTTAACTTTCAATCAGTTAAAGGAAGTCTTTCCTACGTCATTGGGGATAGCTAGAAATAGTAAATTGCCTCCCTTTGTCGCTAAAGATGTTGAGTGCTAAATTCAATTTTAAAAACAGTACTGCTGGAGAGGACATGTGGACCGAAGTGACGTGTCTGCCGCTCGGCAACAGAACACCTTCTGAATATATCCAATACTCCCCCATCCCCAGCTTTTCCATCCTTCTTCTTCCCCCAACTGGATACTACTAGGGGAAGACGGGGTAAAAAGCGCATGGGCGGGTAAGAAGCCCACCCCAATTATCTCATGAAATGAAGCAAATTTCAGTCTCATTTTGCCCATGAGACGAGCGTTAATGTCTAGCATTCGTCTCATGGGCAAATTTGACTGAAAGTTTCTTTATTTCATGAAATAATTGGGGTGGGCTTCTTACCCGCCCATGCGCTTTTTATCCCGTCTTCCCCTACCTCAAAAGGATTTAAAACAGAATAAACTATTTATAATTGTCCATACATCTTTTGTTTTAACCCTTTCACCGCCAAAGTCGCATTTTAGCACCACAGTGATTTAACACCTATGTCGCTAAAACGCATGAAATTGGGGTCTGTTATCCAAAGACCCTATTGTCTTAGTTTTGGGAAGTAAGGATAGACCTTTTATATACTGTATGTCACAGAAGAATCCCCAATACTGCAGATGGATTTTGTTCTCTACCAGGTCAATTTAATGGAAATATTTGGCTGAAATATGGCTGGCGGTGAAAGGGTTAAGCTTGCATGAGCCGAGCGAACGTTAAACCCAACATCCATTCAAAGTTGTCAAAGTCAAAGTCAAAAGTCAAAGCTAAAGATGGATATGGAATAAGGACCTAAAAGGCTTCTTCTTCTTTTTGTATTACATCAAGCCATCTAAAAAAAAAATTAATGTTCAGAAATAAAGAAAAACAGCAAGACAACAAACAAACACAAATAATATTAATTCTACAGAACTGAGTACGAAAAGAAAATGAATAAATATTGATTTTTTTTTTTAAAGGATAAGAAAGTATTGTTTACAATACTCTATATGACAAAAGGAAACATCTTGAACCAAAACCAATATAAACATGACGTACAATGAGTCACCTGGGAAAAGGGGCTGAAACATTTGTCAGCATAAAAAAGATCGCATTCAATCCAAGTTTTATATTCTTTTTTTTTTCTCCTTAAGGAGGGAGGAGAGGGGGGTATATCGAACCTATTTACACAAATAGTGTGTGTGTGTGTGTGTGTGTGTGTGTGTGTGTGTGTAATGTGACATTTATCTGTTTTACTCTGTCCATTTTCCTCTCTCTCTCTCTCTCTCTCTCTCTCTCTCTCTCTCTCTCTCTCTCTCTCTCTCTCTCTCTCTCTCTCTCTCTCTCTCTCTCTCTCTCTCTCTCTCTCCTTGTTCGTGCCACCACCACCCCCACCCCCTTCTGTTTTTCTTGCTTTTCTATGTAGTACAATTCTTTTTCTTTTTTCATTCATTCAATTGCATATTATGTCTTCCAACTTTGTCCGCTGTAATATTTCCTCGAACTGAGCACACCATAAGCTCAGCTTGTTGCTGCTTCAGTTATTTTGTATTGTGTGATCTTTTCTTTTTTTTGACAATAAAAATGCTTAAACCACCAGATAGACACACACAAAAATAGGTTCGGAAATGAACTGACGGCACAATCATGGTCACCTACTCGGCAGTCTTCGACACTTTCCGGCACCATGAGAGTAGAGGAGGGGGGTGGGGTAGGAGAGGGGGAGGGAGGGGTTATCGGCAAAAAATAGTCCGGACGTTCCCTAGGAAGAAGTATATATACTGACAGGCAGAAGTTCTGCACACACGCATTGCAAAAATCATCAAAAATGTAAATCAGATTCACAATTAATTTTACTTTGGGTAATCCTAAATCATGCAATTGTACACACAGCATGATTTAGGATTACCCAAAGTAAAATTAATTTTGAATCTGATTTACATGTTTGATGATTTTTGCAATGCGTGTGTGCAGAACTTCTGCCTGTCAGTATATAATAGTGAGCTGGTAATGAAGGTGGGGAGAGGAGGTGGGGGGGGGGATGAGGGGATGGGATGAATGTCCGGTATGGTACGTCACATCAGGAACGGGAACTGTCTCTAGGCTGGCTAGTAGCGGGAAGGATGACATTTAGGAGGAGAAGAGGAGATGGAGGAGGGTGTGTAACAGGAGGAGGGAGAGGAGGAAGAGGCGGAGGAGAAGGAAGAGGCGGAGGAGGAGGAAGAGGCCGAGGAGGAGGAAGAGGAAGAGTAAAAGGCGTGGGAAGGGGGAGAGGACAAAGAAGAAGAAGGGAGGGCGGAGGAGACGGATATAATAATAATAATTAATAATGCTTATATAGCGCATAATCTTGCAAAGCAACAAGATTGATTGTAGTGTAGTGTAGTGTAGTGTAGTGTAGTGTAGTGTAGTGTAGTGTAGTGTAGTGTAGTGTGGTGTGGTGTAGTGTAGCATAGTGTAGTGTAGTAAAGTGTAGTGTAGTGTGTTTTGACAACGAAATAAAGATGTTCATCACAACACAAAACAAGAGGCAAAGCCTGCAAGGCTCACGTCTGATTTTTATTACTATAGCAGGCATGGGAATTCCCATGACAATTTCCATGCCTGTATAGAGAGAATACTGTTATGTAGACACTTGTGCATCTGAAAACAGAATTAATTTTTATTTTACTGTGTAAATTAAAATTATTTCTATGCACCCCTACCCCTTTCTTTAAAATTTAATTATATGTATGCGCATGTAACATAGTGGAGCCCTATTTTTATTTTTGGCAAACAAGTAAAATTGAAAAGCATATTGACCAAGCTTTCAGAAAAAAACATAGTGACCAATCCCCCACCCCCCCCCCACACCCACCCCCGCCGGGGTAAGGGGGGTCTACGGACACCTGTAGTAGGCCTAGTCTTTGCCTGTGGGTCTAAGCCTCTTACTCTTAGAAAATTAATAATTGAAGTTGCGTGATTCGTAAGGCCATACTCCTGATCTGTTACTGTTTTAAACTGATTGTTCATGCGATGAAAACTTGTTCCACATCATCTACATTTCTGTAAGATATTTTATATTAGTCCTAATATTTTATTTTCGTTTCGTTACCCCCCCCCCCCCCCCCCCCCCCCCTCTGCCACAAAGCAAAGGTCAAGGTCACAGCCAGCAAGCTCATCCATGTTTATCTTCCCCTGTACAGTCTTTGCTCATGGTGATCAATCGTCTAGGCCTAACAAAGGATTCGTACGTCGAAGGCAGTGAAATCGACGAACCCTGGATTTTCCGTATATTTTTTTTCAAGACTGAAATGAATGTGGGCTAAATGTTAAGTACGTCGTCTTGATTATGAGGTAAGGCATGGACTCTAGGCCTAGGCCTTGTTGCCGGAAGTGCGGTAGGCTAAGTTATGCGCAGAGATGATGGGCAAATGAACACGAACAACCGTTACTCAAAGGCGCAAATAAAAGCTAAACAACCGGGCCGTCAACGCACACACTAGGTACATCCATTTGTTACAGAAAATATAAGTTGACGACGTTAAAATGTACCTATTTGTACACACCTGAAGTCTTGTGTTTCTTTTTAAAGAGCGTTTTTGTATATCTAATGGAGAGTCTTCTTTCCAGTATGTATCTCCTACTCGGTACAACACAACAGTTACAGTAATCTCTGCAACAAATGATTTTCTTTCTTTTGTTCCTTACCGATGTATCTGACTGCTTTGATCGCCATGACTTGAAGGCTCACGTCAAAATCAAGTATCCTGCTAACTTTAACCCTCTAACATCTTATGTTTTTTTTGAGAAAATGACAACGTTAAAGTTTCAGTGGAGAGTGAGAGTCTTCTTTAGTTTGAAGAGTGTGACTGAGTCAAGGTTAAAGGTTGCACAACAGTAATCTCTGCAACAAATGATTATCTTTATTTTGTTCTTTATCAATGTATCTGACTGCTTTGATCGTCGTGACTTGAAGGCTCACGTCAAAATCAAGTATCCTGCTAACTTTAACCCTCTAACGCCTTTTATGTTTAGAGAAAATGACAACGTTAAGGTTTGAGTTAAGGTTAAAGGTCGGGGCCACGGACGCAACACACACACACACACACACACACACACACACACACACACACACACACACACACACACACACACACACACACACACACACACACACACAGACACACAACCGAACATGTACGATACTATAGACTCACTTTGTTTTAAAAAAACGACGTGAGCCAAAAAGGTTTATAAATAATATTAAGACACATCATGCATGGTTTTGTATTGTATTGTATTGTATTGTATTGTGTCGTATTTCAGGGGCCACAGACCATACAGAAAGAGAGAGAAGTGGGGTAGGGGGGGGGGGGCAACAGATATGGAGACACGCATGTATGCTAGTAATTGTTTGTTTGAGGAGGTGGCAGGTGGGGGGGGGGGGGGGGGACAAAGTAATGTTGCAAGCATAAAAGCTCTAAACAAGAAGACAGACAACTCCATCAGAAGGGAAAGAAATCAAATCCATTCAACACGAACTAAAACATTGCTGTCTACAAAAACAAACAAAAAAAGGGTCGCAGGAGACCTTTTGTCATTTCCCATCACCTTCCCTGTCATCAGTAGATGGATGGGCTTCAGTGATTGGCTAGCCCTGGAGTCCGGAAGTGACGAGAGGGGCACGTGACTTGAACAGGATGCGACGTTCCAGGTCCTCAGTGGGCCTCGCTGGTCGCTGGTCTTATTACGGAAAAAAAAGTTATAACAGTTATTTTCTTTGCTTTGCTTTGCTTTGATAAGCCCGGATTATTGGGAACGGGGAATTAAAAACAACAAAGCAGAAAATGAAGAACGGGCAGTAGGTTAACAGGACAGAAGAAGATCATTTTTTAACCTCTGTTTTAAAACATAAGGTTCGCTAATTCAGCGTTTAAGATATTTGTGGATTCGTGACATGGAATGTTATATAATTATGCTTTTCCTTTTTTTATTATTATTGTCAATTGCTATTTTGTTTAACCAGTTGTATTTCCACTGATGATTTATTTCTGTGTTTACAGTTTCTCTCTCTCTCTCTCTCTCTCTCTCTCTCTCTCTCTCTCTCTCTCTCTCTCTCTCTCTCTCTCTCTCTCTCTCTCTCTCTCTCTCTCTCTCTCTCTCTCTCTCTCTCTCTCTCTCTCTCTCTCTCTTCTCTCTCCTCCTCTCTCTCTCTCTCTCTCTCTCTCTCTCTCTCTCTCTCTCTCTCTCTCTCTCTCTCTCTCTCTCTCTCTCTCTCTCTCTCTCTCTCTCTCTCTTGCGGAAGAAAGAAAAATAATGAGATATTCCCAAGTTCATGTGCAATTGCTATTGCCTGTTGTCCTAGTCTTCTTGATACTCCTCCTAGTCTGGTATGTTTCATTAGCGTCTCGGTCCTAACCTTCTCATCACCTTTTGCGCATGACTGCTTGTGGTCTCTGCCCTCCTGACCAATGAATTTGTTCGGCTTTGCTGATTGGCCAATGGGTGGCTTTCCCAAGGGGTGTACTGATCGAACGCGTGGATCCTACCTTAATCTAGGATCCGTGTCGAGCGTCAACTCTCATTCCTTTTTTGTTTGTTTGTTAGTTTGCTGGCTTGTTTCACAATGACTGATCCTGCTGCGTAGATAATTTTGTTGTTGCTTTGCTTTGGTGTTGTTGTTTTTCTGTGTGTCAAGTCAAGTCAAAATTTTATTCCCAGATGGGAATGTTCTGCGCGGACGATCAAGACAGAATATCGATCGATATAGCTGCGCGATCTGTCGATCCATCGTGTGCGCAAAATCGGTCGATGGTTGCGCAATCAATGGATAATCTTCTGTGGCTTTGAAATGCTTTCCTTTCAGACTGTCTGTCTCTGTCTATGTCTCTCTCTATCTTTGCCCTCTCTCTCTCTCTCTCTCTCTCTCTCTCTCTCTCTCTCTCTCTCTCTCTCTCTCTCTCTCTCTCTCTCTCTCTCTCTCCCTCCCACTGAGTCTCTCTCATGGGTTATGTCTCTCTGTCTATATGTCTCTCTCACTGTCTCTTTACCCTGACTGTCTCTCTCATTGTCTCTCTGTATAGAAAGGCAGAGATAGAGAGAGACAGAGGCAGAGACAGACAGTATGAGAGAAAGCATGTTAAAGCCACAGAAGGTTATCCATCGATTGCGCAAACATCGACCGATTTTGCGCATACGATGGATCGACAGATCGCGCAGCTATATCGATCGA
>CM065682.1:23654231-23659231 GCA_017654935.2 Phymorhynchus buccinoides
TCGTCTCATGGGCAAATTTGACTGGAATTTTCTTTATTTCATGAGATAATTGGCATGGGCTTCTTACCCGCGCATGCGCTTTTTACCCCGTCTTCTCCTACTCATCTTTAAAATGCATACAAGTAAAACTAAGCACATGCTCATCACAACGTCAAACCTAATCCTAGTTTACATACTCGTCTTTAACATGCACAATTTACATTTAAACCGATACACATAACAAAATGAAGCCTAATCCCACTTTACATACTCATCTTTAACATGCATAAATCTAAAAGTAAACACATAAGCATACACATGACAAAATAAAATCATATCCTATTCTACATACTCATATTTAACGTGCACACATTTAGGAATAAACACATACACATGACAAAATAAAACCATATCCTATTCTACATACTCATCTTTAACGTGCACACATTTAGGAATAAACACATACACATGACAAAATAAAACCATATCCTATTCTACATACTCATCTTTAACGTGCACACATTTAGGAATAAACACATACACATGACAAAATAAAACCATATCCTATTCTACATACTCATCTTTAACGTGCACACATTTAGGAATAAACACATACACATGACAAAATAAAACCATATCCTATTCTACATACTCATCTTTAACGTGCACACATTTAGGAATAAACACATATACATGACAAAATCAAACCTAATCCCATCTGCCATAATCATCTTTAACATTCACAAAATTAAAAGTAAACACCTTTGGACGTGACAAAATCAAGCTTCAGAGAAGAGAGAGAGAGAGAGAGAGAGAGAGAGAGAGAGAGAGAGAGAGAGAGAGAGAGAGAGAGAGAGAGAGAGAGAGAGAGAGAGAGAGAGAGAGAGAGAGAGAGAGAGAGAGAGAGAGAGAGAGAGCTCCCCCCTCTCTGTCACTCATGAAGCTTGATTTTGTCACGCTCTCTCTCTCTCTCTCTCTCTCTCTCTCTCTCTCTCTCTCTCTCTCTCTCTCTCTCTCTCTCTCTCCCCAAGTAAAGATATCACTAGGATTAGACCCTCTTGAGTGTGTCGCCACCTGGCGGCGAAATCAGCAGCTGAGATGGACATTACTTGCCATAATATTGTTGTTGTTATTGTTGTTGTTGTCGTCGTCGTCATCGTTGCAGTTGCCGTTGTTGCTTTCTTCTTCTTTTTCTTTTTCTTCTTCTTCTTCTTCTTCTTAGGATTAGGATTAGGATTTAGGGACTCAAAACATAGCCGTAAGGCTTTCCTGTCCCATCTTTTAATTTATTTAGTTGTTTGTCTCGGTCTGTCGTACACTCAGTTTTTGTTAATATTATTCATCGTAATCATACATAACTGCCTTATAGTCATTCCATTCGTCGAGAAGGTTTTTAAAAATGTTAGTATTCTGTGCTCTTTTCATGTTAGGTGGTAATTTATTCCATACAGGTGCAACTCTGTTAGTAAAATAAAATTTTCTATTATTAGTCCTGCAGTGTTGAATAAATATTTTGTCGGTACTGTTCCTTGTTTTGTCAAAATCTGATATTGTGAATAAGTCATGTACATTTAGGTCATCTACACTATTAAATATTTTATAAGTTTGAATTAGGTCACCCCTAATTCTCCTTGCCTTCTTCTTCTTCTTTCTTCTTCTTCTTCTTCTTCTTCTTCTTCTTTCTTCCTCTTCTTCTTCTTCTTCTTCTTCGTCTTCTTCTTGTTTCAAGATTTTTTATGCTTCCGCGAGGAAGTGTTGCCTTCATTTCTTTTTAATTCTGTGGCCATTTCCAAAACAGCTCGACGTTTTACTGAACTAAATGACATGATAACATCCGATCTTGTTCTGCTTTGTCCGGAGCAAAAGCTCAACTAAAACAAGCTTACATTCGTTGTAATTATTATGCAGTGTATTTCTGCTTTAATGGAGGCTACTTTCCCCAAAGAAGATCATTTTTCCGTATATATTTTAACCTAATTTATTTTCCAAACTATCCAGTTGCATACACCTACTTTTTACACCACGCGCGCGCGCGCATGCACACACACACATGCACGTGCACACACACACACACACACACACACACACACACACACACACACACACACACACACACACACACACACACACACACACACACACACACACACACACACACACACACACACACACACACACACACACACACACACACACACACACACACACACACAACACACACACACACACACACACACACACACACACACACACACACACACACACACACACACACGTGCGCATCCCGCACTAATAGAGCACTTAGCCTAGGTGTTATTCTACTAACAGAAATCCCCATCTTTGACCTTTCAGGCACACATCTGAACAAAAGCAATCCAAACGAAAGAGGACACTAAAGAATATAATCGTAAGATGCACCGACCATAACCACAAAAACGACAAGTGGTTAAACCTATTATGAACAGTTAGGAACATTCTGCAGAAAACGACCAAGGGGGAAACCACGCGGCTATTATGTAATGTACAATTGCCAAATTAACTGTCCAGGAAATAACGACCACAGGAGTGGGTGGAAATATTAGAAAGGTTAATTATCAGAGTATGAAAGTCATGGGGTGACAAAACTGCTAAAAACGAACAGGTGATATTTTGAAGAGAGAGTTAGTTAGTTAGTTAGTTAGTTAGTTAGTTAGTTAGTTAGTTAGTTAGATAGTTAGTTAGTTAGTTAGTTAGTTAGTTAGTTAGTTAGTTAGTTAGTTAGTTAGTTAGTTAGTTAGTTGGTTGGTTGGTTGGTTGGTTGGTTGGTTGGTTGGTTAGTTAGTTAGTTAGTTAGTTAGTTAGTATGTCATAGGAATGTCACCGCGTAAAGTTCGACCACGTATAACAAAACACACATCAATTATTCTTAACAACGTCCACAAAGCTGAAAACAAACAAAAAATAAACAGTACAATTCACGACATGGCATCTTCATCATTGTACCCTATAGCTCATAATTTCACACAGTGCTGTAAACGTTGAGCCACTCTATTAAGAGAGAGAGAGAGAGAGAGAGAGAGAGAGAGAGAGAGAGAGAGAGAGAGAGAGAGAGAGAGAGAGAGAGAGAGAGAGAGAGAGAGAGAGAGAGAGAGAGAGAAAGAGAGAGAGAGAGAGAGAACACTTGAAAACTTGAACTTTAACTTTATTTTTTAAGGATAAAGATTTTAGGCATCGCCTAGTCTTCCAATCTGTCCTTGGTACATATACGAACATAGAATACAAACATGGCAAGGCATGATATTACACATACAAATTTGAACATAAAGGTAGCACCTTTGTACATATACGAACATAGAATACAAACATGGCAAGGCATAGAATTACACATACATAATTAAACATAAAGGTAGCAAAGCAGGTATTGTGATAAAGACAGGTTGAAATACGAATTTATAGAATTACATACGCGCATGTATAGTTGCTAATACTTGTGCGGGCATACATGCATGTAACCATACACGCACACACCTGCACGTGCGCGCGGCACACGCAAGAATACATGCACATACACACAGATATATGTTGAAGCACGTATAAAAGAACTATACATTTTAGTACAGAGCAAACTAATGCAGCCTATGGTATGAAACCGGTAGCAATTAGCAATAGAGTGCAGACAATTTAAACATTAATTTTAGCACATTGTTGGAGAATAGTAAACAAACAGAGTGATGTGAAATACATGACATCGTAATTAGCAATATAGCGTATCGGGATATATGAAGAAAAACAAAAAGAGAAAAATAATAAGAAAACAAGATCATGGAGGGTCGAATGTAAGTGTCTCTCGGAGACTCGTTTTGAAGGTTGAGATAGAGGAGCATAATCTAATGTCGGACTGAAGGGAATTCCATATGGAGGAACCCGAAAAAGTAAAACTTGACTTGAATTTATTTATTCTCGTGTGTGGTAGAATATAGTTACTTGAACCATAGCGATGTGAGGCTTGTGTAAGTAGATTTTTCAGGTATTGTGGAGCTAAGTCATAGTGTACTTTGTACATGAGAATGGCTTTATTATAGCTAAGCTGTGATTGCAGTGGAAGTATGTTTAACTGGGCTTGTTTTTCTGCTGTACTGAGTTCAGGATCAGGAAGGATTATTTTAGCTCCCCTTTTGTGCATAGAATTGAGTTTTAATAGGTGACAATTAGCAGCAGAGTCCCAGACTACTGATGCGTAATTAATGTGGGAGAGACAGTGGGCATGAAAAAACATCGTGCGTGCGTCTATATCTATGAAGGGTGTAAGTATTTTTAGTTTTTAGTAGGAATAAGCTGCGAGCAAGTTTATGTGTCATCTTTTCAATATGGAGTTGCCATTTTAGTTCGTCATCTATTATTTCTCCCAGGACTCGGTGCTCGCGTACTTGGTCTATGGCATTGTCATTAATATGAACATTTAAAATTAGAGGTTCTATTTGATGTTTTTGTCTTGAGGTAATTAACATGCTTTTGGGTTTTTTAGGATGGAGGACCATAAGGTTTTGGTTACACCAATCAGAAACATCATGCAAAGCTGACTGAAGAGAGGTTTGAATCGAAGACAGGTTTGATGCACTAGAATGGAGAGAGGTGTCATCTGCAAAGAGATCACACGAGACAGAGTCAGCCGATATTGATAAAGGTAAATCATTAATGAATAGGCAGAATAGAAGAGGCCCTAAGACAGATCCTTGGGGTACACCAGCCTTTATGATCTCAGTGCATGAGTTTGTGCCATTACTAAAGACAAACTGTGTTCTATTAGTAAGATAAGATGCAAAGAAAGAGATCGTGTTTTCGTCTCGTAAATATATCGCCAGTTTTTTAAGTAGTATTTCATGATTCACAAAATCAAACGCTTTCTTAAAGTCTAGGAATACAGAGCCTGTCATTTTGCCTTGGTTGATTGCTGAAAGCCATGTGTCACATAGGTGGACTAGGGCAGTTTGACAGGAATGGTGACGTCGAAAGCCAGATTGTAAGGGGTGAAACAATTTATT